>CAWUFW010007035.1:600000-1064130 GCA_963921515.1 Calotriton arnoldi | reverse complement strand
GATGGTAGTAGTGACAGGCATCCAGGCCCACATGAGTAGGGGTAGTGGTAGTGGTAGGCATCCATCCCCTATGAGTGGGGATGGTAGTAGTGACAGGCATCCAGGCACCCATGAGTAGGGGTGGTGGTTGTGGTAGGCATCCAGGCCCCCATGAGTAGGGGTGGTGGTAGTGGTAGGCATCCATCCCCCTATGAGTGGGGATGGTAGTAGTGACAGGCATCCAGGCCCCCATGAGTAGGGGTGGTGGTAGTGGTAGGCATCCAGGCCCCCATGGGTAGGGGTAGTGGTAGTGGTAGGCATCCATCCCCCTATGAGTGGAGATGGTAGTAGTGACAGGCATCCAGGCCCCCATGAGTAGGGGTGGTGGTAGTGGTAGGCATCCATCCCCCTATGAGTGGGGATGGTAGTAGTGACAGGCATCCAGGCACCCATGAGTAGGGGTGGTGGTAGTGGTAGGCAACCAGGCCCCCATGAGTAGGGGTGGAGGTAGTGGTAGGCATCCATCCCCCTATGCGTGGGGATGATAGTAGTGACAGGCATCCAGGCCCCCATGAGTAGGGGTGGTGGTAGTGGTAGGCATCCAGGCCCCCATGAGTGGGGGTGGTGGTAGTGGTAGGCATCCATCCCCCTATGAGTGGGGATGGTAGTAGTGACAGGCATCCAGGCCCCCATGAGTAGGGGTGGTGGTAGTGGTAGGCATCCAGGCCCCCATGGGTAGAGTTGGTGGTAGTGGTAGGCATCCATCCCCCTATGAGTGGGGATGATAGTAGTGACAGGCATCCAAGCCCCCATGAGTAGGGGTGGTGGTAGTGGTAGGCATCCAGGCCCCCATGGGTAGGGGTGGTGGTAGTGGTAGGCATCCATCCCCCTATGAGTGGGGATGGTAGTAGTGACAGGCATCCAGGCCCCCATGAGTAGGGGTGGTGGTAGTGGTAGGCATCCAGGCCCCCATGAGTAGGGGTGGTGGTAGTGGTAGGCATCCATCCCCCTATGAGTGGGGATGGTAGTAGTGACAGGCATCCAGGCCCACATGAGTAGGGGTGGTGGTAGTGGTAGGCATCCATCCCCCTATGAGTGGGGATGGTAGTAGTGACAGGCATCCAGGCACCCATGAGTAGGGGTGGTGGTAGTGGTAGGCATCCAGGCCCCCATGAGTAGGGGTGGTGGTAGTGGTAGGCATCCATCCCCCTATGAGTGGGGATGGTAGTAGTGACAGGCATCCAGGCCCCCATGAGTAGGGGTGGTGGTAGTGGTAGGCATCCAGGCCCCCATGGGTAGGGGTAGTGGTAGTGGTAGGCATCCATCCCCCTATGAGTGGAGATGATAGTAGTGACAGGCATCCAGGCCCCCATGAGTAGGGGAGGTGGTAATGGTAGGCATCCAGGCCCCCATGAGTAGGGGTAATGGTAGTGGTAGGCATCCATCCCCCTATGAGTGGGGATGGTAGTAGTGACAGGCATCTAGGCCCACATGAGTAGGGGGGGTGGTAGTGGTAGGCATCCAGGCCCCCATGAGTAGGGGTGGTGGTAGTGGTAGGCATCCAGGCCCCCATGAGTAGGGGTGGTGGTAGTGGTAGGCATCCATCCCCCTATGAATGGGGATGGTAGTTGTGACAGGCATCCAGGCCCACATGAGTAGGGGTGGTGGTAGTGGTAGCCATCAGGCCCCTATGGGTGTGTATGGCATTGGTGATAGCCATCCTGCCCCTATGATTCGGCTGTTGCTAGTGTACGTCATTTCTGCATCCCTATGTGTGTGTGACATATGTTGGGTACGTGTCGTTTGTTTGTGTAGTGGGTGTCTGACTTACCGTCTGCGTCGTACGCGTCCGTACCGGTAATAGATGTAGAGTATTGGTAGGACCTGCGCGATGGGATTCATGGTTGGGTCGTCTCGTTCGGGTTTCTCGTGGCTTCGACTCGTACTCGTCGCTGGCTTGTTCGTCTCGTAGCCGTGGATCGTCTTGTGGCGCGAATCGGAGCTTATATGCAGCTCTCCCGGATGTTCTGACGTGCCGGACGTAGCGACGGGTTCGGCGCGTACGGAATGCGCATCATACTAGTCCGGCCGGAAGGTGCTGTATATTTACTTCCGTGCGACTCGAATCGGCGTTTACGGATCCGGCTCGGGCGGGGAACAGGAGCTGGAATGGGTACGTACGGCTCGCTCGGAATCTGAGCAGTTATGCGCATCGTACTTGCTCGTTCGGACGACTGTTCGAATCGGTCGGGAAACACGTGTTCGGCTTGTATTTTTTCCGGACGAATGGTGTTAGGTGCGCTTCCGGCCGAGATCGGAATCGACCCCTAAATATGCAGGCACTGGATGCAAGCTGTGTTTCTACCTCTCTCTGCTGTTCCATCCTATTTGCAGTACCTCACCTGACCTACAGAAATAATTTGTTGCAGTGCACAAGATTTAAAATCTGATTTCACCATAAGTTAGGATTTTAAATTGGGATTCCAGAGACACCAAACATGAACTGGTTATCTCTTCCCATTTGGACATTACACTTACAAAATGCAACAAGGGGGAGATATAGGCCTTGCAGTAGTGAAAAATGAATGTAAACGTTTTTCACTATCAGGATATGTAAAACGTAAAACTAAATGTCCAAATTTTTAAATACACTGCACTCTGCCCTCTTGGCTGGCTAGGGCCTACCCTAAGGGTGACCTATGTATATTAAAAGGAAGGTTTTGGCCTGGCAAAAGATTTATTTTGCCAGGCTGAAAAGGATAAAACTGCAAACACAGACTCTGCAATAACAGTCCTGAGACATGTTTAAAGGGCTACCTATGTGGGTGGCACAACCAGTGCTGCAGGCCTACTAGTAGCATTTAATTTACAGGCCCCATGCATATATAGCACCACTTTACTAGGGACTTACAAGTATATTAAATATGCCAATTGGGTATAAGCCAATCTAACATGTTTTAAGGAGAGAGCACAAGCACTTTAACACTGGTTAGCAGTGGTAAATGTGCACAAGTCCTAAGGCCAACAAAAACAAATTCAGCAAAAAGTGGAGGACAAAGGGAAAATGTTTGGGGATGACCCTGCAGAAAGGGCCAAGTCCATCACGCAGCAGTATTGTTTTCCTGATATTGCAGAAGTCACTTGTTGTGAAGCATGAGGATATGTAGATAGTAATTCATGGGCAGGTGTTCTTGCTGGATTAGGGGTTGCCGATGGAGGCTGCCATCTTTTAGAGCATGCATGCTGCCGCAGGAGTGCATGTGCATGGTGTCATTTGTCAGCAGTGTTCACTGTCATATGGCCCTGAAGCCTTGGCTATGGTTTGGCTTCTGCTTTATTCTCGTTTACTATCTTTGTGAAACGAGACTGGGATATGGATGGGACCGCGAGTAACAGTCAGGAAAGCAGAGGACGAAGCACGCATGGACAGGAGCACGGTGCTATATGTGCTGTTTGCATGCTCCAGCTGTCCGAGACACCATCAAGCCCAGTTACCCCTTTCAGTTTATCTAGCCCACCATACCTGGTTCTCTTTGAGCTACATCATGTTTACCAGCTGCATGAAGTGATGTAGTGCATAGAGGTAGAGAGGTTGTTTGCCTCAAACTGCACTCGTGCTGGGAAGGCTTCTCTAATGTTTATTTATATCTGTATCTCTTCCTTCATTGTAATGTCTAATGTGTTGTAAGGCTTTCCACTCACTTTCCAATTTACTTCATTTAATATCTTGAAAGGTTCATATATATTAGAGGCATAGGGCTTTTAGATCATATCCTATAGTGCGATTGCCACCCTTTTTCTTCTCCTGTTTTTCTTCTGCTTGCTTCCTATTTTTGCTGGGTCCTTTTTCTACTCTCTATTGACCAAGGTCAGTATGTGGACCTCATATATACTTGGGCATAATGCAGCCAGCCTTTGCCTTCAATGGCTATCAGGGCCCTATTACTCATTTGACCTTAAGACCTGGCTCTTTGGCAAATCACCATGAACTTCCGGGAGTTGCGCCCCCCCCCCCAGCGCCTTGAGACGCTTTTGGGTGAGTAGTGTGCTTTACCAACCTTTGATTGATTGATTTGATGAGGCAAACCCAGTTACCGGACTGTTTCAGAGGATGCAGCGGGTTACTGGAGATAGTCATAATCCAAGTTTGGGGGGCAATTGTGGGTCACAGCTGTCCCCTCAACCTTTATTCCAGCTAAAAACTGACCCATGTATGGTTGGAATCCATACGTTAAGTAAAGCACTCAGTCCAGTAAGAGTGGAAAGCTCACAGCTAATTCTATTGATTCTTGAGAGGAGCGAAAGAAGAAGGCGGCAATTGGAGATAAAGAGGAAAGGGAGAGAACTTGATAGACCAACAAAGCTTCATTAGTACAAACCTTGATATCACTAAATCTAACACAGTTAGATAGCAGCAGCGAAGAAGGGCAGCAAATAAGTTCCACCCAAACCATAAGCTGCATTGAAGGAAAGCTTAAGTGCATAATAGGATCTTCCTCAGAACTGGATAGTGAAGTCCAATTGCCAATTCTTTCACCACTGTTATCTATGAATTCTTTCCAGCATAAGTTCAAAGTGAAGATGGCATTGGAGGTGTCTCGGGTAGCAGCTGTGGAGGCTATTACTGGTGGTGGTCACCAAGATGAATCCACAGCTTTTAGACCAACTTTATGCTTAGCACATAGCATTGTTGAAAGTTCTGCAGACGTGAAAACCTATAAAGATCTACTACACCTAAGGAAAGAAATGCTTAAATTGAGTGATGAATTAACAGAAGAGCAAAAAAATGAGAGAGAGGTATTTGGGGGGTAACATCAGTAAAGGTGGGGAGGTCAAATCGTATGATTCAGACAATTCTAACTCAATCCTCAAGGCCAGAGGGTATAGGGAGATTAAAGCCACAATGAGAATCAACACATAGACTCCCAAAGGGACAGCAGCCACCCCCCTCTATTTATCCTCTGCTCAGCCCAGTGATCAAGTCACTCCACTCAAACTTGAAGCAGCCTAGATTTCTCTGTCATCTATACATCCCATCCAGCACCACATTGGAAGTTTGATAGCCAAGAACAAGACAGTGAAGAGACCAATGCATGTGTTTGTTTCACCTTTTCACCCTATTGCAAAGGGTGTGCCTGGGATCCTTCTGCAAATGAAGGATAATATGCCTATACCAGCAGATCAAAACCTTAAGGGCCAAATAAATGACCAAAGGATCTTTGTGATCATTAAAGCTCCTAAATCTGCAAAGAAACAACCTTGGATGGCACTAAGGAATAAGGTTGTAGCATAGTTGAGGGCAAAGTTCGGGTCAAATGTACTGTGGTACCAGGTTTTAAAGTACCTGAGACATGTTCAGATTGCAGAATGGTTAACAAATGATAGGATCATAGTCGCTTGTGGATCTGGAAACCTCCTTGAATATTGATGGAGAAGCAGACACTCAGAAAGGAAGTTCTCCACTTTGAAACTCATAGTAGAACCAACTGCGGGGCATTTTAAATATTGTTAGATTTTGTCTATTCATCACTACTTTGCATTGCATGTTTTGCATCATTTGATGACTAGCTGTATGTGAGAACAATAGGAATAAAGGTTGTTTAGACGGATGCATTTTTCAATGTTTGGATTGTTTCTTCTAGCAAACTGAACATCTTAGAGCACTCTAATGTACATCCTAATTTCTTCTTTATTGCAGCATCCACTTTTATTGTTTGATGTTTTCTTCCTGGTTTATACTCCATTTTATTTGTTTACCACCTTATAACTGTATTTTGCAAATGTGATTAATTATTTTGATTTATATGTGGCACAAAAGGCTCATGTAGCAAAAAGTGTTGAATAAACTCCATTCCACTTGGGACGTGGGCAACAGGCTAGTGAGGAGGTACTGTCTGGGGCCTGGTGGTGGTTGGAGACTGGGGTTCGTGGTCACCTATTGGGTAGTATGCTCCATTGGTTGGGCGTAGATGAGGGGATTTCTTAAAGATACAGTGTAATTCAGTGGTCCCGGTTGTCAACAGATGGCCTCTGGGAGGGTCATGAAGTGGAAAGGGTGAAAGCACATGGTTTGATTGGGGTGCTTCTGCTTTAACCCATGGGGGGCACTCTGCCTAGAAGCTGGCAACCAGATTTTGGTGGGGATGGCTAAAAGTGCCCTCAAGGCTACTCAGGTGAGGATGCCACCGGTTGGCTTGTGCAGTGTGACCAATGCCAAAATGTTCCACCCCCAACAATGCCCCCTTGTGCTTGCTTGTGTCCCGTCTGGGGGCCTGTAGTGGAGGGGGGGGCACCCCAGGCATATTTGTCATGCACACCTCCTCAACCACCCAAAATCACAATGTGTGGCTGCTTCCTAGGTGTTACGTGGGGAAGTACATCAAAATCTGATTGTGCCAGCCTTCTCCCCACTGGCCCCAAAGTCATTTCAGGTGGCCCTGTCTAATGACTTTCACTGTGCCCTTCCAAAGTGTGTGCTAGGGCCAGTGACCTCTGGTGTCCTTTTTCAGGCTTCTTGTTTTTGGTGGGGGACCCCACAGGGTTGATGCTTTGTGGGTCATTTTGCCCCAGGTGGTTGACCCTGTTGCAACAAAATGGCGTCTGCGACTCAAGCGCAGCTGCTTTTGTGAATCCGCCTCAATAAAGTGCCTCCTTTTCCAGGAAAGGGGACAAGGTACACTGCTGCCCTCACTGCTGTCCACCTCTGGTGCCCGATGCTATCTGCTGTAGGAGCTTGGGAAGATGGCGATCATGCCTAGAAAAAGCTTGCTGCCTTTGTAGGGGTCATACTTACTATCCCACTCCAACTTGAGCAACAATTGGGAAAGTGTTGGACTTTGGGGCAGGAGTCAGATATACTATTCCCAATTCAAGCTCAGCAACAGTAGGGCAGGTGTTGGACTTTGGAGGGGTCAGATTTACTATTCCCACTCCGAAATTAACAAAAAAATAAAATGTATATAAAAAATAGCATGAAATATATTCTAACTAATATATATGAAATATATACTATTTTTAACATTATATAATTTATAAAAATAATTATCACAAATGACTCTATAAATAATTAGGATTATAAATAAAATTAAATTAAACAATAGTTCCCAATTAAACACATTATATATTTAAAAACACTTCCCAACCTCCCATTCCAAAAAACCCACCACTGACTCAAATAAATGAAAATAACACTTGAAATAAATTAACAATACAAAATATTTTAAATAATAAAAAAATTATATTAAAAAACAAAAATGTAATGCAAGTAATTAATAAACAAATGATTAAAAGAAAGTAATAATTTACAAAATCAACAAACTAATTAATCAATTAGCAATTGCAATTACTAATTTTCTTGAATATTATCTATTAAATCATTTAAAAATAAAATAATATGCATAATTAATAGTCAAATTAACAGATTAAAAAATAAAAAATAAATGAACTATTTATTAAAAAATTAGAAAATAGAGACTGGAAAAAAATCCCACCATATGCCTCTACAAACTCATCATCCCAACAATAAATGCATAAATTCAAATACAATAAAAAAATTCTTTAACTATATTACAACTCAAAAATAAAATAAACTATACTAAAAATATTTGCACACAATTTACTTTAACGTTATAATAACTTATGACACAAAACTAATAATAAAACACAGCAAATAATTAAAAATGGTATTATACACAACTATATTGAAAAAACGATATAAAGTACCTAAAAATGATATTTTTACCTGCAATATTCTGTCTCATAATATTTTTGACATCATGATATTTGTGTCGATCGATATTTTTGAAACTATATTAAGGTCACACGCTATATATTGTTAGGAGGTGAGCATGTGGTGAAACACTGAAATTCACGCCGTAAATCTACTAAAGGATAAATATACCTGATAATCTAGCACCGTAGTCACATGGTACGAGTTCATTCATAATGCTTGAAGAGTAAGCATAACCTGAGGGTATTTTCAGTAAAATTTATGTTGCCCATACCCAAATTAAATATTCTAGACTGGACCAGTCGTTTCCTAGTTTCACTGTCTTTTTTACGTTTTCTTTGAAAGAGAGAAAAAATTAACAGATCATATTTGCATTATTGATTCAGTACATTTACTATTGTATAATTATATCCTTATGAGGAAAACAAAGAAGAGAAAAGGCTCCCGACCTACAGAGGTCATCTGTTGCATTCATAGAGAATATACTAAGCCAGATCTCATACAACAATGGTTTACTCACATCTGAGTAATGGAGGCCTGGCAGATAAATGCTCATTGCTGTGACGAAATAAATAGAGCAGACAAGAAAATAAATTGCATTCCACTTTAGCTGATGCAGACATCAAAAACAGTACATTATATTTTCTCATTAAGTGGAAAGCTCTCCTCTGGCCTTGCTTGTGAAAGACTGCACAACTTGCACTTGAATGAAAACCAAGAGACGCTAAAAAATAATTGTACAGTTATGGATAATGTGAAGGGTCAGTGATATCGTAAAATAGCACTTACTGTGCCATCCAGGAATATAAGGTCAGCTGATCCTTCAGGAAATAGCTGCCACGTGCATACCTAGATCACTGACTCTTGTCCGAAGAAATTCGGCAGTATCTTCAACTCAATATCACAATTTTACCCAATTCAAATGAACTGTTGAAGTGTTGCTAAATGTATTGAATAGTTACTTAAAAGATTGCATCAGAACGGTAGAAAAAGATAAAATTGCGTGCACATGGCGCTGGCCCTAAATTGCATGAATTAAAAACCATTAGGCTCTATGTAGCGTTGAATGAAAGGCAGAGAGCAGAAATGCTCCATAACTACAAAGATATGGATTTCTACTCTCTCTTTGCGCTGGTGCACTGTGTGCTGCCTAGCGCCAACGCATTATGGGCAGGATTTTGTTGGGTGCAAAGTGATACCTTCCTGCACAAAAACAATCCAAAAAGGCATTTTCCTCTTTCAATGTGTGATGCAGAATACATCATGCATAGAAAGAGGTAATAAAGAGAAGAAAAAAAAAAATTCTCCCCGCTATACCATCCTCTGGGAGGTGTACTGATTTGAAGTAATCTTAGGTATACAAACTTTTGTAAATCTGGAATTGTGTCAGATCCATTAGTGGATGTACAGGAGCGCCCATGCTTCACCTATGGAAGCCTCCCAGCTCAAAATGTGAAAGAATGCAGTGTAAGCAGCTGCACTGCATTGCATCACATTTCTTTACAAAGTCATGCAACGCGGCACAACTGACACCTTGCGTGGCTTTCTAAATCTGAATTAGGGAATTGCGAACAAGGACAACCCCTAAATAAATCTGACCCATTGTCTTTAAGTTTCTGTTCATATTCAAATTAAAATATCTATGAGTTAGCATATCATAGTAAGTGTTGAATACATTTGGCACGACTTTTATGCTAGCCAGGAATGGGATATCGTAATCAAAAGAGAACATTTTCTTGGTTCCCTTTTTCTTGGTTCCCTTCACAATCGGTTTGCAAATATTGTTTGATGTTGGAGTGTTGTTTCAATACTATCCATTATTGTTTTTAAGTGTCACTCCCATTGATTAATCACCATGATTGACTCCACAGCTGCATGTTATGCAGATTAGTAGAGAGCATATCCCCTGGGAGGGCATCCTGGCGCTGTGCAGGTGTGAGTCTAGCCAAACCTAGGGCCGAGTCGGACAACTGAAAAAGCCAAGTCGTTAGCTTCTTGTGGAATTGAGGAGAAGGCTCTTATGTATAGTGGCAGGTCATTCCATGCTTTAGGAGCAATGTAGGGGAAGGCTTGACCACTGGATCTGATTTTCTGTATGCATGGGATGTGTGCAAGTAGTAGTCTGGAAGAGTGGAGGTGTCTGGAAGGTTTGTGAAAGCAGATGCCATTGTTGAGCTATGCATGGCCAGTGTTATGTAGTGCCTTGAAAGTGTGGGTCAGGAGTTTGAATTGTGCTTGTTTATGTATGGGGAGCCAGTGGAGCTCTTTCAGGTATTGCGTGATGAGAGCCCGGTGAGGGAGTTTGAGAAATATTATGGCTGGGGGCGTGGCTTGGCGCCCAGCGGGAATGGCGGCGCACGGGTGAAGCTCCCGGAGGAGTCTCGGAATAACCCATTTCTAGGACCGAGTTGTGACTCGGAATGGACGACGGAAAGTAGATGAAGGTTGGGAGAACACCCTGAAGCCTTCGCTACCATCAAATCTGATCAGCAAGCATATTTAAACCGGTAATATGTTCTCTGTCAAAACCGTACTCTCGCGCCGCCATTTTGAATTTTGCAGCGATTGCGGATTTTTCTGATTTGCATCCCGAACCTCTATTAACTCCTGCAATGATGTTCCCAGAATATCCCACCACCTAATAGTTGCTGGAAGACTCATCATCTAACGGAATTAGGAAGTTACAGCGAGCATAAAGTTTTTCAGAGGTTCGTGGCAGGAATGCATGGCGGCCATTTTAAGATACTTGAGTCAGCCTTTACAGAGAGCATTGGTTTCGCGTTACATGCTGCTGTAGAGAAATAAGCGTGATGAGCTCACCACTACATCCACAGACTGTTTTTTGGATGCACTCAGCATAACTCAACTTTTGACAAATGTTTGGCTTTTCTTCAAGACAAAGAGATATATGTTGATTGTGGGTGCAATGGGTAGATGAGGATGCTCTGAGGTTCTTGTCAGTGCCGGCCTCAGGATTTATAAAAGATCCTCAGAAGGAGTGCTCCTTTTGCTCCCATATTGTTCTTTTGACTGGTGGCGAGGGGCTTGTTCAGAGGTTTATGGGCAGAACAAAAGTACTCAGTTCGTCCAGCTCCAAGAAAAACATTTTTATAAAAATTCCAGAACCTTCACTGAATTCTCTAGGCTTGAGGAGTCTTTGTTATCCTCACCTCGACAACTAGAAACAACTATGGATCCTTCCTCTGGCCCTACTGGGAAATCTCTTACCAAGCGTCTCAAGAAGGACCCTCCCTCGCCACCCAAGTCAGCCTCACCTGTGTCGATGGAGTTGTTGCTTGAGGAAATCAGAGCCCTCCGACCCTTTATGGAAGAGACTAATACCAAGCTGCAAATTTTAACAGATAACTGGTCCCAACTGGACATGAGAGTTACAGAAGTTGAAAATACTGTTTCCTCCCTAAAAGACACATGTGCAGGTGTTTCTCAGCTGCGATCTCAGGTATCCACACTCCAGAAACAAGTCGAGGAGCTTGAGAACCGTAATAGACGAAACAACCTACGCATTTACGGTATGGGAGAAGGACTTGAGGGTTCAGACTCTCTCGCTTTCTTTAAATCCTTTCTCCCTAAACTACTTCATATGCCAGAGGGGACTCAACTCAATATTCAGCGAGCTCACAGGTTAGGTCGGATTCCATCTCAAACTAGTTCTCCACAGAGACCAAGAGGAGTCATCTTATATTTCTTAGAATATACAGATTTATTGAAGGTGCTTGCGGCGGTCAAAGCTTCTCCAAAAATAACATGGTCAGGCTCGTCTTTATTCTTCGCACAAGACTATGCTAAAGCTACTGCCAACAGACGCAAAGCCTTCCTGAATTTGAGAGCGGATTTACGTTCCTTGGGGGCCAGATACGGTCTCTTCCATCCTTGTCTCTTCAAAGTCACGTATAACAACAAAACAACGGTGTATGAAGATCCGATACGTTTACAAAGCTTCATTAACTCTTGTAAGACAGTCAATATGGATTCCTCTGGACCCTCCTCTTCATTTAACGCTTGACGGATTGTTGCTTCTCTTCTTCCTCCCACATATTCCTTAGACTTTGCTTGCTTAACAGTTATACTCCGTCATCTTAGAAGTGCTTTTTAACAGTTGGTGATATATCTGATACTGTTACTATGATGTTACAGAATGAGTCACGTTGTTTAGTGTTAACAGTTGGTTCTCTTGTTTCTGTTTTATGAGATAAATGGTTCACGGACATGGTTTGACGCATCTCCTAATCATTGATTGTTATTGTTTCCACAGGTTTTTCTACTCGTGTACCGTGGTTTTTCCTTGGTCCTCCGTTTTGTTGATCCCGGTTGCGTTGCCTATCCCATGTGGTCCCATCCATCCTCCCGTATATCCATGACCCTTCCTTTGTAGGTATGTTTTTTTCCCGCATTCCCTCAAGATTGGTGTTGGGTATGTCTTTCGTTTTTTGTCTTTTTTCTTTTGTTGCTTGTATCCTTTCACGTGCTGGTGTCACATGTATTATTAACTCTTCATACTTCTCTGTATCTATCACTTTCTGGATCATTATAATTCTGCTTATTTCTATTCTTACATTCTCCTTTCGCCCACTTCCCAGATTTTTCTCTTCTCTTATTCTTGTCTTCAGCTCATATTTCACGCTCCTGTTACATGATCTGCCTATTTTTCTTAACTTTAAAGTCGAAGAAACTGCTCCTTTCCTGTTTGGTATCTCTCTTATTTCATATGGCTACTACAATGAATTGGACTTATTGGACTTATGTTTCACAATTTCAGTACAAATTGTTTTTATTTACTTATGTCATTAAAATTGATCACTTGGAATGTTAGGGGATTAAACTCTCCCATCAAAAGGCAGAGAATCCTTACCTACTTAGCCAAATTAGAAGCCGATATTGTATTCTTGCAAGAAACCCACCTCTCGGATGTTGAATCATTAAAGTTGAAAAGAGGCTGGGTGGGGGAGGTCTTCTTTTCCCCAGGGGATGGAAAACGTAATGGAGTGATGATAATGTGCCGTAGATCCCTTTCGTTTACAGTCTTGTCCCGAGACTCGGATGCTGATGGTAGATGGTTAAATGTTAAGTTATCCTTGAAGGGTGTTCCAATCTCTCTTCTTAATGTCTATGCCCCTAAATGCGGAGAACCTTCCCTTTGGCCCACACTGGCTAAGCAAATTACCCAACACATGGAAGATAATTTCATTTTGGCGGGTGATTGCAATCAGACCTTTGATCCATTTATTGACAGGAATTCCAAAGTTTCTTTCATTCCCAACAAACCCCATAGATCTTTTGTGCATGCTATTAATCAACACAAACTCTTGGACGCGTGGCGTCTTTGTAACCCAACTACCAGAGAGTACTCTTTTATTCCCCTTCCCATCAAACTCAATCAAGGATTGATTACATATTTGTCTCTCACAACATCTCACAAACTCTTACAAATGCGGAGATTGGTCCCATCCTACTATCAGATCACGCACCTGTGTCGATTGGCCTCGATATTATACCTAAAGTTACAGGCCCCAAAAGATGGCGCTTCAATAATGCCCTCCTTCTAGACCCAAAGTTTACTGCCTCGTTTACTACCTTTTTTGATGAGTTCTACGAGATGAATCAAACAGATTCCATACCATGCTCAACTATATGGGATGCTTTCAAAGCCTCAGCGAGGGGTTTCATAATTGGCTTTGTTGCAAAGAAACAAAAACTTTTCCGTAAATTAACTAAGGATCTCCTTCAAGATATTAAAAGATTGGAGCATTCTTTCTACACTTCACACTCGAAAGATTGTCTCACAGCTCTTATAAATGCCAAAATGCAATTTAATAAGAAATCAACGGAGGATGCTTCATTATATTTGTTAAAATCCAGTGCAAAATTTTACGGGGCAAAAATAAGGCTGGGAAATTATTGGCTAATTATTTAAAAGTTAAACAAAATAAGCTGAATATTGAGTCTATTTATGACAACAGATTAGACCTAAAATTTAAAGATGATGAAATTTTGAATGAATTTTCTCTCTTTTACAAGTCTCTGTACGCCTCTGAAACACAACTCTCTGAAAATTCTCTTAAGCACTTTTTCTCTGGTATTCTAAAACCTCAAAACACTTTGCCAAACCTATCTTCCCTAGAGTCTGATTTAACATATCAAGAATTGTTAAAGGCTCTTCAACATCTCAAAAGGGACAAAGCACCGGGACCAGATGGTTTCACCGTAGAATTTTACCAACACTTCTCTAAACTCATATTGCCCAAGTTACATTCTCTATTAAATTCCTTTAGTACATTAGGTTGTTCCTCAGGTTCTTTCTCAGAAGCTCATATTTGCCTTATTCCCAAAGAGGGCAAGGATTTTAAATATTGCAAGAATTATAGGCCTATATCCCTGGTTAACATAGACTACAACATTTTTTCCAAAGCATTAGCCATACGATTAGACTCATACCTACCTGACTTATTGGGGAAAGAACAATCTGGATTCGTTAAGGGGAGATTTATTACTGACAATACGAGACTTCTTTTAACGTTTTGTCTAAATCCTCCCATTTAAAATACCCCCTGGCAGCAATTGCACTAGATGCTGAGAAGGCGTTTGACAGAGTTGAATGGACCTTTTTGTTTTACACTCTCAAGTGGTATGGCTTTGGTCCTAAGTTTACCTCCCTAATTTCTCTTCTATACTCCAATCCTCGTGCGGCAGTGTGTGCCAACGGCTTGATCTCACCATTTTTTGATTTAGGGAGAGGAGTGCGTCAGGGATGCCCACTCTCCCTTTCCTTTTCAACCTGGCTTTAGAACCTTTTCTCTCCAAATTACGTCAAAATCCTGACTTATATGGCTTTCAATCATCTAACTCCCATATTAAACTCGCAGCATATGCTGATGATATTCTGCTTTTCATGTCCAAACCAGGAGACTCAATACCTACTTTTTGGCGGAGGTACAGGCTTACTCTAGTATTTCTGGATATAAATTGAATAATGATAAATGTGAGATTTTACCCTTAACTAAGTATACTTTCAAGTCGGATTTTTGTGCTTCCAACTTTACCTGGAGTCCTCACCACATTAAATATTTAGGACTACACGTGACCTCCTCAATAGCTGATACGGTGGCGCTCTGCATGACCAAATGCATACAAAAGGTTTCGGATTTAGCCGCTAAATGGCATCCCCTTTATATATCTTGGTGGGGTCGTCTAGACACTATAAAGATGATGTTGTCACCTATAATTTTATACACCATCTCTAATATTCCAGTCCCTATTCCTAAAATTTTTTATAAGAAAATCAATTCCACACTCTCTTCCTTCCTATGGAGTAACAAGAGATCCCGAATGTCTTTATTTAAATTAATTCGTCCCAAAACAGAAGGTGGGGTTAACTTCCCAGATTTTCAGACATACCAGACAGCTTTTCTCCTACGTCAAGCATCCCTTTGGTTACTCGAATCTGTAGACGATTGCCCTTTATGGACTACAATTGAGCACTTCTTTTTATCCCCTTTCTCTTTTCACGAATACCTTTCCTTTTCACGTAAACCACAGGTTTTGTCTACTCCCATAATCAAATTGACCTCGAAGCTTTTGGAACCCACACTTGCTTCCACACACAATACTATGGATCTATTCCTTAATTCCACAATTTGGCACAACAAAGGTCTAACTATTCGGAGTAAACCTTTCTATTGGAAGCATTGGCGACAGAGGGATCTGATTTGGATTCATCAGTTATTTTCACAATCAAACTTTTTATCCTTTCCCTCTCTTAGTCAATTATTCGACTTACCTGCCTCGAGCATTCATAAATATAGATTACTTAAAACTGCTGTGATGGACAGATACACTCAAGTATCCGCCACACCCACTACCTTCACTTCATCAGACCCTTCCCCTATACTTTGCACTTTATTAAAAACTAGACCCAGAGCTTCTACTATATATAAGTATTTACAGGGCGGGGACGTTATTAGGCAGAAATCTAAAACAGAGGAGGCATGGGAACGGGATCTCACGTCAACATGGCCAGTCTCTTTTTGGAATAAAATATGGTTTAAACTACGTAAATCATCCAGGGCAGCTAACACAACACAGACGCTGTTTTTTGTGTACAATAGACTTTTACTTACACCGAGTGCCTTGAGCAAAAGATTTACGACTGTGTCAGACGCTTGTTGGACATGTTCCTCTTCAAATGCTGACCTATTTCATATGATATTTTCATGTCCGATTGTAAAAAATTTATGGAGGCAAGTGTGGTTTCAAATTAATCTGATTTTTGGAACTAGATTTTCTTTTTCCTTCATTCATGTTTTCTTAGGTAGTCTTGCGCCTTGTTGGGAGAAGTTACACTTAATGTTAAAATTATTGACCTGTTATTAGCGGTTGCATTTCAACAGATCACCGTTAATTGGAAGGATTTCTCTAAAATCTCCTATAAGGCATGGTGGTATACTGTTTGTCATAATCACAGGTTGGATACCTCCTTTGTTTATCCTATACACATGGCAACGAAACGTTTAGATCTGTGGTCACCTGTTACAGTATACCTAGATGTCTGTGCCAAACAATGTTTCCAATTACAACCATCCCAGCAAGAAGTTCTAAAACCCCCCTAAACCCCCTATATGTTCCTACAATATCTATTAATTAACTACTTATAAGATTCATTCGTATTGTTTAGATCTTTCCAAATTTACCCATAAGTCCGGTTTCTTACTCTTTACTGTAGCAAAATGTATTGTAATGACATGTATTTAATGCTATGAACTCTGTATTGACACCTTTACTTCTACTAATAAAATTTTCTTTTTGAACTGAAAAAAGAAATATTATGGCTGCTGAGTTCTGAATGATCTGCAGCCTTTAGGTGAGTTTTTTGTCGATCCTGGCATTGAGGGTGTTTCCGTAGTCCAGCTTGCTTGTGACCAGGGTGTGCGCGATGGTTTTCTGAATGCCAAGGTATACATCATGTTTTACTGGTGCTTCCCTGAGAGCTGTGCACATATGCAATACCCTCTGTTGTTGCAATACCCAGCCAAGTTAAGGCCTTAATATGGAATGAGTATATAATTTACTAAAAACAATGCAACTGTACATTAAAATATCATGTTTATTTTTTCCTTATTCTATATGACAGTTCTCCCAAATTACAAAATCAAAATACTTTTAAAATAGTTTTAATTGATAAAGCATTGTGCAATTTTCCTGCTGTATCGCATACAAGTTAGATGCCATTCGGGATTCCAAGTGCACCACATTCTCTGCCTAAATCATTCCAGGTATTAATAAAATATTAATTTGTTTGTCTTGTTAGCTTCCAATTAATCATCCCTAGCTTACTTCTAGAATATTGTAAATACTATGATGATTTAATGTGTTCAAAGTTCAGATGGCCATATGATCATTATGCATAAAATATGCCTAGGTAGAAAACACCTGGCCTCTTGGAACTTTTATCCCAGGATGGAGATATACAAACCAAAAAGCGAGGACCTAAAGCATATCCTTGTCTTAAACCATTATGAGTGAGAAGATCGCTGAACAGATGGTTTCCAATTCCCATTCGATCTCTAACCAGTTGCTAGATTTGGGAGGTTAGAGAACTGTTAATTAGGCACCAGGATACTTACTCTATTGTCTAAGTATGTGTCCATTGTCAAAGTTTGAGAAATAACCTCTAAACCAGGAATACAGGTTTACATGGACTTGTGTTTTGCATCAGCCATCAAGGCAAAAGCTAAAACAACATCGATGATAGATCTATTTTTCTAAAAACCAGTCTTATTGAAAGTTAACATGGGAGGGAGCCTTCTCCACCACTTCCGTTATTTTTGCTAAAAGGTTATAGCCACCATGTGTTCTTTTGAATCAAGATTTAGCCAGATCATGCATCTCGAATATTGATTTAATACAAGAGCCCCCTCAGGATGCCTGGGTGGAGGTACATATTATTCTGAAAGTAAAAAGTGCAGAAAATGAAGCTGTCCAAAAATCATAATGCAATTTTTAAATACTTATTGAAACACTATTACCCACTGGGGCATGTAGAGCGTTAGTAGGTGACATCAAGAATTTAGCCTTAAGCTGAGAAAAAATTCTAATGGCTTCCAGGAAGAAAAATCCACAAAAGAACTAAGGGGCATAATTATCAAATTTTCATGCAACATAATGCAACAGGCTACCTTGCTGCACTGCGTGAATGGAAGATAGCAGGAATGCACCGTATTTAACATTATAAGGCTCATTCCTGCTCTCTGCCTGCGCTGGTGCACAATGTGCTGTCTAGCACCAAAACAGGCATCCTTGCACCATGGTGCAAGGGTGCCTGCATTGTAGGCAGGAATGTTTATGTGCAGGAAAGGACACCTTCCTCCACAAAAACAATCTTCAGAGGCATTTTCCTCTTTTTATGTGTGCTGAATGCAGCTCACGTAGAAAGAAGAAAAAACGAGGAGAAACATATTTCTCCTTGCTTACGCCACCCTTGGGGAGGCATAGCATTTTGACGCATTTCCAGGTCTACCACTAATGGTAATTCTGGAAATGCGCCAAAATCCATGGGTGGATGCGTGGGAACACCCACATTCCACCCATGGAACGCCTCCCGGGGCAGAGTAATGACTTGCGCTGCCTTGCGTTACTCCAGATTTACCAAGCCAGACAGGGCCACGCAAGGTGGCCTTCTGTTGCTTGATAAATCTCATTATAGGTTTTGCGTTTTCTACAAGGGCAAAACCATGATAAATATGAACTTAAGTCTGAGTATAAGGAAAGCATGTAAGTTTCTCTGTGGATAAATGATTTAAACTAAGTGGCTTTGGATGGTTGTTGCCATTTCTTTTGTTTTTAATTGCTTTGCATATGACATAGGTTCTGCTTACATACATACCGTTTTCTGATTTTTCAATACAGCAGAACTCAATTTGTTACCAGGATCATTTCTTGCGTATGCAGTAATGACCTGCATTTTCTTAGAAGCTAAGGTATAGGATACTAGGTTATGCCTGGCTCATGGAGTGGTGGCAATCAGCCTCTTTCCCTATAAAGTCACCTCAAAGGTAAATCAATTTTCAATTTCAAATCTCTAAATGTAATATCTTTATGAGTGGTAGCTGTATACTATTGCGCCAAAGAATTGCACATAAGTGGAAGACTGTATTTGCATTTTGTTAGAGCAGAAATAATCCGATCTTCATTTTGAGGTTTAGAGCCTACAAAAGGGCCTGCTAAAGGGAGAGACTGCGTAATATCAGGCGAGCTGCCTAAAAAATGAAAGACGCCCACTTTTGGTGGTCACTGGCCACGGAAGGGGCTACCAACAACCATTGGGAGTTTAAGAATGCAATTGCAAAGATGAACGGACCCAAAAATAATAAGTCTACAGTTTCCATTCAATTTGTACAGAGTAGGAATTTGAAAGATTACTCGAAGTAAAATGAATGAGAGGTGAGCCCTCATCTTCGAGTCTTGATGGGCTGACTGTCACTGTTTTCAAACAAAAGCCCGAAGTTTGGGGGACATGTTTATGTACCTTGTCATCCTGTTTGATAGCTGCTATAAAAAGGGTAATGTGTCTAATTCATAGGAAGGTGGTATAACACAGCCCATACATAAAAAGGCTAAAAATGCAAACCCCCCATAGCTACTGAGAAATAACATTAATAGATGCAATTGGAAACCTGCTTGCAGCCTCGTTGTTGGACCATCTCTAATCCTGGGTACGAGATGAAGGCATGATGCCTGTAGAACAACCGAGCTTCTCGTCAAACCAATTTGTCTTGGATAACTTTGCAAATTATTCTTGATAAATATGTCTGCCAGTATACACCCTATTAATTGATTTTTCTACACCCTTTGATAAGGTGAATTGGTTATTTTTTTTAAACTGGCTACACCTGCAGGTTTGTTAGAAGTCCTACTAGCCTTACATACAGATACATGGGCACAAGTTTATATGAGGCACTCAATGGGGGGGTTACAGATAAAATCCCAATGGTAAATGGCTTAAAGCAGGCTTAATTGCTAGCTCCCATTCTGGTTAATTATCTACAGAAGCTGATGTAAATTCTCCCCAGTTTTGGGAAGTAAGAAGATTAGTTTCCTACTTTATGCGGATGATGTAAGTATTATGGATTCAGCCCCATTTAGCCTACAAAGAGTTCTCAATAAATGTAACACAAATGCTTCCTGCCATTATTCGAAGATTAACACAGAGGAAAGTTAGGTAATGATTTTCCATAACTATCCAAAGAGAAATGACTTTAGTTTGGACCTCAAATGGAGTAGAATTGGATTTGGATCAATATTATAAATACCTGTGAGCTTTAGCAACTCACAATTTGAAACCCAAGCTGCATAATGAGCAGTTAACTGCTAAAGGCAGTTTGATTGGCTTTGGTTTTTAAAACTACTGGGAAAAAACGTTTGCATATTCTGATGAAGGTGTATAATTTTAAGATTCCACCATGTATTGCATATGGTATGAAATGTGTTCCTAGAAATACAAGCTATTGGAGAGTCGCGCGCACTGCGACCCAAGATGGCCGCCTGACGACGGAGCGCCGCATGGCGCCGGACTTTGCAGTTTCTTTTCGAGCGGTTCCAGCGTCTACCTTATCATCATGTGGGCATATTCCTGAATCGGAACGCTTGCCTTACAGGAAGATACTTTCTTCACCCCTCATTTTCATGGAGAAATGACAGAAACTACAGGTGACTCTCTTTAGCGCCCGCCATTTTGTTTCTCTCCCTTCAGCTTTTTCTTCAAATCTCCTCACATGGCGCTCTGGGAGTCAATTTTTCGACGTTTCCTTTATTTTGTGCGCATTTTCTTTGAATGAGCATTTTTTAACATTGGAAGATCTTACTATATGTTGGAATTGCTGTATTTTGTGAGGTAATTTTCCCCGCTTTCGTATATGATGCCTACCTTCACAGCCTCTTCCTGAGCTTTTCATAACACATTTCATGGGTAGGAGCAAATACCTTACTCCATCATACTAAGAGACTGAAGTCCAACGCTCCTGTAGCTTGTTGCACCAACGATACTACCCCAAAACAATTCCTCACACTCACTTGAGGTATTGACGCACGAGGCTTGTTCTACTAACACAGCAAATCTTACGGCCATGGCATATAAATCACAATTACCTTCAGCTACCGGTAAGAGACTTAAACAAGACCCTCCCTCTCCTCCTAAGTCTGTTTCTCCGGTTTCTTTGGATATTGTTTTGGAGGAAATCCGCGCCCTCCGACCCTTCATTGAGGAAACTAACTCCCGCCTACAAACCTTGGACAATAAATGGTCATCTATGGAGTCCCACCTCACTGTGGTGGAGCAACAGCTTAACGAGATACAGGATTCATCTTCTAGAATTTCCTCTTTGGAGAAAGAGTTCCTACAACTGAGAAGACCGACTGAAGACTTGGAAAATAGAAATCGTCGCAATAATTTACGCATTTACGGACTTCGTGAAGGTCTTGAAGGGGACGACCCTGTTGCGTACTTTACTTCCTTCCTGCCACAGTTTTTGGGTCTCCCTCCTGCGACCAAATTGAATATACAAAGAGCACATAGACTGGGTCCACGTTTATCCTCCTCAGTCGCTCCATCTAAACCTCGTGGAATAATTCTTTTATTTCTACAATTCACTGACCTTCTGCAGGTGCTGGGTGCCGTTAAATCCAAAAAGCAACTATCTTGGCATGGTACAAAAGTATTTATTTCTCAGGATGTTTCTTCGGCCACCGCCAAACGATGAAAAGAATTCCTGGATCTTCGGCCTGCTCTTCGCTCCTTGGGTGCAAGATATGGTTTGTTCCACCCATGCCTGTTTAAGGTCACCTTCTTAAACAAGACTTCCACTTTTGAAGATCCGGAGGATCTCAGAAGATTTATTCAATCTCATTCTACTGCCTCAATGGAGATTGTTCCTCCTCCTTCTGGAACTTGACTGTAGTGCTCCTTTTGTTATGCTACTACATTGAATTTGCTGTTATAGTTTATGTTATTTTGACTCCATTGTTCTTCTTGCTTTTATCTGCATAACTCTTTGTTTCCTTTTACAGGTTCATTGAAAGTTTACTGTGTTCCGCTCCATGTTCCCGCTCCTGTTCATGTTTAATTGATGTCCTGGTGTGATGTGTTGCCCTTTGTTGGGTGTGCTGTTTCCGTTGTCAGTTGCCGCCTCTCATCCTTCCCTTTTGTTCCCCGTAAGGTACGTAATACAGTCGTCACTTTGACATGTACTGTCTTCTCTTATTCTTATTCTCTCTCCCCCTCCTTTCTTTCCTCTTTTTCGTATCTTCCCCCTCTCTTTTCTTGACTCGTTTGCATCCTCCTTCTTATATGTTTCTTTCTTCATGTGATTTCTTATCCTCCTTCTTCTTTTCTTTTTTTCCTCTCCCCCTGACTCTTCTCCCCTTTCTTTCCCTTTATCTCTTATTTCATTATTTCATTGATGCATATATTGTTCCTTATTTATCATTAATGGTTTTGCATTCAGAGTTATTTCCTGGAATGTAAAAGGTTTCATTAACCCAATTAAAAGAGAATTTTATCACATCTTGCCTCTTATAATCCTGATTTGGTTCTCTTACAAGAGACACACCTTAATGAACCTGAGGCTTTAAAATTAAAAAAAGGTTGGGTTGATTCAGTTTTAGTCTCTCCTACTTCCACTAAGAAAAATGGTGTTATAATTTTATGCCACAAGAAATTGAATTGTAAAGTTATATCGCAAGAAATGGATACTGATGGAAGATGGTTGCTAGCTAAATTGTTAATTAATAACATTTCTTTAACTGTATTCAATGTTTATGGCCCTACTCAACCTGACTGTTCCTTTTGGCCTCAGATCACACAGAAATGTATTCAGTTTAGAGATGATCTCTTTATTCTAGGAGGTGACTGCAATCAGGTTGTTGATCCCTTTCTTGACCGTCAATCTCAGGTACGCTTCATTCCTCATAAAGCCCATAAACAATTTTTTGACACTATCTCCCAAACACATCTTGTAGATGCTTGGAGACTCTCTCACCCTGATTCTCTTGACTTTTCTTTCTTTTCTCCTCCTCACAACTCCCTTTCCCATTTAGACTATATCTTTCTCTCTCAATCTTTATCTCAAAATCTTTTATCTTCATCTATCGAACCCATTGTCATCTCCGACCATGCCCCGATTGTGGTTGACTTTGATCTGCTCCCTCCACACCCCAGGTCCTCCAGATGGCGTTTTAACAATTCTCTCCTTCTCAACCCTCTTTTTTCTTCTTCTTTCACCACTTTTGCTCACAAATTTTTTGAACTAAATAATGATCCCAACTCTCTCCCCCCATATATTATGGGACTCCTTTAAGGCTACAGCAAGAGGTTTTATCATGGACTTCGTCTCACAAAAGAAGAAACGTTTCCTTCAACAACATAAAGCTACTCTTGCAAATATTAAGGCCTTAGAACACAAATTCTATACTTCGCCAACAGACTCGGTTTTACAAGCTCTTGTCCGTGCCAAATTAGCCTTTACCAAGACTACAACTGATAATGCGTCGTCCATACTTCTCCGTAGCAGTGCTCGTTATTACGGAGGACGCAATAAAGTTGGTAAACTTTTGGCGAACTACCTCAAATCTCGTAAAGACCGTACTCTAATCGACTCTATTTATTCCTCAGACGGCAAGCCCATTCATAAAGATCAGGACATTCTCAATGAATTTATGTTATTTTACAAAGACCTTTATACCCCAGAATCTCCTCCTTCCTCTTCTCTCATTCATTCTTATCTTAATAAACTTCCAACCCCGTCTAATGATCACCTTAACTTTTCTAAACTTGAAACTGATCTTTCTCTTAATGAATTATCCAATGCTTTAAATGTTTTAAAGAAAGGGAAAACCCCCGGCCCAGATGGTTTTTCAGTTGAATTCTATTTACATTTCTCTAACTTATTAGTTCCTAAACTCTTGCAACTTTTTCATTCATTTTTTCTTTCTGGTAAGACAGACGGCATCTTTCAAGAGGCCACGATTTGCTTGATTCATAAAGATGGTCGGGATCCCATGTTTTGTAAAAATTATCGCCTGATTTCCCTGGTCAATGTAGACTATAAATTATTCGCCAAAACACTTGCTTTACACCTAGATCCTCTGATGCCTCATTTGATTGGTAAGGAGCAGTGTGGCTTCGTCAAGGGCAGATTAACTTCGGACAACTGTTGTCTTTTTCTTAATGTCTTGAATAAAATTCCTTCCCTCTCCACATCCTTAGCGGCCATTTCTGTCGATGCGGAAAAAGCATTTGATAGAGTGGATTGGTCTTTTTTATTTGAATCTTTGAAGTGGCATGGTTTTGGTCCCAAGTTGATTTCGCTTATCTCTTTACTGTATTCTGCCCCCAGAGCTTCAGTGTTAGTCAATGGCTGCGTATCTTCCTACTTCCCCCTTCAACGTGGAGTTCATCAAGGCTGCCCTCTCTCCCCCCTTCTCTTAATCTTAGCTCTCGAACCCTTTTTTATCATCAATCCGTAATAATGAATCTATATCTGGTTTCTCTTATGTGAGCAACATTTAAAGCTTTCCGCTTACGCAGACAATATTCTTCTATTCATTTCCGATCCAGAAGTTTCCATTCCTCCCTTACTACATGAATTCTCTTCTTTTTCCCTTGTCTCTGGTTACAAAATCAATTCAGACAAAACAGAAATTCTCCCTCTCACAAAATTTTGCTTTCAACATTCCTTCTCTTCTACTGGTTTTGCATGGAATAGTTCTAAAATCAAATACTTAGGTATGTGGTTTTCCAATTCCATCACCTCTTCTGTTAAACTAAATATGACTGAGGCCTTATCTCGGATTGACAAACTATTCTCATCCTGGACTCCTCTTTTTCTTTCGTGGTGGGGTCGGTTGGACTCAATTAAAATGATGGTTACTCCTATCTTAATTTATGCTCTCTCCATGCTCCCTGTCCATATTCCTGCTTGTTACTTTAAAAAGATTGATTCTAACCTCTCTAGCTTCCTTTGGAAAAATAAAAAAGCTAGAATATCCCTATCTTCTCTTCGTAAGGCAAAATCTAATGGGGGTGTGAATTTTCCTGATTTTCGTATCTATCACAAATCCTTTTCTCTTCGTCAGGCCTCGATATGGCTCCTTTCCGAACCTTCCCCTTTTACCCCCCTATGGTTCTCTATTGAACGTGCTTTGCTTTTACCCTTCTCTTTGAAGGAAGTTCTGGCCTTTTCTGCCAAGACTCCTCTAACTTCTCTTCCCTTGTTTAAGCACACTTGTCTTCTGTTGAAACCCTTAACCCAACCAAAATTTGTTTCTAGGGAGTCCTTTTTAGAATCTCCAATTTGGCACAATTCCCTTATTACCATTAACAATAGAACTATTTTTGGAAATCCTGTCAAGTAGGGGAATAATTTGGGTTAAGGACCTATTTGATGGTTTATCTCCCTGTTCCTTCCCCCAATTTCAGACTACCTTTCATTGTCCCCGTTCTTTTCTACAGAAATTCTCTACTTTAATGGCAGTTATTCTGGATACCTTTTACTCTCTTCCTTCTGTTCCCCTTCTCTCTGAACAAAACTCTCTTCTCAAAATTCTTCTTTCTATACCTAAGGCCTCTCTCATTTACAAACACTCCTTAGCTCCTGATCCAGATCGTCCAAAAAATAAAATTGAACAGGCATGGGAGTTAGACCTGGGATGTGAATGGACCGTCAACTTTTGGGACAAACTCTGGTCCCGTTCTCTAAAAATTTCTAGATCTGCTTCTCTCACTCAATCTATGTTTTTCCTTTATCATAGACTTTATTTCACCCCTACTTCTATAGCTAAATTCTCTCATTCTACTGACACGAACTGCTGGACTTGTGGATCGCCTAATGCTGACCTCATGCACCTTCTTTTTCTTTGCCCTTCTGTTTCTCATTTTTGGGGACAAATTTGGTCCTATATTTCTCGTTTATTCAACATTCTCAATTTTTTTTCTATTCCTATTCTTTTCTCTGGGAGTCTGTTTGAATCTCTAGAGCTCTCCTCTCACAAACATGGTCTTTTTGACCTTATGTTAGCTTTAGCTTTTCAACACATAACTCTTAATTGGAAAACTCTTAAAAAACTTTCTGTTCAACACTGGTGGAATAGTCTCTGTCATCTTCATCGACTTGATATTGCTTTTGCCTCCTCTTGTAATCCAATGGTTGATAGAGATCTTTTTTGGCTGCCACTCACTACCTATTTAGACAAAATAGCACTAACAAATAATTCTTGTTTAAATTCTGAAAATTTCAAACCCCGTAATTATTTATTTTTCTCTGCTTCTTTTACACTAAAACCTGTTGGCTTATTGTATTTCTTAACTATAATATGATTATGGTTCACATTTATTTGTTAATATGCAATACCTCATATATTATTCAATTGTGCGAGCTCCCCCTTTTCCCCCTTCCCCCCTTTTTCTTCCCCTCCCTCCCCTTCCCTCCCTTACTTCCTCATAAAATTTAAACAGCTTTCTCTTTTGCTCTTGTGCTAGCCATTTTATTGTCTATATATTTAGTTCATTGTGCTCTTTTTTGTATTGCTAGCCTTCTGTATTTCCTGTCATTATCCAAATAAAGCTTTTTAAACAGAAAAAAAGAAATACAAGCTATTTTCTAAACTTAAAAGGGGTGAATATCTTAAAGTCTTTATTGAATGTCAGGAAAAGTCTTAAAAAGTCATCTGATTGGGGGCGTGGCTTGGCACACAGTGAAGATGGCTGCCTTTCTTTGAGCTCTGCAACATCTCTGGTGTGGACACTCTGTCCGGGATAGCCGCCATGTGATATGGGACCACTTTTAGATGGCAGAACTCAACGAGTCACGGTGTGAGCACTAGGTGGTGGTTTTACTTTCTGGAATCGCTTCAGTAAGCCACCATCCACTTCTGGCTTGTTCTTCAGTGACGGTTGTAAAATGGCAGCGGGTGAATAAACTCCATCATGGTGAGCGGCTCCCGCTGACAAGCTAAAGGAAACCACCACTGATTTGCGGACTCAGCAAATAACAACAAATGGCTACTGTTAGTAAGTGTTTATTTGGAATGGCATTGTGGGATATGTGATGTTCCTTTTC
This sequence comes from Calotriton arnoldi, assembly GCA_963921515.1. Lineage (NCBI taxonomy): Eukaryota > Metazoa > Chordata > Amphibia > Caudata > Salamandridae > Calotriton > Calotriton arnoldi. Next base: position 1,037,298 of record CAWUFW010007035.1, on the reverse strand, counting down.
CTTCTACCCACGAACACTCAGTGACTCTGTGGATCAAAATGGCGGTTCCAATGTTTTTCTCCTCAAAGTTGTTTCCGGTGCTGGTCTTTGTTATTTAGATACCGCGATTCTTGTCTTTTGCCACAGCTCTTTAAGGCTTATAAACAACTTCATATGGAGTATGCTGCTTGCCATATTGTTATCAATGGTACGCTTGCCACACACAATACCTCATGTTTTTGTCTAGCTGCCCTGCTCTCTGCCTCAGTGAGTGATATGTGCATATAAATGCCCATTGGTGCACGTAATCCACCTCACATGTTTCTGATTTTATCCTCATTGAAATATTTGTTGGGCATAGAATGCACCCAAATAGTCTCTGGAGTTTGATAGCAATATATGAAGAGAATTCTAAATTTACCCCATAACAGTCGAGATTGCAGTTGCGATTGCATGTACAGCTTCCAGTGAATCCTAGACATCGAGTTGCTGGTGCCTCTGAGAGAGTGTCAATGGCGGCAAGATTATTTTCTGTCTGTACGGATGTGTGCTTCTGAATGCAATTTTTGACTGACTTAGGGGGTGATTATGATGGCGGGCGGATCGCCATCGCCAGCCAGGAGGTGGCGATCTGCCCGCCATCTCTACCCAATTTACACCCGCCATATTACAATGACAGGGGTACCGCAGCGGACGCAAAGTGTGTCCGCCGCTTTTCTGCCGGTCGGCAATCGTTCCGATTGCCGGCTGGGTGGAATTGGGGTCTGATATGTGGCGGTGCCTAGCAGGCACTGCCATCCATATCAGGATGTGTGTCTCAAAAGGCCTTTCCATGGTGGCCATGCCGCCATGGAAAGGCTGGTGGAGATGTGCTTTGGGGGCCTGTTGCGGGCCCCCAGGGGGGGTGGGGGGTGCACTTGGGGGGTACCCATGGTACCCCCCTGCAGTTCCATGTTCAAGGTGGCAGGCACCGCGCGGTGCCTGCCACTTTGTACATGGGAATGCACAACATGCTCATTTGGCATTGCAGCGGGTGCTGCTGTAAGCAGCACCCGCCGCAATGTCAAATATGCAGAATGCGACCGCCAGGGTGGTGGTCGCATCCTAATAAGGGGTGTGGGACCGCCGCATGTCTGGCGGCCGGTCCCGTTTCCACTGGGATGGCGGGCGGACTAGTCCGCCTGCCATCCTAATCAGCCCCTTAGTTCCTCATCAGATTATTAATCTGCTTCTATATGCCACTATTATCCTGCGTATCAATTTCTGAATGAAATTAAGGTCCTTCCACTGAAGTCCTTCCACTAAAGTACTAATCTTCTTTAAGCCTCTAAGCCCTATATATCTAGGGGCTTATTTATGGGCCCTTGCGTCACTTTTGCGACGCTGCGTCACTTTTTGTGACGCACTAGCGGCGCAAAAACTGCGCCATGTTGCGTCATATTTACAAAGTGACGCATCCAGGTAGATGCGTCACTTTGTAAACCCCTGCGCCACATTATACCTGTGCCAGGTATAATGTATGCAGGGTGGGCGTTCCGACGCAAGTAAGCCTCGTAGAAGTGACGCAGTGAAATCTATGAGATTTTACTGCGCCACTTCTAGGATGCAAATACGTCAATATCTTACACCTGCCTCACAGCAGGCGTAAGCATGACGTAGGCACATTTGAAATGGGACTTGCCCATGTGAAATGACCCATTCCTGGAGTTGCGTCACTTTTGTGAGACACTACAGCAATGCGTCATTTTTGCGCCTACAGATATGTCAAAAATACTGACGTATCTGTAACTCCTTGTGACATGATGCGTCATACTGTAAATATGACGCACCCAGCATGTCGCAAGGAGGGCGCAATGAAAAGTGACGCATCGCTGTTTACACGCAGCGATGCATCACTGTTCATAAATGAGGCCCCTAGTCTTTGAGCCCAAGTTACGTGAGTGCTGGGGAGTACATCGCCCTCAACATCGTTCTTTGAACTCTTGTGTGCATTGGATAACGTACCTTTGTTCTAATCTCAACAAACCTGCATTGCTATTGTCCACACTAGTGTCACAAATCGAAAAGGCTTACTTAATCTGCATAGAAGGCTTACTGATATGGGAATCCCATATTCTTTCTCTGGCCCCTCAAGATTCCCGATAACCTTCAAAGGTCACTCACAGATTTTTTATGAACCTGCAGATCTCTCAACTTTTTTAGATAATCATTCTGAATCTCAGATGGACTCGGACTCTCTACCTGGTACTCACGTTCCTTGTCATCCACATGGACCTGACCTGCTCCTTACGTTTCCATGATAAACCATATCTTTTTGTTGCTCATTAGCATTTGGTTCTGTCTTTGTATATTCTACTAATTACAAGATTATATGTAATTTGTTCTCATTATTCTAGGTTGTTCTTACTGTATATTATACAGCAGCTTCTGTCTTGATTTTGCTTGCTATTACTACTCTAATGCATTTTATATTATGCACAGGCCAGATACTGACATTTTATACAGTGTTATGCAATACACATGTGGTGTTTAGGTTACTTCAGGGGCATACTTCTGTAGGAATGTGTTATACGATGGTAGGAGGTGGGGTCCTCATCTGGTATGGTCTTTCTAAAGGTACATATATCCAGTTGAATTTCGTTGGCCATGATGTTATTTTCTTGTTTTGACTATTATTGGTACATTGTAGAAATTATTCTAACCGTTCAACGTAAGATGGTAATTAATTCAACATTGCCTATTCTTATGCCTCTTTTTGATGGCTTTCTTATCATAGGTAAGTATTCTACCCTTGTTCTCTTTTCAGATATTTTCAAATGGAAAGTTAGTCTCTATGTAGACATTAATAATTGTCATCAATGAATTGCTCTGACTCCTACACAGGAGCCCTTAATGCTATATATATCTACTTTGCTCTACTTCCAGTGCTATGGATAATATCTGCCCTTTTTCAAATGGTATTTTACATAAATGCTTCTTTATGTTGCTCCAATTAAATGTTATGTCATTATGACATGCACCTTTCAGAACTTGCTGTACACAGTTACATATTAATGTATACCATATAGCCAGTTTACAATGATGCTGTAAGTATAGCACTAGATCTTATATAAATGTTTCTTATATGAATGCTCGCAGATGTGAAAGGGTACATTTAAGCCGAAATGTACATGTTATAATTGTTATGACGAGTTTACTTATGGTATGTCATCTTCTTACATATGTGTCCTCACATCATATTTAATTATTTAGCAATTGCTTGATACTACACCCCTGATGCTGACTATTGTGATTACACAAACCGTTGGTTACACATTTACAATGTTAACTTTTGTTCCACTGTTTTCCTCTGTTCTGCTGATTCTCTCAGGCAGAGTAGTCTGTTCCGGTGATGGTAGCCATTGCTGCTGCTCATCCACATTTGTTCCCAACGCAATATGTCTTTTACAGACATCCCGTGGTTGGAAAGGGATTGGATGTTGCCTCCAATATATCTGGAGAGCGTTTGAGCACTCTTGATTTTTCCCTATTCTTTATTCCTCCCCTCCCTCCACACTCTATAAATGGGACATCTGCTTCACTTCCTCTGCTTCTATCATATCTCCTGGCTGTCATTGAGCCCATTATTCAGATGTATCTTCTGTCTGTAAGCTATATACGAATGCCAGGCATAAACGTAGTTTCCTTAATGCTAAGGGTTTAAATCATCCAGTAAAGAGGACCAAGATTCTAGATTATTGTAAGAGTTTATTGGGTGATTTGATTCTACTCCACGAGACTAAGATAGGCTTTAAGGAAGACCTTCTTATGAGAAGAGATTGGATGTTAGATGTAACATGCTATGAAGCTTTTTGGGAAGAAAAACCGGATTATTAGGCTTATCTCTAAAAAATCCGGCTTATCTATAATTTCAGCTGAACATGACACCAGCGGGAGATAGCTACTTACAAGACTGAATACACGACTGAATACAGATGACCCTAACTTAGGGCGTACAATAAACAAAAAACTTGCTGACATTCCACAAACTTCTAAAACAATTATTAGAGTAGACTTTAATCTTCCACTCGATCCTATTTTAGATTTTGACCCACCCGGGCACACAAGAAATTGCTTAGTATGTGTTCTTCTCATTATCTCCTTGATGCCTGATGCTTGGAGACTCCATAACCCTACGGATAGAGAATTCACGTTCTTCTCCTTACCCCATTCAAGCTTCTCTCGTATCGACTACCTTCTTGTTGACGCTTCCCTTTAAAAAAATACAGCGAATCTCATGATTCACCCAATAGTTGTCTCTGATCATGCAGCAGTTTTGTTATCTATTCTTAGCCTTACGGATATAAAAGGGCCCCGTAATTGGCGTCTAAATACAAACATTTTAGAGGATGATTCTAAGGTCAAGGAACTCAATAACGAGATTGCCCATTTCTTCAGAGAAAACAAATTATCAGTGGATTCCCTGATAATAATTTGGGATGCGTTTAAGGGTACCATGAGAGGTCACATTATTAAAAAAAATGCAAAAGAAATGGCGATATCAGGAGTGCTCTCCAATCTTTAGGAGATGAAATTAAACAAAAGGAGGATCTCTATAGACATACTAACAACAAATCTCTTTTGCAGGATATTAAACAATTGAAATATTCTTTTGAACTCTATAGTTACCAAAAGACCTTATCTTGGAGTGCACGCTCAGGTTCAGAAACAAGTTTATTTGGACATTTGTCCATAAAACACTCTAAAAGAAAACACATTTAACAATTAAAACATTTAAAAGGACCCTCCATCCTGGCTACCCTACCCCCCCAACCCTCTACAATTCATAATTAAAATTCTGTTTAACAGATCGTAAAAACCGAGCAATTCCAACTGCCACATCGAAATAACGCATTTCAGACAATAGCTCCATAGCATTATTCCTATGGAGAGCATCATATTAAAAAAACAGAGGTCTTAAAAACTTAATTCGATTTACAGAATAAAAGACGCAGTCCATAAGAATATGCATAAGGGTACATTTAGCTTTCATGGGGCAGGGGCAGAGACCACTATTATTCTGCACCCTTATCCTGCGTGGGCGAGATGAGTAGATTGGATTGCATCCCACCCTAGCCCTTAATATTACATTTCTCAATCCTGGGTCTGGTAACCGTGATAAATAAGAGAAAACACTATCCTGGCCCAATGTAGCAATCGAGAAGCTAATAGATGATCTCTTCTTTAGATACAGTTGGTCAATCGATTCAGACGCTATTGCAACAGATTCTCTCAGTGCTCGTTTGCCTGGAAAGGGGAGCCAAGATGTAATTGTACCACTATTTAGATGGAGGTTCCTAAGTGCAATTATTCTGGTTCTTACGGCCTTTGCCCACATCCTTTCACTGCTTTGGATTTCTTCCCAACACAATTTGGAGACTTTAACCACCTCATCATCCTCCAATAATGTGTTAAAATATCTTAAAGCCCGAGTAGTGGCCACCATGTTCCAAGAGACCAGATTGCACTATCTCCGTATGGCCTGAACCATGGTACCTTGGGGGAGTGATAGAAGTCTTTTAAGCACTACCCCTTCCAATCTATCCCATTCATAGGTTGGATCAAGGGAAACAACCTCTCCCCCATACAGGCCTAGTGGAGGTATCTTCCCTTCATAAGCCTTTAATAATGGGATATGAGATAGCCCCCAAACCTACCATTGAATCTAGACAGACAGCTGGCCTGCAATAGGGCCTTCTGCTTGGTGGCATACCAATGCATACCCCAATTCAGATTTCTCCTAAAGATTAAGCCCAGATATTTATATTGATCAGCTTGCTCCACCACCTGGTGCCAAGATACCAGGAAAAACTCTGTACTTTTTTTCCAAAGATCATGATCTTGGTCTTTTCCAGATTGATATGGAGCTGGTTCTGCTTGCTATAAGTTGTCAGGGCATTGAGTTTCCTCTGCAGACCAATTGGGGTATAATCCAATAATACCAAATCGTCTGCATAAAGCAGACAAGCAATATGCTGGTTCCCAATTTTTGGCGAAAAGGACTTAGATTGGGAAATAAAGGTTGGAAGGTCGGCCAAAAATAGACTAAAAAGCAAGAGTGCTAGAACGCACCCCTGGCACAGGCTGTTGTCAATAGAAATTCTTTGTGATAACCGACCCGACTTATCTAACTCCACCTGAGCTCAATTACCAGAGTGCAAGGATTGGAGTGCCCCAAAGATATTTGATGGAAGGTTCCAGGCGGCAAGTTTTCCCCACAGAGTATCCCTGCCCAGAGAATCAAAAACTGTCCGAAAATCTACAAAACAACAGCACAGCCTTTGATTTTCCTCCAGAGCCTTTCGAATAATGGCCCACAGAGCAAAACAGTGGTTTATGGTGGAATGACCCTCACGAAAGCCCCCTTGTTCTAGTGGGATTCTCTTAGATTCAGTGGCCCAATCTTCAAGTTTAGCTAGACTAATCTTGGAAAATATCTTTAGTGAAATATCCAAGAGGCTTATGAGCCTATAGTGCATAGGGTATGTACCACTCCCTTTTTTAAAAATCGGTTTCACTATGGACCCTTTCCAGGAAAAAGGGTAAAGGCCAGACCTAGCGATCCAACTAAACAGGGAGGAGTAAGTCGTGGGCCACCAGACACTATTTGTTTTAATTATTACAGCTGGGATGTTATCGGGGCCGGCGGCTCGGGAGAGTTTTACTCTCTCGATAACAGCCTTTACTTCCTTTACTGAGAATCATATTACTGGAAGAGTTTGCCCATAAAGGTCCATCTGAACCAGAAGGTCCCCTATATAAATCTGTCCAATAGGTGGACCACTGGGCTTCTGGGATCATACAAACAAGTGTGCCCCTAGTTTGACCGTTAAACTCATTGACCTTTGTCCAGAATTTTTGCTGATCATTTAATGATATGATCTCCTGCATCTCACTTACTGTGATAAAACGCTGCCTTTTTTGTCTGTACGAGGGACTTATATTGGCGTTTGAGTTTAACCAACTCTTGGGTGGCTGGGGGGACGTTATGACGCCTAAGACTCTTTGCTCTCTGTCTCACCAGTCGTTTCAACTTTTGGCAATCCGAGTCGAACCAGCCCCCAAATCCATTCAAACAGGATTTTGCCTGCACGCCCTTTTCACGTATACTTACTGAAATGCAGCCAAAACTCGTTCCACAATATTATTGTACCACACAGCAACATCATCAACATAGATAGGGTGGGTATCAATCATCTCCTCTAACTGAAGGGAGGCTAGCTGTTGAAGATGCATGGAATGTAAGCGTGTTGTAGGCCTACGCGGATAGGACCTCTCTAAAGGCAGAACCCTCTCAGGGATACTGGCTCACACAGGTCAAGAACTGCTATAGTTGCCCAGTGGTCACTACCCTCATATTTTGCTACCTCAAAACTCTTAAAAAGGTCAAAATGCCAAAGGGACGTGAATATATAATCAATAGGGCCCAAAGACTGGCCCTGCCGGAAGGTTGCTGCTGCGTCATTTTTGAATCGTCCATTTAGATAGATCAGACCATGGCTCACCAGCCTTTGACTCAACACTTTAGCCTCTTTTTTGCTGGTACCAGGAGGAAACTGAGCTGAGGGAATATTATAAGAATCCAATGCTTCCTCCAAGTGCTGGTCTAGAAAGGGGATTCAAATAATTCCAACCAGCGTTTCATTTGCAGATGATCTTCTTTATGGATATAGATGTTTATGAGTAAGAAGTAACTAAGAACATTTTTACCCACGCCCATTTCAACCACTGATAGCTGCAGACCACTTGAAACATTTATGACCACTAATGGTCTCTTAATCACCTTGGTCGATATTAGTGTTAGTACACCGGCGGATGCTCTCCCCTTACCCCGGGACTGGCCTTTACTATTCAAAGCCATAAAGCCTTCTACTGACTGGTCCTCTCCTAGACAAGACTCCTGAAGGAATACCAAATGGAAGGGTTTCAAACGTTCTTTCAGTTCACCGCTGTTCCTCAAGCGTTCGAACCCGTGGATATTCCAACTTAGGATTCTCAGGTTTTGAGAGGACCCCTCGTTCTAGGATAAGCTGGGCCTAGTATTCTAGTCACCATCCTCCCGCAAGTGCCGTAGGGGGGAGAACCTATTACCTTGAGCCCATGCTGATTGCCTAGACTGTGACAATGGTCTGTCATTTACTATAATCACTCTTGGATCGGTGGGTGGGTGGCTACTTTGCTGTGTAGCTTCGGGCCTTAGAAGCGGGGTACATAGTATAGATCGTTCCCGTTGGGTAGCAGATAACCCGCTATGCATATGTAAAATTGCAGGTGGAAAAGAACCCAGCTGGGGTACTAATAGTTGAGGGCTCTTTTTTATAAGGGATAGGGCCTGCAGACCTACTTTTGCTAAATCTTCTTCGGCCTTAAGTACTAGGTCCGCAATACAGGGGGAGATGAAAGAAACTCTAGAGACTTCTCTACCTTGTTCGCCAAGTTGAAACCCAACAGACGTTAGGTCCAACGAGGTTATCCCTGAGAGAGAAGAAATTTGTTGGAATAACTGAAGAATTTTAGAGCGATTCAAGGGTCGGAGTTTCTTTGCTTTTTTTCCTTGACGAGTGATAACAAGCAATATTTCTGAGCTTGCAAATTGCGACCTAATGGAGGATTCATAAGCAGAAGGCGGTTCTTTGGGCAATTTATTCAGAGGCTGAGTCTCAACCACCTTACAGCGGGCTGCTATTTGATCTTTATTAGAAGAGGTAGAACGGACTGCCTGGGATGTAGGGGAGGGATCAAAACTGGTTTTAGGGCGGGTTTTTACCATTTGTCCACGGTGCTACCACCATGAGGTCTGGAATGTTGAGCTTGGGGGCAAGCACCATTACTGGGCTTCTCTTTCGTATACAGGTGTTTCTTTTTGCTTACGCATGGGGCACGGGACCCAAGTAATCCATTCCGAGACCTTACCCCCATTGTACGGTACAACCTTGTGGTGAACTTAAAGGGAATAAAACAGTACTGCTTTTTCCTCACAAGCATAGGATATTTGGAGATATAGACAGAACCTTCCAAATTTAACTGACATTCGGGTTTCCCTGGAATGTCACTATGCGTTCCCCAAGGCTCTGTAGCCGTTACTGCAGCAGATAATTGAGTATTCGTGAAACTACCCAAATTATTTTTAAAACATTGCAATTCATGTTGAATATCATTCAAAAAGTTTGATTGGTCCACTTGATTTGTCCTTATTGACACCAGCGTTTACAGAATCCCATGTAGAGTGGTCTGCATAAGTAACATCACATCGAGCAAAGACGATGAAGAGATGGGCTGGAATGATATAGATCTCCCCTGCAATCCAAGTGTGGAGTTTGGCTCCCCAACCATGGGAGCATTATATATTGACGTAAGGCTAGCTCGATCCTGTTGGTCTTCTCTACAAGGTGACTGGGAGGAATTGGTGTCATCAAGACAGAATGATGATAGGGAGATATTCAAACGAGGAGAGGAAGACAATCTTGGGCCCCTACTTGCAGTCGGACTTATAGTCTGAGAAGGAGACACTGAAAGATTGGCTGTTTGCACTTCATCCAATGCTGTGCATAAAATGACTGTTGCCAAGTCTGATGCACTAGGCTGCCCGTGGAGTGTCTTAGCCCCCTCCTCTGAGGGCAGTTGGGCTCCATTATGAAAATGTTTAAAAACAAAGTTCCTTATTGAGGTTACTAGGGGTGAGCGCAGAGCGTCTCCATTTGATAAAGCGCTTTGATCATGTTGAACATGTTGAGCAGCCCCCTTCTTCCCTCCAATTTTCCTCTTTTTACTAGCTCTCCCTTGCAATTTACCTTTTGGGACGCCAAGGAGAGGTCTCTTGCAGCGAAGCACAGGGGGCGATAGACGGGAGGAGGAATTCATTTCAAAGACAAGCTGAACTAGGTGCGATTAGTAACAAAAAGCAAAAGGCAAAGGTTAAACTTACCTCCTTCTTGAATACACCCAGCTACCGCTGCCACCTCCACACCTCCTCACCTCGTAGCCCAAAGTTACTCCAATGTTCCCCAATGCTCTCCAATGCTCTCCAAGAGGAAAATTCTTTAAGGGCCTTCAAGGGACAAGTCAATCGAAAGACCTATTTTCGTGGCCACCAAGCACCAGGCACTACCAAGCACTACCGGCCATGTGGCGGCTCCGTGGCTGAAATATCGCCCCCCTGTCACGCGTGTGGCCAAAGAAGTTACTGGTCTCTCTGGACCAAAAAACGTCAGCATCCACCAGAAACGGCCGGTCGGGAGCCTAAACGGGCTGCCAGATGCTGTCAGGCGTGGTGTGGATGCTGGCGCTGGCAGGAGCTGGCTGGCAGACGCTGGCGCTGATGCTGGTGCTGACGCTGGGTACCAGGTGCCAGCGGGGCTAGCGTCCTGTGGAGCCGACGAAGGAGCAGCCTGATCACCCGGAAGCGGAAGCCAAACGGAAGAAACTGAGCGGCTGAGGCGTAATCGAGTGCGCGGAGCGGCGGAGTGGCGGCAGCGGCAGCAGGCAGGCAAGAAGGTGCATGCTCAGAAATCACGTCAATTATTGTTGCGTAATAGAGCCGGCAAATTGTTAGCATCTTCTCTCAAATACCGAGTGTTAGACCTGGCATCCTTGGCGTGGGTCTCCCTTCCATTTTTTCGTAATGCCTCCACTGTTGCCGATATGTTTTTGCTGGACTAGATGCTCATGGGCACTTTGCCGCTGCTAATCAGTGCCAAAGTGCAAGTGCTCCCTATCTTTAATTGATATATGTATTAGTGACTCCATGATTGGATGATTGGTTTACTTGTCAGTCCCTAGTACAGTGCACTCAGTGTGCCCAGGGCTTGTAAATCCAATGCCGCTGGTGGGCTTGCAGCACTGGTTGTGCCACCCACAGAAGCGGCTTGTAAAATGTGTCTCAGGCCTGCCATCGCAGAGCCTGTGTGCAGCCTCGGGCTGCCATGTCGACTTGGTGAGTACACCCACTTACCAGTCCCTAAAACCTTCCCTTTACTGCATGTTGGTCACCCCTAAAGTAGGCCCTAGGGCAGGGTGCATTGTAAGTATAAGGTAGGACATGCCCTGGTGTGTGTGGCATGTCCTAATAGTGAATTACAGCCATTTTCGTTTTTCACTATTGCAAGGCTACCTGCTCCCCATAGGCCAGAATGGGCAGACTGACTATTACACCTTATAGTCAGAACTGACCCAGGGAACATGGTAGAAAAACGAATTTAGTATGCCTGAACTCAGGATGATAAAATACATCTTTTAGTGAAGTTGGTTTTAACATTCTGTGTTTGAAAATACCACTTTTAGAAAGTGGGTATTTTCTTGCCTAACTATCCAAGCCTGCCTCTGCTAGGTTGTGTATTCCTTGTCTGGAGATTGAGTGACAGGGGCTGGGGGTGGCTACAGGAGACAGGGTGAGTCAGCGCAGGGCTGAATAGAAAGATCTGCATCCAGAGTGGAGGGAGGAGTTGCACCTGGGTCTGAATAGGGCTGTGCCTGCCTTCCACAATGCTGGCTCCACCTCCTGCCGGGCGGCTGAGCACTCTGCCCCACATTCTGAAAGGAAAGAAGGAGTCAGAAAAACAAAGTGCTCCAGGACTGACCAGAACTGGTTTTGGACTAGGCAGAGGCCTCTCTGCCTCCAGAGAACAAAGAGAATCAGGGTATAAGAGGGGCACCCAGACCCCAGGAAGATTAGATCACTTTTGGGAACAAGAAGAAACCTTTGCTGAGGAGCGGAACCAAGAAGAAACTGAGGAGAGACTATCCCTAAGCTGAAGTGCTACTTGGGGGATTGGCCTGCAGTGGTTTGCCTGACTGCCAAAGAAAGGAGAAAGGAACTTTTGCTTTGCTGTGACTTTCATCAACTTGTGAAGGATCTCCAAGGGCTTGGAAGAGAGCTTGCCCCCTGACCGAAGTCCCAGGACCATTGGACTTCACCCCTTTGTGAATTGCTGCTGGAAACTCTGTTTCAGTGGCTGCAGAGGTAGGGAGCTGTGACCGACTCTCACGACCGACTCGGTGTCCTGTAAGCACCGCCTCGAAGCACCGTCTCGCCCTGCAACGCACGGCCCTGGTCTCACCGACTCCGTCAACGAGCCGCTGCCTGCACCGCATCGAGGGACAACGCGTCCTGCAACGCTCGCTACGCCGAATCGAACTGGTCCGACCGACACGGTCACTGCTGCTGAGTTTGAGTCCTGTGACCGCACCGGAGTTGGGCACCGCTCGCACGCTTTGCGACGCACCGCCCGACTCGCACCGCTGTCCGGACTGATCGACGCCAGCTCCTGAGTCCGGCTCCGTCGCCGCACCGCAACCGGCCAGCACCGCATCGAAGCACCGTCTCGCCCTGCAACGCACGGCCCTGGTCTCACCGACTCCGTCTCGACGACGTCAACGAGCCGCTGCCTGCACCGCATCGAGGGACAACGCGTCCTGCAACGCTTCCATTTTTTTGCATCGCGACCGCGACGAACAGCCATCCGGCTCGCACGCCCGTGCCTGCCGCTTCAAGTAAAAGGTACTGTGACCGAGTCTGTCTACGCTGTGTTGGCCCGTCTCGACGCGGTCAGCTGGATTTGTTAGACTCTGTTTGTTCTCGACATCGCCGTAGCCGGAGGAGGCTACCGACTCGCACAGAACCTTGAATTAAGCCTTTTTGATCAGAACTAAGTATTCTTAACAGTATTGTGGATTATTTTTGTCGTTTATGGTCTTGTGATAAATCTATATAAAGTATACCTATTTTTATAAATATATAACCTGTGTGGTGTCCATTTGTAGTGTTGTCACTTGATTACTGTACGTGTTCACAAATGCTTTACACACTGCCTCTGAACTAAGCCTGTCTGCTCGTGCCAAGCTACCAAGAGGGTGAGCAGGGGTTATTTCGGGAGTGTACCTACTTTCCCTGACTAGACTCAAGGGTCCCTATTTGGACAAAGGTACATACCTCTGCCAACTAGAGACCCCCAAATCTAACACCGAGTTACTAAGACTACACAAATTAACCACATTATTGATAAAAATGGTTTGAGAAGTTTCATACCCAAGAAATTCTTTACGTTTTTACAGATTTCTATGAAAAATTATCTACCCCACAAAAGCATTGTTCTAAGCTAATTTGCCAACATTCCTCAATTCTCTTCCTATTTCTACTATATCGGATGACAACAAAGTCAATTTAGGTAAACCAATTGAAGTTGAAGAGATTATTCAGGCTATTAAGGCTACTCATTCTGGGAAAGCTCCTGGCCCGGACGGTTATCTCATTGCCTTTTATAAAACGTTTACTTCCTCGATCATTAAATATCTTAAGAAGATATTTGACCATTATGTTTTGTCGGGTAAAGTTTCCGGTACGGTCGCTGAGGCCACTATAGTAGTTATACCTAAGGAAGGCAAAGACCATTCCGATCTTCCGTCCCATCTCTTTATTGAATATGGAAGCAAACATTTTTGCCAAGATTATAGCAAATAGACTGGAAAGTCACATTACCAACCTCATTCATGGCTCACAAATAGGTTTTGTTAAGGGTAGGCTTGCTAGGGACAATATTCATACATTCTGTCACATTCTAGAAAAAGCAAAACTCTCTTCACTTTCATCTGCGGCGATCGCCCTTATTGCCGAAAAAGCATTTGATAAGGTATCTTGGCCTTTCTTACATTCGGTTTTAGAGTCACACAACCTTGGCAATTCTTTTATTAATATGGTCATGGACCTTTATGTGCACCCTAAGGCTAATATCAGAATTAATGGTACAACATCCTCTTATTTTGACCTTCATCAAGGAATAAGACAATGGTGTTCACTTTCACCTTAACTCTTTCTTTTATCCATTTATCCACTTCTCCGCATACTTAATTTGAATCCTGAGATCAAAGGATTCCAGTTTGGATCACACAACCTTAAAACGGCTGCTTACGCAGATGATGTCCTTATTTTTTCAGAAGACATTGAATCAGCGATCCCTTCTATTTTTAATATTATTTGTGATTTTCCTGTTGTCTCTAGCTATACCCTTAATAAAGAGAAGACGGAAGTGTTTCCCCTGAAACCATTGTGTCTTCCCTCACACGTCGGAGATTCAGGCTTTAAATGGCAATCCTCACGCATTAAATATCTGGGAATCTGGATTTGTAGGGATCTTACGGATATTGTACTCTATAATGAATCTCACACAATAAATGAAGTTAGAGATATCTTGTCTTCTTGGTCACCTAAATATATTTCTTGGTGGGGTAGGTTACAAGCACTTCAAATGATGATAACTCCAATTATTAATTTTCTATCTTCTATGCTTCCTTTAAATCTTTCATCATCTTTCTTTCATGAAATTGATATACTCACTTCAAGGTTTTTATGGAACAATAAGAGAGCTAGAATTTCTTAAAAACACCTTAGGAAACTCCCCACATTAGGAAGTTGTAACCTTCCAGACTTGAACTTATACCAAATTTCCTTTCTGGCGGCTGAAGGAGCAATTTGGTTCTTACCAGAATCTCATTATATACCTCCGTGGGTACATATAGAACGAGATTTGTGCTCTCCTTTTAGCGCTCTCTCCCTTCTCAAAATTTGCAATAGCACACTCTCAGTGCATTATGTCAGATACGGTTAGTGCTTTAAAATACCTTGATAGATGACTTTCGAAACCCATTCATAAATCAAGATGGACATCTTTATGGCTTAACCCTAAGCTCTCTACTGACACTGAACTTAATACGGCTTCTCAGTGGGCCTCTAAGGGTATCAGATTAGTGAGAGACCTCTATGATACCAATCATGACCCTCTTCCCTTTTCTTTCCTAGCCAAAAAACATAATCTCAGTAACATGGATTTTTATCCTTTTTTAAAATTCAAAGTTAAGCTTTCTAAGGTAATCCTTACTACAGACTTTCTAATTGTTTCACTTCTTGCACTGTGGCTACGCTCGGGCCATATTGCTTCCAAAATTGACAAATTTCTCTCTGCTCCACAGTCTGCACAATCCACAATTAATTGTGTTAAATGGTCTCACCATTTTGAAGAGGAGATCATTAAACACATTTCTGATGATACCGGGTGGTTGATCGAGAAATTATCCCTGCGTAACAAAATTGCTCCATCCCTGATTCAGTCCAAATTTTTCACAATAAATCTCCTACATTGGACTCCTGCTCGCTTACACAAACTGAAATTATGGGTACTCATCAACATATGTTTTTTTTAAATGCACACTATTAGACTCTTTTTGGGGCCCTATTCAGAAACATTGGTCTATAATCTTTAATACACCTATTGTCTTGTGGATCATGGCCTCCTGGATGGTCTGACCATGTTCCGCAGGCCTGGATGCCATGATGACTATTGCGCACGTTGTTATTGGATGTTGTTCTTTCGCCCTTTGTTATTGCCAAGTGATTCTGCAACAGTCTGCATATTCTGTTGCTCACCTTTTCTCCTGTTCCCTTTTGGGTTCAGTCTGAACAACAGTTACAAGGTCGAATAACAACCCCCTGGTTTATACTGATTTGGCCCGTCCCTCGCACCTAGACATAACACTTGTACAGCTGCCATCGAGAAATTAGTGTGCTTTTAATAATGCGTTTGCTTGCTCTAAGATAGCACTTGGAGACGACCTTTCCAGAGAGAAGAGCTGTGATTGTTTGCTGATGTAGTCTTGCATCAAGGGACTGAGGTATGGGGGTTCGCTAGTCAAAGCCCAAAGGTCTTCTATTATTATAATAAACTGGCTTCCAGCACGGGGAGGGTGGTAATGTTAGTTAGACATATATCCACTGCTTTATGAGATGCTTTCCCCGTTCGTATTTTATGGAGTAGTAACTATGCTGATTATATTGTTATTATGTATTATGCTACTAGTACTGACACGTGTACTGTATCTTAGAGCACGTAAGTTGAAATAAACATTTTAACCTATACAGTGTCTCTTCATACGCATGTTGTGGACAGGTACGAATGTGACGAGAGAGTGTTCTTGCCTCTGCGAGTCCTGAGAGATAGATACCGTGTTCTGGGTTGTCTAAGCATTGGTACATTGGTGCTAATGGGACGCTAAGGCTAGTTGGGTTGGGGTTTTGGGTGCTAAGGTTTATGGTTGGCTCACCACTATATTCCGAGGTCCTATTATCCTGTGCATAGCTCTGTATGTGCAGAAACCCTATGACACTATCATTCTCCCCTTTCCTATGATTATGCTGGGTCCATGGGCCGCAGTTGCCCCTCTACCTCTTGATAATATAGATCTGGAGCTCTTAGATTTGCTCTTATCCATCGCAGTCAAGATTATACTCACAGAATGGAAATCCTTTTATCTCCTAAAATAACATACTTGGTGGGCTTGGGTGTCATATCTTCGAGGAGCTCATACTCCTATTGAAGGTAAACAATCTATGCCTCCAGTCGCTAACAGTGTATGGCATTCTTTGGATAATTATATGGAGTTGTCTGTTCGGGGTTTAGTAGCTCAACAACCTTTTGGGTCCCTCTCTTGGTTTTGTCATTACATGTGTGGCAAATGTCCCATTGCACCCCCCTTCCTTCCCTCTCCCTTCTCGTTTCATCCCCCTTACTGATATACCTTATTTACCAAGCGATACACATTCTACCGCGCATGACATTACTGCGCTCTATGGAGGTCTTTCATCTTTCATCTGATCCCACTTCCTTGGGATGATATTTAATTTTCAATGACTTTGAAACACCTGCTCTCTGTCATTATATGTACATGGTCATTTTTATATAATAATTTTCTTTCATTATCATCCTAGTTCAGGTGCTTTCTGTCAGGTAAGTCTTTTTAACTTTTTACTTGTATGCATCAATTTTTTATATTTATGTATCGCTGTTTACCTTGATTGTATTTCTTTTTCTCCAAGTACAATAAAATATTTGAACACAAAAAAAAGTCATCTGATTAGAATTAGGTTTAACTAGTGTCTAATACAAAGTGGGTAGTGCAATATTGTGATGGGGCCATAAAATGATCAGGAGATGTTTATTAGTCGTGTATATATATGCTATTGTGATTAGATATTTACATGTGGATAGCGGTATCATCCACTGGAAAATTGATGCTCTTTCCAAAATAATAAAACCACAGTGATCCACTGTTTTCCAAATATGTTGTATTGCCCCAGGTTCCTTGTGTGACAGATTGGGCTTGCCCTTGTTTTTTGACATAAAATGTATGACACAAAAGTAAATGCTCTGTGGATGGTGACAAGGATAAAATTAATAAAGGATGTGGGTAAACAGTGTACATTGTTAAGGAACTTCATTCTTCCTTCACATAAATTAGGTTTGATACAAGGATATACTCTTCCTCCATTTCTTTTGCACATTTTTAAAATCAGGACATTAAAATGGGAACATCATCAGCAAATTTCAACGGTCGCATTAACAATTGTAAGAACGTATTTAAAATGGAAATTATTGGTAAGAATGCAGAACTGAAGACAATGTGACTGCATTGCAGCACACGCCGCAATACAAAAAAACACATTTCAAACATCCCTGCACTATGTGGCATGCACCATGTGGTGCCTGCCACCTGGTGCAGGGATGTTTAGGGCCCATAGCAGAGGGCCAGGGGGGAAGGGGGGCCCGCAAGAGGCCCCCAAAGTCACTTTCCGCCTGCCTTTTCATGGCGGGCGGACCGCCATAAAATGGCAGGGTGAAAGTGACATTGTAATCACTACGGTGGTGCTTGAGCAGGCACTGCCACGGTTGTAGGAATTTCAGTCCCTCCGACGGTCCGATGGGCTCCCTGAGCCTGTCGGCTGCATGGCGGATGGTCTGTCTGCCCGCCCACCATCCGCCCACCATTGTAATGCGGCAGGCGGTCCCACCGCCATCGTAATCTGCCCTCAGTTTTTCTCACGAATCATGAGTTATGGAGACTTCTGGCAAAGTTTAGAATTTTTAGTATTGCTCTAATGAATAATCTTGCAAAATGGAATGATACATTTTTTGAGAACTCTTTATGTAATTTATTTAAATCAAGGATACTGGGCCTCAAAGATGTCTCAATTGCTTGTGCCACTATACCGTCATTTAAGCACATATCTCTTCATATGATGTTTAGTAGTAATTCCACAACTACTACTACTACTAATAATAAAAACAACAATAATAATATTTATAGCAATAATACAAATATAAATAAGGCAGCATAATTCTTAAATATTATGTGCAGTTCAATGTCTGTGA
Source organism: Calotriton arnoldi (assembly GCA_963921515.1). NCBI lineage: Eukaryota > Metazoa > Chordata > Amphibia > Caudata > Salamandridae > Calotriton > Calotriton arnoldi. The sequence continues at coordinate 1,019,086 of CAWUFW010007035.1, read as the reverse complement.
CACATGCTTTTAAGAATTATACATTTTTTAAAAACTTTGTAGCTGTATGAATATTAGATGATGAGTATGTATCATATCAGGGAGTAATATATTTGTTTAATTCGGATCAAATGAATAAAATTGAAATTTGACCAATTTAACATATTTTTTATAAAACATTCTTTTAGACCTGGCATCTTTTGGTATGGTTTCCCCTGTCTTTTTGCTTCTGACCTCCTGTTTTTGACTGTGTTCTGAACTTTGTTTTTGCTGGTGTTAGGACTCTGGGCACTTTACCACTGCTGACGAGTGCTAAAGTGCATGTGCTCTACATGTGCCACAGGGCTTTAAATCAAATGCTACCGGTGGGTAACCCACATGAGTAGCCCTCCAAACCTGTCTCGGACCTGGAACTGCAGAGCCTGTGTATGCAGTTTTAAACTGCTATTTTGACCTGGCAAGTTCATCTACTTGCCATCCCCAAACCTTCCCTTTTATTACATGTAAGACACTCCTAAGGTAGGCTCTAAGTAGTCCCATGGCAGGGTGCAGTGTATGTTAAAGGTAGGACATGTACTTGTGGGTTTTACATGTCCTGGTGGTGAAAAACTGCTACAGCAAGGCCTATATCTCCCATAGGTTTTCATTAGAACTGCTTTAAGTGTATCTTCCAATTGGGAGCAGATAGAAAATTGGAGTTTGGTGTCTCTGGCTCACAATTTAAAAACACATCTTTTAGTGAAGTTGGTTTTTAAATTGCAGGTCTGAAAATGCCACTTTTAGAAAGTTAATATTTAAACAAATGTGTGCCCTCTACACCATAAAGTCTTCACTTTTTTTTGTTGGAGACCAAGTCACTATTCCGTGTCCCCTTGGCCAATGAAGGCTTCTTGTTTCTTTGTAAGATTCTCCCTGCTGCTCCTCACTAACTCATAGCTTCAATACTGGTATAATCAATGTATATAGCTTGCATTTTACATACTGTCATACATAGATATGAAGAGGATCAGAAATGATAACAGTTCTGCAAAAATAAACCTTTTTACTGGGTAATTTACTTCATACACCACAACATATTAATTGTACTGTGTAAGACACACACAGTAATGACAATTCTAAAGAAACCATCACATAAGAAATTCTAAGACATACATTCAATGCAACATTACTATACATTGCAACAGATGACTTGTTGTCTGCAAAAACATAAAGAGTGTCCAACATATATAATCACATATTATAGTATTTGTGAAAATGTGTCCAACATAACCAATGAAGGTTTTACAGTCTGGATAACCGAGGACATATTATTTCCACCAGGGTTTTGGTCCTAGAATACCATATGGCACTTTATGGTCGGTTGTCTTGGGGGTATCAATATCCTCTTCAACCCTCCCATATCCCTCCTTTGTCCTTTTTTTGGGATGTGTATATATGTATATCTCCTGGCAATGTTTTTAGATACGCATTTTGACCTTCTCGATGGGCATGAAATATTTGCAAAGGTCTTCCTCAGGGCTATTTATGTACATGTGTGGAACACTGTATAAAAGAAAAGAAAGTGGAGTTTCTTGCTAGTTCTAATGGAAGTTGTTTATTTAAAAAATGTACTGTTTGTAGCCCACATTGGCTTGAAAGTACCTTAAGTTTCACATACCATTATTGTCTTGCCAGAGAGCTCCACCGTATATTTTTGCGAGAATATTGCTTTAAAATATGGGGAGCAATATTACTCAGTCTCCTTCGTGCCTTGTGATAATGAAAGTTCAATTACTGAGGGTGCAAAAAGTTACATGTAAAAATTCTCACATATGGATGGATATTAGGGGGTATTTCGGAGGTGTATTTTGGATCCCCATTAAGTTGTGTCATCATACCATCTACTCTCAAATACCGTAATGCTAAGACTACACAAATGAACCACATTACTGATAAAAATGGTTTGAGAAGTTTCATACCCAAGAAATTCTTTACGTTTTTACAGATTTCTATGAAAAATTATCTACCCCACAAAAGCATTGTTCGAAGATAATTTGCCAACATTCCTCAATTCTCTTCCTATTTCTACTATATCGGACGACAACAAAGTCAATTTAGGTAAACCAATTGAAGTTGAAGAGATTATTCAGGCTATTAAGGCTACTCATTCTGGGAAAGCTCCTGGCCCGGACGGTTATCCCATTGCCTTTTATAAAACATTTACTTCCTCGATCATTAAATATCTTAAGAAGATTTTTGACCAGTATGTTCTGTCGGGTAAAGTTTCCGGTACGGTCGCTGAGGCCACTATAGTAGTTATACCTAAGGAAGGCAAAGACCATTCCGATCTTCTGTCCCATCTCTTTATTGAATATGGAAGCAAACATTTTTGCCAAGATTTTAGCAAATAGACTGGAAAGTCACATTACCAACCTCATTCATGGCTCACAAACAGGTTTTGTTAAGGGTAGGCTTGCTAGGGACAATATTCATACATTCTGTCACATTCTAGAAAAAGCAAAACTCTCTTCACTTTCATCTGCGGCAATCGCCCTTATTGCCAAAAAAGCATTTGATAAGGTATCTTGGCGTTTCTTACATTCGGTTTTAGAGTCACACAACCGTGGCAATTCTTTTATTAATATGGTCATGGCCCTTTATGTGCAACCTAAGGCTAATATCAGAATTAATGGTACAACATCCTCTTATTTTGACCTTCATCAAGGAATAAGACAATGGTGTTCACTTTCACCTTAACTCTTTCTTTTATCCATTTATCCACTTCTCCGCATACTTAATCTGAATCCTGAGATCAAAGGATTCCAGTTTGGATCACACAACCTTAAAACGGATGCTTACGCAGATGATGTCCTTATTTTTTCAGAAGACATTGAATCAGCGATCCCTTCTATTTTTAATATTATTTGTGATTTTCCTGTTGTCTCTAGCTATACCCTTAATAAAGAGAAGACGGAAGTGTTTCCCCTGAAACCATTGTGTCTTCCCTCACACGTCGGAGATTCAGGATTTAAATGGCAATCCTCACGCATTAAATATCTGTGAATCTGGTTTTGTAGGGATCTTACGGATATTGTACTCTATAATGAATCTCACCAAATAAATGAAGTTAGAGATATCTTGTCTTCTTGGTCACCTAAATATATTTCTTGGTGCGGTAGGTTACAAGCACTTCAAATGATGATAACTCCAATTATTAATTTTCTATCTTCTATGCTTCCTTTAAATCTTTCATCATCTTTCTTTCATGAAATTGATATACTCACTTCAAGGTTTTTATGGAACAATAAGAGAGCTAGAATTTCTTATAAACACCATAGGAAACTCCCCACATTAGGAAGTTGTAACCTTCCAGACTTGAACCTATACCAAATTTCCTTTCTGGCGGCTGAAGGAGCAATTTGGTTCTTATCAGAATCTCATTATATACCTCCGTGGGTACATATAGAACGAGATTTGTGCTCTCCTTTTAGCGCTCTCTCCCTTCTCAAAATTTGCAATAGCACACTCTCAGTGCATTATGTCAGATACGGTTAGTGCTTTAAAATACCTTGATAGAAGACTTTCGAAACCCATTCATAAATCAAGATGGACATCTTTATGGCTTAACCCTAAGCTCTCTACTGACACTGAACTTAATACGGCTTCTCAGTGGGTCTCTAAGGGTATCAGATTAGTGAGAGACCTCTATGATACCAATCATGACCCTCTTCCCTTTTCTTTCCTAGCCAAAAAACATAATCTCAGTAACATGGATTTTTATACTTTTTTAAAACTCAAAGTTAAGCTTTCTAAGGTAATCCTTACTACAGATTTTCTTATTGTTTCACTTCTTGCACTGTGGCTACGCTCGGGCCATATTGCTTCCAAAATTGACAAATTTCTCTCTGCTCCACAGTCTGCACAATCCACAATTCATTGTGTTAAATGGTCTCACCATTTTGAAGAGGAGATCATTAAACACATTTCTAATGATACCGGGTGGTTGATCGGGAAATTATCCCTGCGTAACAAAATTGCTCCATCCCTGATTCAGTCCAAATTTTTCACAATGAATCTCCTACATTGGACTCCTGCTCGCTTACACAAACTGAAATTATGGGTACCCATCAACATATGTTTTTTTAAATGCACACTATTAGACTCTTTTTGGGGCCCTATACAGAAACATTGGTCTATAATCTTTAATACACCTATCATTCTCCCCTTTCCTATGATTATGCTGTGTCCATGGGCCGCAGTTGCCCCTCTACCTCTTGATAATATAGATCTAGAGCTCTTAGATTTGCTCTTATCCATCGCAGTCAAGATTATACTCACAGAATGGAAATCCTTTTATCTCCTAAAATACCATACTTGGTGGGCTTGGGTGTCATATCTTCGAGGAGCTCATGCTCTTATTGAAGGTAAACAATCTATGCCTCCAGTTGCTAACAGTGTATGGCATTCTTTGGATAATTATATGGAGTTGTCTGCTCGGGGTTTAGTAGCTCAACAACCTTTTGGGTCCCTCTCTTGGTTTTGTCATTACATGTGTGGCAGATGTCCCATTGCACCCCCCTTCCTTCCCTCTCCCTTCTCGTTTCATCCCCCTTACTGATATACCTTATTTACCAAGCGATACACATTCTACCGCGCATGACATTACTGCGCTCTATGGAGGTCTTTCATCTTTCATCTGACCCCACTTCCTTGGGTGATATTTATTTTTCAATGACTTTGAAACACCTGCTCTCTGTCATTATATGTACATGGTCATTTTTATATAATAATTTTCTTTCATTATCATCCTAGTTCAGGTGCTTTCTGTCAAGTAAGTCTTTTTAACTTTTACTTGTATGCATCAATTTTTTATATTTATGTATCGCTGTTTACCTTGATTGTATTTCTTTTTCTCCAAGTACAATAAAATATTTGAACACAAAAAAAAGTCATCTGATTAGAATTAGGTTTAACTAGTGTCTAATACAAAGTGGGTAGTGCAATATTGTGATGGGGCCATAAAATGATCAGGAGATGTTTATTAGTCGTGTATATATATGCTATTGTGATTAGATATTTACATGTGGATAGCTGTATCATCCACTGGAAAATTGATGCTCTTTCCCAAAAAAATAAAACCACAGTGATCCACTGTTTTCCAGATATGTTGTATTGACCCAGGTTCCTTGTGTGGCAGATTGGGCTTGCCCTTGTTTTTTGACATAAAATGTATGACACAAAAGTAAATGCTCTGTGGATGGTGACAAGGATAAAATTAACAAAGGATGTGGGTAAACAGTGTACATTGTTAAGGAACTTCATTCTTCCTTCGCATAAATTAGGTTTGATACAAGGATATACTCTTCTTCCATTTCTTTTGCACATTTTTAACATCAGGACATTAAAATGGGAACATCATCAGCAAATTTCAAAGGTCACATTAACAATTGTAAGAACGTATTTAAAATGGAAATTATTGTTAAGAATGCAGAACTGAAGACAATGTGACTGCATTCAGGGCCTGATTATGATGTTGGGAGGTCCCGCTGGCCGCATTAGAATGTGACCGCCTTCACAGCGGTCGCAATGTGTATATTTTGTATTGCGGCGTGTGCTGCAGGCTGCAGCACACGCCGCAATACAAAAAAACACATTTCAGACATCCCTGCACTATGTGGCATGCACCATGTGGTGCCTGCCGCCTGGTGCAGGGATGTTTAGGGCCCATAGCAGAGGGCCGGGGGGAAGGGGGGCCCACTAGAGGCCCCCAAAGTCACTTTCCGCCTGCCTTTTCATGGCGGGCGGACCGCCATAAAATGGCAGGCGGAAAGTGACATTGTAATCCCTACGGTGGTGCCTGAGCAGGCACTGCCACTGTTGTAGGAATTTCAGTCCCTCCGACAGTCCGATGGGCTCCTTGAGCCTGTCGGCTGCATGGCGGATGGTCTGTCTGCCCGCCCACCATCCGCCCGCCATTGTAATGCGGCAGGCGGTCCCACCGCCATCGTAATCTGCCCTCAGTTTTTCTCACTAATCATGAGTTATGGAGACTTCTGGCAAAGTTTAGAATTTTTAGTATTGCTCTAATGAATAATTTTGCAAAACGGAATGATACATTTTTTGAGAACTCTTTATGTAATTTATTTAAATCAAGGATACTGGGCCTCAAAGATGTCTCATTTGCTTGTGCCATTATACCCTCATTTAAGCACATATGATGTTTAGTAGTAATTCTACAACTACTACTAATAATAAAAACAACAATAATAATATTTATAGCAATAATACAAATATAAATAAGGCAGCATAATTCTTAAATATTATGTGCAGTTCAATGTCTGTGACACATGCTTTTAAGAATTATACATTTTTTAAAAGCTTTGTAGCGGTATGAATATTAGATGATGAATATGTATCATATCAGGGAGTAATATATTTGTTTAATTCGGATCAAATGAATAAAATTGAAATTTGACCAATTTAACATATTTTTTATAAAACATTCTTTTAGACCTGGCATCTTTTGGCATGGTTTCCCCTGTCTTTTTGCTTCTGACCTCCTGTTTTTGACTGTGTTCTGAACTTCGTTTTTGTTGGTGTTAGGACTCTGGGCACTTTACCACTGCTGACCAGTGCTAAAGTGCATGTGGTCTACATGTGCCACGGGGCTTTAAATCAAATGCTACTGGTGGGCCACCCACATGACTAGCCCTTCAAACCTGTCTCGGACCTGGAATTGCAGAGCCTGTGTGTGCAGTTTTAAACTGCTATTTTGACCTGGCAAGTTCATCTACTTGCCAGCCCCAAACCTTCCCTTTTATTACATGTAAGACACTCCTAAGGTAGGCCCTAAGTAGCCCCATGGCAGGGTGCCATGTATGTTAAAGGTAGGACATGTACTTGTGGGTTTTACATGTCCTGGTGGTGAAAAACTGTTACAGCAAGGCCTATATCTCCTATAGGTTTTCATTAGAACTGCTTTAAGTATATCTTCCAATTGGGAGCAGATAGAAAATTGGAGTTTGGTGTCTCTGGCTCAAAATTTAAAAACACATCTTTTAGTGAAGTTGGTTTTTAAATTGCAGGTCTGAAAATGCCACTTTTAGAAAGTTAATATTTAAACAAATGTGTGCCCTCTACACCATAAAGTCTTCACTTTTTTTGTTGGAGTCCAAGTCACTATTCCGTGTCCCCTTGCCAATGAAGGCTTCTTGTTTCTTTGTAAGATTCTCCCTGCTGCTCCTCACTAACTCATAGCTTCAATACTGGTATAATCAATGTATATAGCTTGCATTTTACATACTGTCATACATAGATATGAATAGGATCATAAATGATAACAGTTCTGAAAAAATAAACCTTTTACTGGGTAATTTACTTCATACTCCACAACATATTAATTGTACTGTGTAAGACACACACAGTAATGACAATTCTAAAGAAACCATCACATAAGAAATTCTAAGACATACATTCAATGCAACATTACTATACATTGCAACAGATGACTTGTTGTCTGCAAAAACATAAAGAGTGTCCAACATATATAATCACATATTATAGTATTTGTGAAAATATGTCCAACATAACCAATGAAGGTTTTACAGTCCGGATAACCGAGGACATATTATTTCCACCAGGGTTTTGGTCCTAGAGTACCGTATGGCACTTTATGGTCGGTTGTCTTTGGGGTATCAATATCCTCCTCAACCCTCCCATATCCCTCCTTTGTCCTTTTTTTGGGCTGTATATATATATATATCTCCTGGCCATGTTTTTAGATGCGCTGACGCATTTTGACCTTCTTGATGAGCATGAAATATTTGCAAAGGTCTTCCTCAGGGCTATTTATGTAAATGTGTGGAACACTGTATAAAAGAAAAGAAAGTGGAGTTTCTTGCTAGTTCTAATGGAAGTTGTTTATTTAAAAAATGTACTGTTTGTAGCCCACATTGGCTTGAAAGTACCTTAAGTTTCACATACCATTATTGTCTTGCCAGAGAGCTCCACCGTATATTTTTGCGAGAATATTGCTTTAAAATATGGGGAGCAATATTACTCAGTCTCCTTCGTGCCTTGTGATAATGAAAGGTCAATTATTGAGGGTGCAAAAAGTTACACGTACAAATTCTCACATATGGATGGATATTAGGGGGTATTTTGGAGGTGGATTTTGGATCCCCATTAAGTTGTGTCATCATACCTGAAATTCTGAAGTTCCCTCGATGGTGCATGTGAGATGACAATCATCCCGTTTCGTTACGACTCCCAGTCCTGTACTGAGAATGAAGGTGCCCATCAGCTGCTTATGGTGTTTAAAGTTTATAGTTAGGCACACTCTGTTTTAACTTGCAGGCATACCTGGTATTGAATGGACCACTCATGCTTTAAGGTCTTGGGCAGTAACTTTCCCTGGGCAGAGTTTCTCAGTCCTGGGGATGAGAGGGCATGTATAAAAAAGACTTATTAAGGGGACAGGAGTGGGTTAAGTTGAAAGGGTGCCACTACAGTGGCATGTGGTACATACCTTCATTACTCTTAGGCTCGTCTTCAATCCTCCTCTCTTCCCTTGTGTCATAACCGCTTCCATGATAGAATCAAATTAAAGATTGGTGTGCTGTCACTAGGAAATGTAGACAACAGACTTACAGGTGGGGGTATTAGAACTGATTCCAATCTGCAACCGTTCACCCAGACAATTGGACCCTGACAAAACAAGACTATTGAGTAGGGGACTGCCGGTTGTACCCACAACAAGACCAGATTACATGCAGATCAGAATGAAAGTATTGCAGTATTTCAGAAACATGTGCCTGAAGATATTTTTCAATGATTATTCATCAGAACAAGAGAGCAATTACTCAGGTCTTAAGGAGCCTTCAAATGTTTATCCCCCAACCTCCAACATGCCTATCGAAATGCAAACACTTGAGAAAACTGTTCTGCGTGCTATAGATGCAATTGAAAGGAAAAGGAAATATATCAAACACAACCTGTTTAGAGCAGAACATTAAGCCTTGTTGAGATTGAAAACTAACCAGGAGATAATAATAAAGCCACTGGATAAGAGTGAAGGCATAGTTATTATGGACAAGGCAAAGTACGAGGCAAAGATATAACGACAACTACAAAATGAGGAACACTATAAGAAAACCCAAGAGAATCCAAGTTACATAATCACTGATATGATCACTGAGCTTATCAATGAAGGGAAAACAGGAAGGTTGGGTCTCCAAAAATGAAGAGAAGTATCTGCATAACAAACATTCAAGGCTATCCCTCATCTATATCCTTCCAAAGATTCACAAGGATCTACAGAACCCACCAGGGAGACCAGTTATCTCAGGGTCTACTCGATTCTGGAATGACCAGCCAAGTATGTGGACATATTCCTCAAGCCTCTTATCTTGGATATTCCAAGTTACCTCAGGGACACAATACATTCAATTAACACACTGGAAAGCATGCGTTTCAATGAGACGGTTGAAACTTTCATCACATTGAACATTGTAAGTCTTTTAAACGAATATCCCCCAAGAAGGTGCATTCGAAGCCATGAAATACTTTTTGAATACAAGGCAGTGAATGTGTGAGGTCTCGACGGAATACATACTAAAATTTGTGAAAATCTCTCCAAAGTTCAATTTCTTCCAATTTAACAAGTAGCTTTATTTACAAACAAAGGGGACTGAGATGGAATGTTCCTTTGCACCAGAGATGGCCATAATGTTTATGGCACTGTTAGAATTGGGGGTCTCTAGTTGGCACAGGTAGGTACTTGTGACAAATAGGGACCCTCGCCTCTAGTCAGGGTAAAGGGGTACAGTCCTAAAATAACCCCTGCTCACCCCCTTGGTAGCTTGGCACGAGCAGACAGGCTTATCTCAGAGGCAGTGTGTAAAGCATTTGTGAACACATACAGTAATCTAGTGACACACTACAGATGGACACCACACAAGGTTTATATCAAAAATAAGTATTCTTTATATAGTTTTAACACAAGACCATAAACGACAAAAATCCACAATACTGTACTTAAAATGGTAGTTTTAGCTTAGTTCAGTTCAGTTCTTAAGATGCAACACTTTAAGTCAATGTACCTTACGATGCGGGACGCTTCCACAACAAGCAATGTTGCAGCGATGGAAATGCGACAAAGTTCTGGTGCAAAGAAATAAAGACGTCAAGTTCTTCTTGATGCGGCACGCTTCTCCGAGGTTGCGAGAAGTCTCGATTCGATGCGTCAACTGCAGCGGCGACACCCTTGTTCAGCGATGCGACGGCAACAGCTTTGGCGGCGACCCTCTTCTCCGACGTTGCGAGACGCTTCCGCTCGATGCGACAACTGCAGCGGCGACACCCTCGTTTCGTGATGCGACGGCAGCAGCTCCGACGGCGGCACGCTTCTCCGTGGATGCGAGGCGCTTCTCTTGATGCGGTGCAATGCGACAGCTACAGCGGCGACACCCTCCTTCGGAGTTGCGACGGCAGCGGCTGCGACGGCGACACGCTTCTTCCTCGATGCGAGACTCTCCTCTTGATGCGGTGCAATGCGACAGCTACAGCGGCGACACCCTCCTTCGGAGTTGCGACGGCAGCAGCAGCGACGGCGACACACTTCCTCTTCGTTGCGGGACGCTTCTCTCGATGCGGTGCAATACGACAGCTACAGCGGCGACACCCTCCTTCGGAGTTGCGACGGCAGCAGCAGCGACGGCGACACACTTCCTCTTCGTTGCGGGACGCTTCTCTCGATGCGGTGCAATACGACAGCTACAGCGGCGACACCCTCCTTCGGAGTTGCGACGGCAGCAGCAGCGACGGCGACACGCTTCTTCCTCTTGAGTCGCGCTTCCAGCTCCTTGCGACACGCAGTCCCTTCAGAAGGCCCAAAACAGCAGCAGGCACTTCCAAAGGATTCTTGGGGAGCTGGTGGTTGAAGTCTGTTGTCCCTGAGATTCAGCAGGAGGCAAGCTCTTTTCTCAAGCCCTTGGAGATACTTTACAAGTTGAATAAAAGTGCACACAAAGTCCTTTCTCCTTCCTTTGGCAGTCAGGCAACCACTGCAGGCAGATCCCTCTAGCTTAGGGATAGTCTTCTCCTCAGTTCCTTCTTGGTTCCGCTCCTCAGCAAAGGTTTCTTCTTGTTTTCCCAAAGTGATCTAATTTCCTAGGGGTCTGGGTCCCCTTTTTATACACAGTTTTCCTTTGTTCTCTGAAGGCAGAGAGGCCTCTGCCTAGTCAAAACCAGTTCTGGTCAGTCCTGGAGCACTTTGTTTTTCTGACTCCTTCTTTCCTTTCAGAATGTGGGGCAGGGTGCTCAGCCGCCCGGCAGGAGGTGGAGCCAGCATTGTGGAAGGCAGGCACAGCCCTATTCAGACCCAGGTGCAACTCCTCCCTCCACTCTGGATGCAGATCTTTCTATTCAGCCCTGTGCTGACTCACCCTGTCTCCTGTAGCCACCCCCAGCCCCTGTCATTCAATCTCCAGACAAGGAATACACAACCTAGCAGAGGCAGGCTTGGAAGTTCAGGCAAGAAAATACCCACTTTCTAAAAGTGGTATTTTCAAACACAGAATGTTAAAACCAACTTCACTAAAAGATGTATTTTATCATTCTGAGTTCAGGCATACTAAATTCGTTTTTCTACCATGTTCCCTGGGTCAGTTCTGACTATAAGGTGTAATAGTCAGTCTGCCCATTCTGGCCTATGGGGAGCAGGTAGCCTTGCAATAGTGAAAAACGAAAATGGCTGTAATTCACTATTAGGACATGCCACACACACCAGGGCATGTCCTACCTTGTACTTACAATGCACCCTGCCCTAGGGCCTACTTTAGGGGTGACCAACATGCAGTAAAGGGAAGGTTTAGGGACTGGTAAGTGGGTGTACTCACCAAGTCGACATGGCAGCCCTAGGCTGCACACAGGCTCTGCAATGGCAGGCCTGAGGCACATTTTACAAGCTGCTTCTGTGGGTGGCACAACCAGTGCTGCAAGCCCACCAGCGGCATTGGATTTACAAGCCCTGGGCACACTCAGTGCACTGTACTAGGGACTGACAAGTAAACCCATCATCCAATCATGGAGTCACTAATCCATAACACAATTTACAATGGGGAGAGCATATGCACTTTAGCACTGATCAGCAGTGGTAAAGTGCCCAGAGTCATAAAACAGCCAACAACAGGTCAGAAAAAATATAGGAGGAAGGCAAAAAGTTTAGGGATGACCCTGCAAAAAGGGCCAAGTCCAACACAACCCCCTTCCAGCCAAAACGCAGGGGAGACCAATCACTACCCTGATGGGCTTCTCTGCTTTGGGCGATAGAACATGGACCTGGCCCGCAACAGCAGGGGCATATTCCAGTTCTATGCCAATGTGAACCTATTTCAATCCCTCTGTCCATACTCTCAGGGTCCACCAAGCTAATCCATGGGGAACCCTTCTCTTCACCTGTGGACACCACCTGTGCAGCATCTAACCTTAACTTGCTCACAGGTGTGTCCCAACAGACAGACAGCAAATCACAGTGGCCACTGACAGTAGTCAGGGATGAGACCCAGGCCTTATGCCTCTCAGGGCTCTCAAACCTCTGTGGCGTCAGAGAGCGGGGGGCAGTAGCCCCAGGTGTTTGGCACCCTTTGTCCATTCGCCCTCCTGTCAGGTCAGGTATGACATCCTGACACTGACCTACCAGCCCCGGGCCTGTACCCGGCGGCTGGACTGGAGACTGGGGTGGGCTTTCCCACACCCGGTCCTCCTCCTTGGGGCTCTGCACCCTCCCACCTGGAGCGGTACCCCTTCCAGAATTGTCAGGGCACCTGTGGCAGGGGTCCTGCACACCCGCCCACCAGTTCAGGGGTTCTATCCTGCAACTGGGATCCCAGCATAGGGTCTGTACCCTTAGACTGGGCAGAGGCCAGGGGTGAGGCTGTCCTCTCCCCGCCCCCTTACTGGGGTCCTGCACCCTCCCACCTGGAGCGGTGCCCCCAGAAGACAAACTGGTAGGGGCACTGTTAGCAGCTGCCCCTTCCTCCAGGTCAGGGGGACACCCTGAACCTGGCCCTCCAACCCAGGGTCTGTACCCTTAGGCTGGACCTGTGCCTGGCAACCCAGGACTTCCGGGAGGGTACACCAACCCCCACAAGGGAAACACACTCCTCTAGAGTTGTGTAATAATCTGCCTGGCGCACCAGGACTTCCTGGGGAGCACGCATGCCCCCCAGAGGGTAACACATCTCCCATGTGTTGTGTGACAGTCCGCCTGGCGCAGATCTCCCGACCCCTGTCCATCTGACAGCGCGTGAAGATCCCCCAGGACAGAAGTGGTGTCACCATGGTCATTCACTGGTGACTCAGCCCTTCTGGCTGGTCCCTGACCCACTGGTTCTTCCACTGGGGACTCTCTCCCCTCTCACCCCTCACTCTGGACTTCTGCACCCTCCCAAGTGGAGCGGCACTGCCAGATACCAGAAACACTGGAGCTCCATTTACAGACGCTCCAGGTTCTCTAGACACTAGGAGATCCTCCTCAACAGGCAGCCCATCAGGACAGCCTAGGCTCCCTACCTGGTGTTCCCTTAAAGAACCATCCAGGCTCTGAGACTGGGTTTCGGGCACCTTGGGACACGCAGCCCCACACTCACTCCTTCTCCACTGAGACAGGACGTGAGTCCCTACACCCCTCCCATTACCACGGGACCTAGCTGGGCTACACTGAACCTCTCCCACCACTCTGGGTTGGAAGACACCTGAGCCACTCCTCTTAGGGTCACTCCCCAATGCCTCTTCAGACCCTCTGGAATCCACCAAAAGGTCTGCCTCCAATGTGAGCTCCCTGCGGTCAGAGAACTCACTCTCCAACAGGTGTTGGCATAGCTCTGGAAAACAGGGACTTACAATATGCTCTCCCAAAATTGGATCACACAGTCCCCACAGGGGTTAACCAAACTATCCTTCACCTCACCATCCAGTGCCTCACACACGTACTCCACACCACTCTCCTGAGACTGGCAAGACAATATCTGACTGTCTCTGTCACTCAACCCACACTCTTCTGGGCGGTCTTCACACTCACATACCAGGACTTCAACCATGGGGGAACCCCTCTCCCTGCACCTCTCATCTAGAGTCAGTAGAGTGTCCCTCCCACCACTAGGACCATGAATCCCTGCGTCAGTTTCCCTATTCCTCTCAGGGACACTGCGCACTACTGGAGCTACCTCATGTCCTTGAACCTCCTGGTGTATGTTAACCCCTCCAAGTCAGGCGCCACATCTCTGGGTGTGTGCACTACTCTCTCAGCACTGAATAACTTAATTTTGCTGCCACCATCTGAGCTGGACTCCACCTCCAACTCAGCCAAGCTCACTTCCTGAGCTGCCCAAATTTCTTCTTCTTGGGCTAAGGCCCTCTGAGCCTCATCAATCTCTCTCAGCTCTTCATCAATCTCTTTCAGCTTCTGCTCATGAGCCAGAAGCCAGCTATCTTTTCCTGTTTCTCCCTCACTTTTAGGGAATTCCTCCTTCTCAGACTCAACTGGTAGCGTTGCCTTCCAGCTGGGTAACTCATACTGGAATAGGGATGCCTCTAGATCCTCCCTGGACCTTCTCTTCACAGGCAGCCCTCTTTCCTTGCAAAACACACGTAGCTCCTTCATTGTGTAGATAAACATGTGCCAGAAGTTGAGTTCCATTTTGCAACAACTAACCAGAGTCATGGTATCAAAAATACCTCCAGGAGGACACCGTAAAACAGAAAAACAGTATGTGGTCGCGTTTGGTCTGCACTCACTAGTAGTGTTCACCAATCACTGTACATGAGTCACAAATGCAAGTCCAGAATCCTCACCGCTGACCACCAATGTTAGAATTGGGGGTCTCTAGTTGGCACAGGTAGGTACTTGTGACAAATAGGGACCCTCGCCTCTAGTCAGGGTAAAGGGGTACACTCTAAAATAACCCCTGCTCACCCCCTTGGTAGCTTGGCACGAGCAGACAGGCTTATCTCAGAGGCAGTGTGTAAAGCATTTGTGAACACATACAGTAATCTAGTGACACACTACAGATGGACACCACACAAGGTTTATATCAAAAATAAGTATTCTTTATATAGTTTTAACACAAGACCATAAACGACAAAAATCCACAATACTGTACTTAAAATGGTAGTTTTAGCTTAGTTCAGTTCAGTTCTTAAGATGCGACACTTTAAGTCAATGTACCTTACGATGCGGGACGCTTCCACAACAAGCAATGTTGCAGCGATGGAAATGCGACAAAGTTCTGGTGCAAAGAAATAAAGACGTCAAGTTCTTCTTGATGCGGCACGCTTCTCCGAGGTTGCGAGAAGTCTCGATTCGATGCGTCAACTGCAGCGGCGACACCCTTGTTCAGCGATGCGACGGCAACAGCTTTGGCGGCGACCCTCTTCTCCGACGTTGCGAGACGCTTCCGCTCGATGCGACAACTGCAGCGGCGACACCCTCATTTCGTGATGCGACGGCAGCAGCTCCGACGGCGGCACGCTTCTCCGTGGATGCGAGGCGCTTCTCTTGATGCGGTGCAATGCGACAGCTACAGCGGCGACACCCTCCTTCGGAGTTGCGACGGCAGCGGCTGCGACGGCGACACGCTTCTTCCTCGATGCGAGACTCTCCTCTTGATGCGGTGCAATGCGACAGCTACAGCGGCGACACCCTCCTTCGGAGTTGCGACGGCAGCAGCAGCGACGGCGACACACTTCCTCTTCGTTGCGGGACGCTTCTCTCGATGCGGTGCAATACGACAGCTACAGCGGCGACACCCTCCTTCGGAGTTGCGACGGCAGCAGCAGCGACGGCGACACACTTCCTCTTCGTTGCGGGACGCTTCTCTCGATGCGGTGCAATACGACAGCTACAGCGGCGACACCCTCCTTCGGAGTTGCGACGGCAGCAGCAGCGACGGCGACACGCTTCTTCCTCTTGAGTCGCGCTTCCAGCTCCTTGCGACACGCAGTCCCTTCAGAAGGCCCAAAACAGCAGCAGGCACTTCCAAAGGATTCTTGGGGAGCTGGTGGTTGAAGTCTGTTGTCCCTGAGACTTCAGCAGGAGGCAAGCTCTTTTCTCAAGCCCTTGGAGATACTTTACAAGTTGAATAAAAGTGCACACAAAGTCCTTTCTCCTTCCTTTGGCAGTCAGGCAACCACTGCAGGCAGATCCCTCTAGCTTAGGGATAGTCTTCTCCTCAGTTCCTTCTTGGTTCCGCTCCTCAGCAAAGGTTTCTTCTTGTTTTCCCAAAGTGATCTAATTTCCTAGGGGTCTGGGTCCCCTTTTATACACAGTTTTCCTTTGTTCTCTGAAGGCAGAGAGGCCTCTGCCTAGTCAAAACCAGTTCTGGTCAGTCCTGGAGCACTTTGTTTTTCTGACTCCTTCTTTCCTTTCAGAATGTGGGGCAGGGTGCTCAGCCGCCCGGCAGGAGGTGGAGCCAGCATTGTGGAAGGCAGGCACAGCCCTATTCAGACCCAGGTGCAACTCCTCCCTCCACTCTGGATGCAGATCTTTCTATTCAGCCCTGTGCTGACTCACCCTGTCTCCTGTAGCCACCCCCAGCCCCTGTCATTCAATCTCCAGACAAGGAATACACAACCTAGCAGAGGCAGGCTTGGAAGTTCAGGCAAGAAAATACCCACTTTCTAAAAGTGGTATTTTCAAACACAGAATGTTAAAACCAACTTCACTAAAAGATGTATTTTATCATTCTGAGTTCAGGCATACTAAATTCGTTTTTCTACCATGTTCCCTGGGTCAGTTCTGACTATAAGGTGTAATAGTCAGTCTGCCCATTCTGGCCTATGGGGAGCAGGTAGCCTTGCAATAGTGAAAAACGAAAATGGCTGTAATTCACTATTAGGACATGCCACACACACCAGGGCATGTCCTACCTTGTACTTACAATGCACCCTGCCCTAGGGCCTACTTTAGGGGTGACCAACATGCAGTAAAGGGAAGGTTTAGGGACTGGTAAGTGGGTGTACTCACCAAGTCGACATGGCAGCCCTAGGCTGCACACAGGCTCTGCAATGGCAGGCCTGAGGCACATTTTACAAGCTGCTTCTGTGGGTGGCACAACCAGTGCTGCAAGCCCACCAGCGGCATTGGATTTACAAGCCCTGGGCACACTCAGTGCACTGTACTAGGGACTGACAAGTAAACCCATCATCCAATCATGGAGTCACTAATCCATAACACAATTTACAATGGGGAGAGCATATGCACTTTAGCACTGATCAGCAGTGGTAAAGTGCCCAGAGTCATAAAACAGCCAACAACAGGTCAGAAAAAATATAGGAGGAAGGCAAAAAGTTTAGGGATGACCCTGCAAAAAGGGCCAAGTCCAACAGGCACTATATGAAGAAAAATGGATTTACAACAACAACCCCTTCAAAGAACACATCCATGTATAGAAAAAAGATATATCGATGACATGTTGACGATCTGGAGGGGACCGGATGGCAAAATCAAAGTTTTTACCAACTGGCTCAATGCACGAAGTTCTGATATTCAGTTCTCCATGATAACGGGTCGGAAGAAAATTAACTTTCTGAATATAACCTTAAAACATGAGAACAACCAGATTTACACCATTCTATATACCATGAAATGGATAGAAATACCTTTCTTCATTACTCCAGTTTCCACCAAAGGAACCTAGGAGACACCTACAGTCAGTTCCTAAGAAGAAGCAGATATTGCTCAGAAAGAGAAGATTACTTTGCCAATGTGGGGAATCTAGTCACTAAATTACAACAACGTAATTACCCCCAAAAAACTACTCAAACGAGCAATGAAGTGAGCATGGTACACCCCTTGGGAGACCCTGTACCAAGGGATAAATAAACCCACGAAAGACCTAATGGTGTGTGAGACCACCTTGTCTGGAGTAATGAATCCAGTGAAGGAATCTATTAGAAAGTATTGGAGAATTGTCACTGGTCTTGACCAGTTCATAGAGTTACCCTTTTTTGCAGTAAAAAGAAACAAGAATCTCTGAGACAGTCTTGTCCGATCTAACACTACCTGAAAAAATGCGACTTCATTCCTGAGTATGATGTTTAACTTACCACCTATAAAAGGACACCTTAAATGTGGTTATTGTTCTCCATGTGACAGTACAATCAAGGGTGAGGAATATACATACAGGGATATCAAAATCAGACACCTGGAATTCACACATTGTAACACAAAAGATTTTGTCAACTGTGTCCTCTGTCTGTGTGAATTAGCCTACATTGGAAAGACTATATAAGAGAAACGCAAAAGAATTGCACAACATGAATCACGCACCCGGTGCAAGGATCAGAATGTGTCAATAATGCAACACTGTATTGAACTGAACTACCCGGTGACGGACATTAAAATGCCAATCCTTAGACATGTTAAAGTCAATAACCCTGAAACAATACTGCTGAAATTTGAGGCTCACATGATTTTACGTATGCACACTGTCATGCCTGCTCCGCCCCCAATGGCAGTTGCGGTGGGAGTGGAGTGGTGAGGGCTTAAAACAGCCCGAGCCTGTGGAAGAGCGCTTTCGCGTTCTAGTGTGCGGGAGGCTCTTCCACGTCCGATTCACTCACCTGACTCTATCCGGGTCGTCACACTCACGTTGATTTCGGCATCCTGTGTTGGGAGGCATGTGGCTGCACCTTTTGGTTCCCAATGTCGGTCTCCTTGTCGTGTCTTCAGCAGCAATTCTAAAACGCCTGGAACAAAGAGAAAAGAGATGCTTTAAAGAATCAATACTCCTGAATTGTGGTAAAAGTGCTCTACACTGACATGTGAATTTATTGCTTATATTATTAGTACTTATCTGAATATTGTCCTCACGGCTTTGGAGATCCCATTCCCTGATGGTGCCTGCCAAATAACCAGTAAATCACAGTTACAGCACATTAGTGTCTCTTGAGATTAAGGAGACACTATACATAGCCCACATATTTTTGCATACCTTTGTGTTTAAATGCAGAGAACCAGCCATGATGTTAGTACCTATACACTAGTCCCCTTGTTACTTTTTACTTTGTTTTTTTTTTCCTTTTTGGGCAAATATGAATTTCCTGTTATTGCCAAAGTAGATGGCACAAAAATCCCTCTTTACGCAATGATTAAGGCTTTGGGGCCGATTACGATCCCCTTCGGAAGGCTTCGAATCGGTTTGGGTTGTTCCGTACTGAATAGTACACAGTTCCCAGCCACCGATTATGATGCCTGTAAGCCAGGTAGGGCTGTCTGAATCAGTTCTGAAAGGCATTCGAACAGGTCATGTCTTTCAGAGCCGAATCGTACAGCTCTATGGACTCGGTTTCCAAGCATGCGATTACGATGACTGATTCGGACAGCCGTTCCGATTTGGTTTATCCGGAATGAATCAGCTGGCAGAATCTGTCTTTGAGGGCCCGGGACCCTTCGAATCGGGTCCGTGGGGGTACCCAAGGGTCCCCCCTTTCCAACCATGCACATTGTGGCAGGCACCATGGGGTGCCCGCCACAGGGTGCAAGGTTTTCCCCAGCCACCCCTTTCTTCAATGTGAGCCTTTCGGAACACAGGTTCCTATTGATGTCAATGGCAGTCAGACTGAATCGTATCCGGGAGCATTCGGATACATCGAAATCGCTCGGTCAGACTCACCCGATCCGAGTCGTCCGAAAAGCATTCCGGGACCGATTATG
The DNA here is from genome assembly GCA_963921515.1 of Calotriton arnoldi. Taxonomy (NCBI): domain Eukaryota; kingdom Metazoa; phylum Chordata; class Amphibia; order Caudata; family Salamandridae; genus Calotriton; species Calotriton arnoldi. The sequence goes on along the minus strand of CAWUFW010007035.1, from coordinate 999,414 downwards.
TTGGAATGCTTTCCAAATGGGATCGTAATTGGCCCCTGCGTGGAAGAGGGAAGTTAAACAGGTAGTTAAGGTTCTTAACTATATTCATACTTATACTAGCATTATAAGTTACTGTTAACTCACACAATCCACATGCTAAACATCCTTTTATGTTTTTACACACAGGGAACACATGATTGTTTTGAACCCTACCTTCTGAGCTGGGTATGTCGTGGGACATCCTTCATTTCTTTTCCCTTGTTTCCCCTCTTCCCCAATTTCACCAGTGTTGCTGTGACTGAGTTGGGCACATTAGTTGGGAAAGGGAAGTTGGGACCTGTTCTTCTATATCTTTCATATAGTTCCTGCGGAAACACAGGTGTGAGTTGACACACACTACAGCAAATGGCTTAAACGAGCTATCAGAAATAGGACATTTCTTCACATAGTAGGAATATATTTGTGAGTCTAGATGCTCAGACAGTAATTCTTCACTACAGAGAGGCATGAGCTAGCCACAAAAACCACGAGTACATAGAAGGGCAGTGACCAGGCACATTTACACTCCATAATTGTCTATGAAATGTAGCACTTGAGCAAGCAACATGCCATTTAGCATAAAAGTGACCAAGGTACATGAATGAAAAGTCTAACATCCATAAATGAGAACAATTGTTGTATGGAGCTTGCACGTGTACTAATGTTTAATATATGATAACATTTTGTGTATGGGTAGCACAACAAATGTATTTGTGTGTGATAATATTGATTAATTCCTTTTGATAAGGATGATTATATAAGAACATTGCAAGTCGAAAATCATCATACATTGCAGAAGACATACTATTGCGATAATTCGCTTGCATTAAGGGGAAAGACGTTTTAAAACTGAATAGTTGTCTAAAAAGTTTTAACTAGTGGTAAAAGGTACATCTGGAAGACTACACCTACACAAAGGGGCTCCTGTTCCTATTTCCTCATGTGAATAAGTAAGAGGACCCCTTAATCAAAGTCTAAGTAGAAGGGCAAAATGTACCCCACGAAAAAAAATTAGGCTCCTCCCATGCCCACACAGTTATCGAAAGGGGTCAATGGAAAGTCAGCTTCAATTGGGAAATAGAATCGCACACATAATTCGCAGTAAGTCTGCTATGGGAAACTACATTTCCCAGCAAGGTAGCTTCTCACTTGCGCAACAGCCTACCCTATTGGATAAAAGTGCCATGGGAAACTACATGTCCCAGTAGCGGCACACCATGCTTCCATTTGATTCTATCAGGAAAGCGGTTACGGCATGAGGAAAGAGAAGAGGATTGAAGACGAGCCCAAGAGTAACAAAGTTATGCACCACATGCTAGTGTAGCGGCACCCTTTGAACGTAACCCGCTCCCATAATAAGGGGCCGATTCCGATCTCGGCCGGTAGGGCACCGAATCAGATTCGGCTTTACCGGATCCGATTCGGACGCCCTGTTTCCGACCGATTCGAACACCCGTCCGCGCGAGCAAGTACGATGCGAGCGTACGCGAAATCCCCGACCGACTCGTTCCCGGCTCCGAACCGCTCCGACCGACTCGTACGGACTCAACTCACACCACGCAATGGAGACGTTCCCCGACCGGGCAAGTACGATGCGCGCCTCGAACAGTCTGACCGACTCGCGCCGTCCGGCTCGAAAGAGCAGTCGGAGCCGGACTTCGGGGGTCCGTGTTGGACCCCCCTGTACGCGTACCCACACGAGTCCCACACAGGGGGGACCCATGGGTCCCCCCTACACATGCATGTACGGCGCGAGTCGCACCGACGCGTACCCGCTGTAGGGGGCGCCCTTGTTCGCGACGCACCCATTGAGTCAATGGGAGCCCTTGTACACGTCGTACGACCGGCTCCCATTGACTTCAATGGGAGTCCGACCGAATCGAGTCCGATAGCATGCGTCCGCATCGTACTCGTTCGGTCGGACTGCTAGAGTCCGGTTCGGTCGGATATCTCTCCGAATCCGACTCGGTCGGAGTGATTTCCGGCCCGAATCGGAATCGGCCCCTAAGTCTTTTTTACACATGTTCTCTAATCCCCAGGATGGGCAAACTCTGTCCGGGGGAAATTACAGCCCAAGACGTTAAACGTTAAAGCACGGGTGCTTCATACAGTGCCAGGTTTGCTGCAGGTCGAATCCGAGTGTGCTTAACTATAAAGTTTAAACTCTAAAAACAACTGATGCATGCCTTCCTTCTTATTAAAGGACTAGGAGTTGTAATGAAACGGGATGTTTATCATCTCACATGCACCATCCAGGGCACTTCAGAAATTCAGGTACATTAACACAACTTAATGGGGATCCCAAAATACACCCCCAATATACCCGCTAATGTCCTTCCCTTTGTGAGAATTTTTACATGCAACTTTTTGTAACCTCAGTAATTGATCTTTACTTCATAGCAATATACTTGCCAAAATATAAAGTGGAGTTCCCTGGCAAGACAAGAATGGTATGTGAAACTTAATGTACTTTGATGCCAATGTGGGCTACAAACAGTCAGTTTAAAAAAAAAAAACTTCCATTAGAACTGGCAAGAAACTCCACTTTCTTTTCTTTTATACAGTGTCCCACACATGTACATACATAGTCCTGAGGAAGATCCTGGCAAAAGATTCAGGCACATCGAGAAGGTTGAAACGCATTGGCATATCTAAAATGTGGCCAGGAGATATATGTTTCCTGATAAGAGGGATACAGGAGGATCATGGGGGATATTGATACCTCCAAAGCCAACAAATGAACTCCGACCATAAAGGGCCATATGGCACTCTAGGACCAAAACCCTGAGGGAAAAATATGTCCCCAGTATGCTGGACTGAAAAACCTTCATTGGTTCATGTATGTCTTAGAATTTATTATGTGATCCTTTTTTTAGAATTGTCATTACTGTGTTTTGTTTGTTTGTATTACACCATACAATGAATATGTTGTATGGTCTGAAGTAAAGATACCCAGCAAAAAGGTTTATTTTTGCAGAACTGTTATCATTTATGATCCTCTGCGTCTATGTCTGCCAGTATGTAATATGCAAGATATAAATAAATACATTGATTATACCAGTAGTAAAGATATGAGTGACTGAGGAGTAGTAGGGAGGAATCTATGCCTCAATTGCTTCAGTGATGCTTCACCTCCGTTGTGCAATATACCATCGCCAAGCACCGATGAACCAACGCAGCAAGGAACCGATGCCGCACCTACCTACACAAAGCCTCACCTCCCTGGTACCTTGCACTGTCTTTGGCTCTCAATGTTTCCAAGATACTGTACTGTGGTCAGTGCGGCTCCGTAGCTGGCCTATGCTCCATTGGGGTCGGCCCAAACTTGTGGATTAGACTTTGTTAAGCATATCAAAAATAGCCCCAGCCGGATCTATTGTTTTCTAAGCACTATAACTGCATTTATTATTGTGTATGTTGTTTTTTTTTTTTGTCAAAATCTGTTTATTGAATGTTTTTGAACAGATTACAAACAATGCATAAGAAACAAGAGCCAAAGTGCGTTCAAACTTTCTCTACAGGAGCACATCCCAATCCTTAGATAGGTAGAAGAAAAGCACAGTTTCACCTTACGCTATGAACAGCTCCGGGAAGTCAACTCTGAGAAAAGCAGTTCGCACAATTTCTTTGCTTAACCCCATTAACCCATATATAGTAGCAGCGCAAATCCTTCCTTTTAGATTCCAGGCACAGTTGAACGCTTTTCGTTGCTTGAGCAATGGAGCCCCAAGTGGGTAAATGGGGTTGCCTGCAAATAGCAACCGAAAGAAGAAAAGAAAACCAGAAGAAAATAAAGAAATATATGCGAAAAAGCAAACAATCAACAACTGTACCCAGGGAGGTTCGTAAGCTATTGTTCGATATGGAGGAGGGGGGCCAAGTCGGCTCGGGATCCCCCCCATGACCAGCACGTGGGGTCCCGGCTAAATCAGAAAGAGGTGCGAGGCTCTTAATCTTGGACTGCAAGCGAATAGGGGGAGTCCCTCAGATAGGCAACCAACGAGGGGGCTCCAAATATAGTCAAAGCCCTTGCGAGAGTCTTCAGCTATATCTGTCAAGCGTCAGAGGGCCAGCGCACGCCACAGGCGGGCATGCCATTGGGTGAGTGAGGGAGCCTCCGTCTTCTTTCAGGCGGCGGCCAAAGCCATCTTTGCTGCCCCCAAGCATAACCACATGATGGATCTATCCCCATGAGTCTGATATTTGAGCAGAGGGTCACGGATACCCAGCAAGATGTATTCTATAGAATCTCAAATCGGGTAACCCAGGATGAGCTTAATTTGGGATAGAATCTCTTTCCAAAAAGTCTGTATGACCGGGCAGTCCCACCATATATGCTTGAAGTCCCCCAGGAGGCCACACCCCCTCCAGCACCGGTCAGAGGTATCAGGGAAGATGGAGTGCAGCTTGTGTGGGTGGAGGGACCAATCATATAATGTTTTGTAATGGGCTTCTCTCAAATACATGGAGCGGTTAAACTTCGCTATATCTTTGTACAGGGCGTCCCATTGCTTCTCTGAGGGTGGCGACTGCAACATGGCTTCCCAGAATATTCTGTGACGTTGCGTGCGGTGCGGAGTCAGAGTGAGTAGAAGTGTATAAAGAAAAGAGATACACCCTCTTCCCGTGGTGCCGGAGCAAACACATTTTTCTATCGGGAGTAAATCCCTTGTGGCCGCCTGACGGAGTTGTGGTTGTTGGACCCAGTTTACCAATTGCGTGTAGTGATATAGCTCAGTTTGTGGGAGTTTGAAGCGGGACATGCAATCTGTGAACCAGCGAATCTTATTTCCATGAAAAAGGTCCGAGATCATGACACAACCGCCCTCCCTCCATGGATTGAAGGGCCCTTTTGAAGTGCCGGGGGAAAGGCCGTGCTAAAATGGATGGGAGTGTAAGGAGACGGGAACGTGGTCAATGGCATTGTTTTGGTCACCGTATCCCAGACTTGGAGGGTTGTGGAGGTAGGAATACTCAGGTATGCATTGGCGGGCCTGTCTGACTTGTGTCTCCAGGGTAAGTCCCATATAGTTCTACCCGTCACCTGTCGGTCTATATGGAGCCACAGTTTTTCCGATTCCCTAAGTGACCATTCACTCAGGACCTGCAGTTGAGCTGCCCTGTAGTAAATTAAAAAGTCCGGAAGGGCGAGGCCCCCTTTAGCGCGTGGCCTCGTCAATAGGTGGTATGAAAGCCGTGCTCGCTGTCCCTGCCAGATGAACTTAATAAGCATGGTTTTTAACTCCTTAAAAAGCCCCTTTTCCGGTGGGACAGGAAGCCCCTGGAAGAGGTAGAGAAGTCTAGGTAACACATTCATCTTGGTCGTGTTGATCCTGTCAATCCATGAGATGTAGGCTGCACTCCATTTTTTAAAATCAGCGGCGAGTTGTCTGAGAAGGCATGGGAAGTTGGCCCTATATAAGTCACTGAGCTTGGGGGTGATGTGGACCCCTAAATATGTAATGGCTTTACGAGCCCACTGGAAAGGTGACATTCTTTCTATCATTCTCTGGGGCTCATGGGGCAGAGTAAGGTTTAGTATGAAAGATTTTGAGGGATTGACCTTGAAGCCTGACACAATCTCGAATTGCACTAATTCCTGACTAATTGCAGAGAGGGAGATAGATGGATTGGTGAGCGGCAGCAAGACATCGTCCGCAAACAGGGCTATTTTTGTGATCGTCAGTCCCGAATCTGATCCCGCTAATCCTCTGGTTTGCCCGCACCCTCGCTGCAAAGGGTTCGATGCTGAGAGCGAATAGCAGCGGGGATAGGAGGCAGCCCTGCCTGGTCCCTCTGGCTAAGTTAAAAAAGTCCGAGGCCACCCCATTGACCAGAACCCTCGATCTAGGGGCCCTAAAATTCGCTTGTACCATCCCTATAAATGCTTCACAGAACCCGAAGCGACGCAGAGAAAGCTGCAAGTAAGCCCAGTCGACTCGGTCAAAGGCCTTCTCTGCATCAAGTGATAACAGGGCTGCCGGGATCTTCTTCTTTTGAGCCTTGTCTATGAGGTGGAATATTCGTCGGAGGTTATCATGGGTCTGATGTCCCTTAATAAACCCAGATTGATCGGGATGTATAAGGTCAGGAGGGATTTTTTCTAGTCTCGTGGCCAGTATTTTGGAGTAGAGCTTTGCATCTAAGTTGAGGAGGGCGATGGGTCTGTAGGACGAGCATTTTTGTGGGTCTTTTCCCGGTTTCGGATGATAGAGATCAGGGCTTCCCCCATGGTCGGTGACATAGCTTGGTGCGTCGCAATAGCGTTAAATAACACAGTGAGTTGAGGCGTCAGTTCGGCTGAGAAAGTACGGTTGAATTGCGCCGTGAACCCATCGGGGCCTGGTGCCTTATGTCTTTTTAGGGAATCGATAGCTGCTTGCACTTCCTCTGCAGATATTGCACCGCCCAGGTTATCGTTGACTGAGGCTTGGACCTGCGGAAGATCTAGAGTGTCTAAGTATTGTACTTGATCGGTCTCCCTGAGTGGGTCGGCCTGATATAGCTTGCGGTAAAAATCATGGAAGGCTTGCGCTTTCGCCTCTTCACTAGTGTGTTGTCCCATTCTCATCAACAATTTGTTTCACAAAGGCTTTCTCTTGCTTGTCCCGCAACTGTTTTGCTAATAGTGTGCCAACCTTGTCTTTCCCCTCATACCCACGGGCCTGGAGTCTCAGGATCGACTTCTCAGCTCTATTGGTATAAATAGCGTTAAGTTTCTCTCCTAGAGCCGTGCCCTTTCTGAGTGAGGGGGCCGAAGGTGTGTCTTTGTGCGTTCTTTCTGCCTCGCTTAACTCCTGTTCCAATTCTAATCGCTCCTTAGTCTGGAGTCTTCTGAGGGAGGTGGCTAGAGAGATGCAGTGGCCCCTTACGTGTGCTTTGAACGCATCTCAGTTATTTGTTGGGGATGTATCCGCCGGATCATTTAGAAGGAAAAAATCTCTAATTGCTTTGCGGAGGTCATCCCTATGAAGCCTATCCCTACATAACACTTCCGGGAAGTACCATCTGGTCATTTTGGATCGTCGGGCTGGCCAATTTAGGATGCAGGTTAGAGGGGCGTGATCCGATATGGCTATGGGCAGGATAAGGGAAGTTGTGGTCGCATGCACAAGCGTCTGGCTGAGAAAAATGTGGTCAATTCTCGAATATGACCTGGGAGCGTGCGAGAAAAAGGAAAAATCCCTGGTGGTGGGGTTGAGGGCCCTCCAAATGTCAATCAGTCCCAGTTGTTGTATTGACTGTTTCAGAGATGTATTGAAAACCCCTCCCCCAATTCTTTGTGAATGGGTCGTGTCTGCCTGCGGATCCCAGTTGAGGTTAAAATCCCCCATGATAATCATGTCCCCAGTTGCAAATCCCGCAAGGGAGTCCAAAAAGGAAGAGACAAAGTCCACCTGCCCTGTATTGGGAGCGTATATTGAGGCTATTGTACAGGTCCTGCCCTTTAGCACCCCCTTGACCATGATGAATCTACCTCCTTATCTCTCTGCGTAGCTTCGTGGATAAAATGGACGGATGAGTAGAACAGGAGGGCAACGCCATTTTGCTTTTTGGAACTAATGGCCTGGAAGATCTGGGGGAAATGTCTGTGTTTTAACCGGTGCTCATCTCCCTTCTTGAAGTGGGACTCCTGGACCGCCACCACTTATGAACCCTGATCCCCCAAGTATTTCCAGAAACGCTGACGCTTATTAGGGGAGTTTAGGCCCCGAACGTTCCATGAGAAAAGCTTAACCCCCATCCCCTTCCCCGTCCCAAGACATGCAGCAGTTGCACCTCCCTCCCCCTCTCCCCATCCCCCTCCATTACCCTTGAGTTGCCATCCCTGGGTAGAACATGTAATAACAAAATAAGAACAACAAAGAACAAAAATTTTACAAAATTCGGCGTAGTCCCTAGGGACTGTATTTTCTGCCGGCTACCGGGGCAGGGCCATTCCCGCATCCAGAGCCCCGCAAGAGTTCCAAATGAGACCGTCTCTCTTGTGAGCTCTCGAAGTAGACAAAGTCAGTAGGGCCGTCCATTGTTCATTCGTGCTGCTTGATGAGCGCTCCCCTGTTAGACTCCGTAGTTCACATAGTTGGGGGACATCTCCCCTGAACACCGTGACTCCCCACTCTAGTGTCGCTGGGCACCTCCGGATAAGAGCTCAGGAGGTTGTGTAGCGTTCAGTGTGGAGCAGCCCGCCTTGAAAGACCTGTGAGGGAGAATAATGATTGCGCACTCCGTTTATGGCGTTTTCTTGTTGGCTCCAGCGGGCGTCTGCCAGGTTCCGCCCGCTCCTCCTCTCGAGCTCTTTCCACCAGTAACTTCCTGTGGAGTAGAGTCTGTTAGTGGCGCCGCTCGACCCAGCCCCAGCAAGACCGCCACCCCTTCAACCTCGGAGAAGTGGTGTTGCTTGTTGTTGAGCGAGAAAGCGAGCCCGAATGGGTAAGTCCATCTGTATTTGATTTGGCACTCTCTCAGCGCGTATGTGATTAAACGAAATTGTTGACGCCGCATCAGTGTAGCCTGGGTGACGTCCTGAAAGAGCACACAGGTCGCCCCCTGGTAGTCTACCTTGTCGCTTTCTCGGGCTTTGCAGAGTACCATTTCCTTGGTCTTAAAGGAGGCGAATTTAGCTAAGATGTCTCTTGGGCGTTGGTTCTTGCCCTGCTGTGCCGGGCCCACCCTGTGGACGAGCTCCAAATGAATTGCATGGGATCCCTCGCCTACAATGCTGGTGAAGAGGCCCACCATGTACTTCTCCAGATCCGTTCCCTCGCGTCCCTCCTCTAGGCCACGGACTCTTATATTCTCCCGTCTGAATGGTTCTCCAGGTCTTCACATTTGAGGAGCACAAAGTTCAGTTGTGCTGCGAGGGCCTCTGATCCTTCTTCCAGTGGTTGGAGGCGATTTTCTAAATCCTGGCACTTCTCCTCAAGGTCAAGGGTGCGAGTCCTGACAGAGTCCACATCTGCCCGCAGTTCACCAAGCTTAGCTCCCATCTCGGATTTGAAGGTGTCAAAGGAAGAGCTTATGCCTGCTTTGATGTCGTCCCGTAGCTCTCTCTTGAAATCCCTAAGCATTGCCAGGAGGTCCTCCCGCGTAAGCACCATCACTCCCGCTTCCTGACTGCGCTCTGGCTCCTGACCGTCCCCCGTGTTGGAGGTCCCAAAGTAGCTGGAGACCTTGTTGGGTTGCACTTTTTTGGGAGGCATATGGACAGCTCCGAACCCCAGCGCCTCGCACACGTGTCTCCTGTAGTGGAGGGGATGGACCGTTCCTTCACGCAACCAGCTGTGCGGGGCCTCTGGACGCAGATGTTCCCTTTCCCTCTGGTTGCCCCTCCTCACCCACAGGTGTGCTTCTACAGCAGATTGCCCTGTTAGAAGTGGAGTACCGCGGTAAACAAAGCTCTCATCGTGTACTGTGTTGGAGAACACCAGGCGCCATCTTAAAGTCAGGCACAGGGTCAGGCATCTCCCTCCGGGCCCTCCAAAACCTCTGGCGTGCCCCCGTTTCCAGCAGGTACCCTTCTAGCAGTCAGGCTCCTTGTTGTGTCCACTAAAGAAGTAATTCTTCTAGCCTGCTGCGGTAGGGGGATATCGTGGTGCCATGGGGGGGAGCAGCCGCTTTTGCCCGGGCTCAAGGCGGTCAAGGTACTCACGCAATCATCCCTGCTGTGCCCGTTGTCATCGGAGCTCAGTTGCTCGCTCCGCTGGTGTGTTCAGGCGATTTGCGCTCTCCACTCCTCCGGAGGGCTCCTTCAGCTCTGGGCCCGCATCCCAGAGGAGGCTGCCATTTTGCGGCAGCCGAGGTGCAGGCGTGATATTTGGAAGCAGTAGTCAGCGCCTCGTCGTTGTGTCGGATCACGACGCCGATCTCTCCCCTCTTCAGAGGTGTCGTTGCCGCATACTCGCCCTTGCTCACCGCCAGGTAGGGGATTACTCCCGGGCGCGGAGCGGAGCTAACAAGAACGCTGCTAAGCCGCCATATTAATCCGAGGGCTGCGCTGCAGACCCGTTTCTCTTTGAGCGTTTCGGGCGCTCCTCCGCTCACCTCTGTGCCCCTAAAGTGGTCGATGGTCGTTGTGCCCCCAGGCTCTTGGCGCTCCTGTCATTGGAGCGAGTCTGGATGCAGATTATAGTGCTCTAGCAGGACTCCGGTGCGGGAGCCGAGCACAATCACGTCCTCGCGGCCATGATGGTTGGCCATGCCCCCGCCATGTTGTTTTTTTTAATTGTTTTAGTCTTGTTGTATTCAGATAAATATTGGCTATTTTTCTAAACTGGTGTGAAGTACTTTTGTGGCGTTTTCAGTGTGTGTGTGTGTGTGTTTGTGTGTGTGCGTGTGCGCACGCACACAAATACACATTGCCTCTGGGGATAAGCCTGACTGCTCTGTGCCAAGGTACCAAGGGGGTGAGCACAGGTTATTTTACTTACTCTGAATAGGATTGTGGGTCCCTACCTGGACAGAATGCAATCCTCTGCCAACTAGAGACACCATTTCTAACACATTCCCTAATTCAGAAGCAACTTTCCATATATTTCATTTTGCCCACAAATTCCATTGCAAACCACCATATGAAACAGCCTAATTAAAAAAAATAAAGGACATAAATAAAAGTAACAATATTTTAAGAACAAACCAGTCTGTTAACAAATGGCACAGGAAAATTACAATTCAAGGGAAAAATGAATTTCCCATTCTTTAACTTCACTGTGGGTAATAAATCTCAGAGCTGCTATCCAGGGAGAATTCCCACTCTCGGCTGAAATACTTCATTTTGCACTGCTAGATTCGGTAATAGCATTAAATAATTAATGCAGCCGGAGAAGCCCATTTATTTCCTTGTTAATATAGCCAATGGTGTAGAGGACAAATAATTGTGGTTGGAGCTAAAACGTTCAACCTTAGCAAATATTTGGTACTCTTTTTTTTTTACTCACTTTAGGGTCACCAGTTGGAAATGATATGCAATCATGCACTGCTTTTGCCTTTCTTTTTTTTGGTTTGCAGTTGCTATTCATAATATCCATTAAACATATATATTTTTTTTAATTTCATCAGCATCTGCTCCACTTACAATAAAAAGCAACATGATCAAAGTGCCAACTGAGAATTGATATCCTGTATCTTTGCTGAATATGAGAAGCCCAAAACTCTCTTCCTTGCTTTGCTTTCCAACTCTAAGAATTGAATCAACAGTCCAACGCCAGAATTTCACTCCTGATAGCTCTTAGTAATGCAAACACAAGGAATGAGCTTATACTCAAACCTTTAATAACTATCATCAAAACTAGTCTATTCTCCTGTTAGATATTTTTAAAACAAACTTCACCAAGTGAATATTGTTTTTACTGCAAGGGAAATTAGCAGGAAATTAAGGTGTAGGCCTCTGACTCTCATCAGTGTTGGCTAGGAAGGGCGATACCAAGCCTAAACAAACATCTTCTGTGTAAATTTTGTGACATCCATCAAGAGTTGTCAGATGCTCTGCTTGGCAGAAGAGAAAGAAGAGATTTTGGATAGTGAATTTAGTAAAATGTATGTTGTAAACCCTAATGAAAGTAAGCCTACTCTTAAGAAAAATAATGTTCTGGATACCATAAAATGATTGAGCAAGGCAGTATGCTGTTTGTTTATTGAGGTAAAGAATTTGATAATTCCAAATGTGCTGAGCAGCCAGTACATAAGGTGATTTGTTTTGGCAAATCAAGGCTTGAAATCTCAAACCTATAAATTTGCAGAGAATATTACATCAATTCCAGAACATTCCACCCCTACAAGAAATAACTTCTTATTTTATCCAGTTGATAGAGTTTGTACATCTAAAGTTTGAAAGAGAGATGTCTAAAGTCCTTCTCTATTTTTTACTAAAAGTGACTCTGGACTGCAGGATTACGTATAGTGGCTTTTCATGAGTTCGTCCTGAAATGTGAAAAAAAGCCTGAAACCAAAGTTTGATAGCTCTGGCCTATTTATTTGCGAAATGAGTTTCTGGGGAGAGAAGATATAGACACTGGAGATACTGGTGCCAGTTGGGTGGTGTTAGGTTTTCATCATAGAAAATTTGTTTGGACCATAAGTTTTCAATGATGCAAACAAGTCCTCTTATGGTTACTGCTTTGCATGTCATTAAAAGGAAGGACATTGTATCTAACCAAGCAAAAATGTCCTTATTATCATTGAATGTGCATGGACTAGGCTATCAGTCTTTTATCCAAAATATATATAGAAATGCTAACTTGAAATTATAGTAAATGCGTGAGGCTTGAGACCAGATGTGGGTACTTACAATTTTGATTCATTTTTGAGAGCCATTGGCTATTCACAATCACATTATTCTGATTAATATTAACTAGAATGTAAAAAGTGATGTTAAAAAAAATGGTATTGCAGAATCCGATTCGGAACCCTTGTTTCCTACCGAGTCGTACAGATTTCCCAACGTCCGATTATGATGCCCGGAAACCGTTCGAGCAGACTGAATCAGTTCCAAAAGGCATCCTTTCAGCCTGTGTCTTTCATAGCCGATTCGTACAGCTCTATGGACACAGTTTTCGGACGAGTGATTACTATGACAGATTCGGACATCCGTTCTGATTCGGTTTGCCCGAGACAAAACGGCTGCCGGAATCTGTCTTTGGGGGCCCATTTAGGGCCTCCCTTCATACTGAGACTTACAAATGTAGCCTGTGGGGGCACCCAAAGGACCCCTTTTCCCAACCATGCCCAATGTGGCAGGCACCATGGGGTGCCCACCACAGGGTGCAAGGTTTTCCCCAACCACCCCTTTTTTCAATGGGAGCCTGTGTTCTTGTTCGGAACACAGGCTCCCATTGAAGTCAATGCGAGTCCGACCGAAAAATGTTGGGAAGCATCGTAATCGGTCATCTGTACTCACAGGACCAGACTCGTTTGGAAACTATTCCGGAACCAATTAGTTCGAGACCGTTTCCTAGCAACATCGTAAGTGGGCCCTAAATTGGTATTATACTTTGAACTTCATCCAAAGAGAAGAGTAGTTCCCTGTCTGTTTTGTTGCATTGTTACTGTGGGAATGAAAGCAGGAATGGATGCTTTCCTGAAGATAAACTCATATTAGACCCTATTACAATGGAGTCAAATAAGAATTTGTGCTGGAATGTAAATAATAAATCAACACTTTGCACTGGTTTGTGTCAGTTTTGGGACCCTTGGGACCACTGCCTGCTTTTGCAAAATGTTTAGGAAGGTATTCATTTTATTTTTTAAATGCATCCTGTTTTCCTTTTAGGAAAACTGACTGTATGTAAAAAACAAATTGCTTCATCTAAAAGCATTCACAGACATAGTGGCCTGCTAACCCCGGCCTTTGACTTTAGCCAATCTTAGAGGGTCTTAATTTGCGACCTACCTCATGCGTATTAATGATGTAGGTCAAATTGCGACCCACTACGAATCGGTATTTTGTGAAACAGCCTATTAATACATAGGTTGGTTCACAAAATACTAATGCATTTTGTAGAAGCTGGTGTGCAAATTGTACCCACTTCTACTGAATGTATTTTAGTAAGTTCCTATTAAGAAATTGCAAATTGCAAATCGTTATTTGATGCAATTTATGATTTCCTGATACGAATCTTAATACATCAGTCCCTATAATATTTTGTTGAACATTAATGGATGTGAAACAACATAAAATAATCTTTATTATCTTTCAATTCTTATTATCTTTATTACATTCTTAAATAATAGGGACTTATCACAAACTGCATTTTGTAGTACATGAACTAATACTTCAGTAGTACCAATCACGTTCTGCAAAATGATATTCACTAACGTAGGGGCGGAGACCTTCATCTCTCCTATCTTTTCTGTTCAGAGTTCTAGGCCATGAGGGTGGAGATCTCCTCACTCATAAGCCTACATTTTGGGACTAGATGTGGAATAGGCAAATGAGAGTGGCGGATAAATGGGGAATACTTATTAAAGAATGGGAAGCATTTACAAAAACGTAAGGAGGGACTTAGGGACTAGATGCTACTACAGACACTCACCCACAAAAGAGGAAACCACTTATTATTCACAAACTATGGGGCATATTTACAAGCCCCTGTCGCCACAGGAACGTCACTTTTTTGACGTTCCTGTGGTGATACGGACTTTGCCTTATTTACAAAGCAGTGTTGAACCACTTAACATGGCTTAATGCTGCCTTGTAAATAGGGCACCCTTTCACGCTATACTTAGCATGAAAGGGGTGGGCAATGGGTGTTGCGGTAGGCATTCCGCCACAACACCCATTGGTTTTGATGCTGCCCCGTATTTACAAGGGTGGCGTAAATATGGGGCAGTGCCAAAATTAAGACCAAAAAAACCTGGTTTTAACATGATGCAACGTGGAGAGATGCTTTACTTCTCCTCGTTTTTGCTGTTTCTATGTGTGCTGCATTGTGCAGCACACATAGAAACAGTAAATTGCCATTGATTATTTATGTGCAGGAAGGGACACCTCCCTGCACATAAACAAGCAATGGCGTTTTGCTGTTTCTATGTGTGATGCACAACGCAGCACACACGGAAACAGCAAAAACAAGGAGAAATTAAACATTTCTCCTCATTGCGCCTTGGTAAGACCATGTTTTCCTTGGTCTTAATTTTGGTGCTGCCCCATATTTACGCCACCCTTGTAATTATGGGGCAGCATCAAAATCAAAGGGTGTTGCGGCGGAATACCCACCACAACACCCATTGCCCGCGCCTTTCACGCTAAATATAACATGAAAGGGTGCCTTATTTACAAGGTGGCGTTAAGCCACGTTAAGTGGCTTAACGCCACCTTGTGAATAAGGCGTAGCCCTTATCGCCACCACAACGTGGAGAAAAGTGAGGTTCTGGTGGAGATAGGGGCTTGTAAATATGCCCCTAAGAGTAAGATAAACAGTCTAAGTCTCTGCCAAATTTTGTGCAGACCCATTAAAATGTTCTCAACATATTAATAAAACAAATCTTTTGTGCTCCCTCTTTAAACTCCCCTCCCCCATTGGAGCTGCACAAATCCTAAAATATGTGCAGTGGGTATGACTTGCCAAGTGCCTGCTACATTTGATGCTGATTCATCAAACAGTGCTAAAGTTATAATCAGTGGATTTTATTGTGTCCATTACCACCTTAATGGATTGGCACAAAACTTAACATACCACTCAAAAAACAAATCTTTCTGTCTTCTGTAAAATTTTGTGCTGGTCACACAGTGCCATTGTCGTAAGCAAATGGACACTTTTTTGCCCCACCCTCTCTTGTTAACATGCCCTCCCCTTGGTGTAACTCCTCAAACTTAATAATACCAAAAGAAGGTTAAACTTGCTAAGTGCCTGCCAAATTTCATACAGATCTATCAAATGGTGCCAAAGTTATTAGTAAATCAAAATTATTTTTGCCCCTCCCCTTTTACCTCCAAAATCTAAGATAGCTTCACTGGGTACCACTTGCTAACTATTTGCTACGCTTGACACAGATTAATCGAACTGCGCCAAAGTTATAAGTAAATTAACATTGGATCTACCTCCCCTTTATCTATGTTCCACCCTTTTTGGATTGGCCCACAACTTGACATATCAGTAGAAAACTAATCCTAACTAGCTTCTGCCAAATTTTGCTAGGATATATCACGTAGTGTCAAACACATTAGCAAATGAACACTTTTTTGCCCACTTTTTAACTGGGCCCCCTTTATGGATATGCACAAATTCAAACAACACCAAAATAATCAGAACGTACACAGTTTCTGCCAAATTTCAGGCATTTTCCTTAAATGTTGCCAGTTATTAGCAAACTAACAAATAGCTTTTCAACTGACTAACTATATGAAAGTGTTAATCCTTTCAAGCCCACATGGCATCTTTTTCAAATGTAAATCACACAGAAGTACTTTGGCCAAGTGTAAACAGAGGGGAAAAAAGTCAGAAGGAAAGGAACTATATATTCAAGAAGGACGAGTGCTATCTAGAAATTTATGAGAGGGGAGAGAGATCCCTCAGGACGTGAACCCTCACTCACCGTTAGGTGACATGCTTCATCATATGGGTTCCCTCCTCACACCGTGGTGTGGGCTACGACTCACCGAAGGGAGGAGCAGAGGTGTTTTCTCAGAAGATGAGCGTTAACAGATAGGTGAGTGAGGGGCAGAGTGCAATAGAGCAAGAAAGTGTGGTTTAAAAATGTCTGTCTGGATCCACTGAAAGTTTACTAAGTGGTCACAGCGACATGATTAAAATGCAAGAGGAAGTAGGGCGTCAACAGATATACCCTGGTCTTATAAGGTCAACATGTTTCTGCCAACAGGCATTCGTCAGGACCTATAACAACAGTCACTCTGCAAATCGTGATAAATAATAAGATATAATAGAAACAATACAAGCCACCACTGAAGTTGTGTGCCCGTTATCCAACATCCCTCTTCTTTTCAGAGGGGTTTGTGGAACTAATGTGCAACACAGTCACATGTACTCTCCAAGCTCCTTTACTATCTCGTGGTGCCCAGGTGAATGTCTGGTGCCCCAAGCTGTATGAGAGGACCGGCGAGAGTGGCGATCTTTTTCAAATGCTCATATCTCAAAAATGGCTAAACAGATTACACCAAATCAAAAAAGCACATATTTTGAATAAAATTCTACGTTCATGCCACCTTTGGTGCAAATCCTTTCAGCTCTTTTTGCTGTATCTTTGAGTAAAATTTCCTATGGGAGCTAAAATGAGAAATGGTTCCCGTTTTCACCCGCCCCCCCCCACCAACTTTTCCTCCCAATGGATGGATTTTTATGAAATTGGCATGCTTAAAATTAACTGACTAATTAGATTGACAGTTTTTGTGCAAATCCGTCCATGAGGTCCCAAGATACTGGTAAATCCTAAATGCCTTTTCAATGGAAACATTTTTTTAAACATTTATTGATAAAACATAAAATTATTTAATATTGTAATTAATTCTAGACATAGTTTAAAAAAAGGAATGTGCAATAAATAAAAATAAAATGTTACTCTATGTGGGAATGTTTTTAAAAAGAAGTTTAAGAAGTTAATTGTTTTTGTGAAGGAAGGGATAAATTCTTGCACAAAAACAAATTTAAGAGGCAATTTCCTCTTTCTATCTGTGATGCAGAATGCATCTAGCAGAGAAAGAGGAAATAACGAGAAAAAATGAAGATATTTCTCCTCGTTATGCCTCTCTGTCGTAGGCACAACATTTTGGACCAATCACAAGTTTACTGCCTTTAGTAAAACTGGGATTGCATCATGTTCCATGTGTGGATGCACTGGAACACCCAAGCTCTATAGCCCACTACAAGGAAATGTAGCACAATGCAGCGAAAGACACTGGTTGAAATACATTTCTTTACAAAGTCACTCGAGGCAGGACAATTAGCCCCAAGCGTGGCTTTATAAATCCCATTTAATGATTCGCATTACCCTGAGATGACTTCCGTCATGCAAGAACAACACAAGTCCTTAGTAAATCTGACCCTTTGGGTCCACCTCCAATTCCAGTAAATATATGCAAAACCTCAGAGTCCATATGGACTGGGATTTATCTATTGAGACCCAGACCTCAAAAGTGGCAAGTAAATTGTGTTTGTCAAATAAAATAGCATATGTAGATTTTCCTGTATGTTGCTTCAGAATTTCACATCATGGTTGTAAATCCCTTGGTACGAAGTTGCTCAGGTTAAAGGAACGCCATATAACTCAGTCTCCCAGACAAATCCATTAAACTTCTTCAAATAGTGCAAAATGCTGCTGCACATCTGGTAACTGGTGAAAAGTACTGAGATCCCATTTCCACACTCTTAAGACATCTTCACTGGCTACACATCAAGCAAAGAAAAGTATTCAAATCTTTGATTAGTGTGCATTGCATTATGCATGAGTTTACCTACAATCTCGACTCGCAAATACAGATTACATTTCCCCAAAAGAGCTCTATGTTCCTCCAACAAATGTTTGCAGGAGGTCACAAGAACTTAAGAAGTCTCTTTCGGGTACACAGCCTCCTCATTTGCAGCTGCCAAAGAGTGGAATAGAGTGCCATTTGAATTACTCGCGCTTCCATACCTGATCACTTTTCAAAACAAGCACTGGCAAATCCAATAGGTTTCGCCTATGCAAAATCTATTGGCTTTGTCAATGTTTTTTTAGAAATGCTGCGCAGCAGCGTGGGCTGCTGTGCAACATGACTTAAAGTAAACTAAGTAAAAAGTGCTATGATTCTGGCCACGTCATAGTGCTTTTTTTATTGACTTTAAGACATTGCACCGCAACTCATGCTGCTGTGCAACATGTCTATAAAAACATTGACAAAGCCAATAGATCATGCATAAGCAAAACCTATTGGCTTTTTCAATGCTTGTCTGTATCAGGCCCCTGTTGGCTTTCCCATTCATGAAGTTTTCTGCATTTTGGCAAAGAGCGTGCAGAGCTGAGCCAGCAGTATTCGCAGAGTTCTTTGTGTCAACATCCTCAAAGCCTTGAATTTCCTTAACAGATGACACCATGCAAAACATTTATTTTCACTGGTTCTATCATTTGTAGATATTTGGGAGGATGTGAAATTCTCATATTGCCTTAGTGTTTTTTAATAACATGTTATGCTAGTCTTAAAATGTATCTATATTGTGGCAGTTTAACGTTTTTCTTGCACTGCCATGACAGAGTTGCTTTAAACTAAAATAAGTGGCCACAAGGGACAGTAGGGGGGAATGACAGTGGGAGGGTGATAAGCAACAAGAGGGAGGGGTGAGAGATGGACTGCAGACTTGCACTCTTCAAGAGTACATGTCCAAAAGTTAAAAAAAGGACCATCGGGAGCTGTGCTAAGTCCATGTTCCATGGCTGGGACAGAAAACAGGAGTAGGTGAGCAGCCGGGAGGAAGCTTATACGTGACTAATAAGAAGCAAGGAAATGAGAGTGACATGGAATCCAGCCAGTGTAAGTGTTGGTAAGTAATGAGCGGGCTCTAAGCCAGGTTTGAATCCGTTTTTGTTAACAATAGATTTCGCTAACAGTGCATGTGCACTGTTCAGGTGAAATCTAAAGATGTTAAGGATAATGTTTTTAACACTTAGGGCCCGATTCTGATGCGGGTTGGAAAAGCTTCCCGACCAAGGGCCTGATTCTGATGCGGTTAGGAAGGCCTCCTAATGGCATTTGCTCCTTCCAAATCGGATCGGGAACGTGTCTTCCCGACCGAGGGCCCAATTCTGATGCGGTTAGGAACAAATGTTCCCATTGAAGTCAATGGGAGTTCAACCAAATCGTATCTGGAAGCATCCGGATGCATCCTACTCCGCCGGTCGGACTTTCCCGATCCGAGTGGGTCGGACACCATTTCCCAACCGATTCGGTCGGGAAGCTTTTCCAACCCGCATCAGAATCGGCCCCTTAGTGCCTGATTTAGATCTCGGCAGACAGGTTACTCCATTAACAAATGTGACGGATATCCCATCCGCCGAAATATAAATCCCATTATATCCTGTGGGATTTATATTTCGGCGGACGAGATATCCGTCACCATTGTGAAGGAGTAACTCGTCCGTTGGGATATAAATCAGGCCCTTAGTTTTCCTGTTATGTTTTGAGTTTTTGGTTTTATTCTGTCCAGTTGTCCTAGTCTATAATGTCAATAAGCTTTGGTGTACATGTGCTGACAAGCAAATATTTAACATAACATACAACACACAAAACATAATAAAATAAAATACATTGAAGCTCATGACTGTAAAACGTTAATTACAAACATATTATTATATAGCAGCATTCCAGTTCTGAAAACTGGAGCTATTCTGACGGTTTAAAATGAGTGTGTACTACATGCTCGTGTTTCTTCTGAGTATGTCAGATAAGACTCTTTCCTACTAAATTGCAGAAATATTTTTTAAACAACTGAAGATCAAATGTCCTCAAATGCTTCATTGCTTGCAAGCCCTGTCTTTTCACATTCTTGAATTCTTCTTTAATCATCTCTAATCAGTGAAAAATAATTCAGTGGTCAGTAGATGGCATTCCATTATATGACTTTGGATAGATTTGCTTAACCTTACTCTATTAACTGTAACACATTTCATATACTGATATTAAGAACAAACAATGGGGGAGCGCAGTAAAACACTAGATTTACACACAAATGGCAACTGTTTTTTTTTAATGATCTCTACTAGAAATGTAGAGTGGTGGCTGATTGGTAGACTGGAAAATTATTGGTGTCTAGTTTAGGTTTCCTCGGAAGAGGCAGGATTTGTCTGATGTTGAGGAAGACAGAGGTGAGAGTTCACTGATGATATTGCAGAATGCTTTGATGGCATCGCTGGGTACGGCCTTGATGTTGCTATAATGTCGTATGAAGGGGATTTCAGCGACAGTTTCAGTCTGTTCTGGTGACATAGCACAAGAATTTCCTGCCCATTGCCCTCTTGACATTCACTACCCTTCTTAATTCCATCAAATGTGGCTCTCTTCTAGATCCTCTTTCCCCTACGCACTTTAGTAAATTATGTCCGAGGATCTTGGAAACGGTGATACAACGCTAGAATTCTTCACTCATGCAAGGTCATGTTCCGAACGCTTAGAAACATTCAATTGCAATTCCTCCACTAAAAAAGCTGAATCTTCATTATCTTAATTGGTCCAATGACAGGCCAATTTTGCTTCTGCCAATACTTGCTAAAATTCTTGAGAAACATGTTAACCAACAAATCTCTACTTTTGCTGAAACTAATGGCCTCCTCCACCCCTCTCAATCTGCTTTCAGGGCTGGTCCTAGTACAGAGAACACCCTACTTGGAGTGACAGAACAGCTTATACTTTAACTGCAAGCCAATCAAAAAAGCTTTATTCGACAAATAAATGTCACAAAAGCCAAATACATCTAATAAAACCCATTTTTGTTACAAAAATTTCAGTGCAGTAATTTTAAAAATACAATAAAAAGATTAATAAATATACATCAATCTTACACTTAGTTAAGATCATATTAAACAACTAGAATAATGCATTAGATAAAAATGTTGGATTGTCCTAGTTAGAAATACAATAAGTAATTAAACATACACATTGGTTTAAAAGAATAAGCTACGGACTTGGATGCCAGACATCAATAGAGCAATTGGTTGGGAGAGATCTTGATCTTATAACACACATCCAGCTCAGATACTTGGCTACAGCTATTGCAATACAAGGGAGAGTATCATTACGCAATATCCTCATTGCAGTGCTACATATTCTGGTAGACAGCAATCTGCATATTGGAGCCAACCACGCTTTGCGCGGAGGTGTATATGCTGGGCACACAAAAAGGACATGGGCATAGGACTCTTCACACATCTCACAAAAAGGGCATTTACTGTCGCCCACTTAGCCGTAAAGGTGCGCAAGGGCAGAGTCCCCACTCTAAATTGGAAGTACAGCTTCCGGTCATAAGGTTTGGATATAATATCCCAGTACATCTCCAATTTAGGTCGGGGTTTCACTGTTAGGAAAAGCCCTGTTTGGGATGAACTATCACATTTGTTGTAGGTATTATAATAAACCATATTCCAGTATCTTTCTTTTACAATTTCTTTAGATGGAATTGGGTTGTTCATAGGGTTATCCCATAAATCTTGCATGCCCATGTTTATCAATAATGTTCTGATTTCAGAAAGCCAACGAATCTTATGAAAAGTGTCTGCCTTAATTATATCCCTGAGGCCTTCAGAGTATGGTAGCAGTTCTGGTGTGCTCCAGATTCTGCCCCAATACAGAATAGGGCGCAACCTGGCAAGGTCAACCAGAGCTTTACGGACAAGGTCTAACAACAAAGGCAGTGTCGGAGTGCTTTGTGGAAGAGCAGTATGTGGTGTCCTACTGTTGTGTTTATTATGTTTGAGCCTTGTTTCCAAGGCTCTCTGTAGAGTGTTCTATTTAGGAATGTTTTAGCTTGAAATGTAGTCAGTTACAGATGAGTCTGGAGGATGAGGTCTCTTGGGATGAACCTACATTAAACCATCCTTTACACCTAAACTACGCCTCCTGTGCTTTCTATTGAGGTACCCAACACCTCATTTTGGCGACGAGCGAAAAGCGACCCTTGAGACCTCAACTCGACATGGACATTGTACGAAATCGTGGCTTACCTTTGTCTTCTTCGTGAGCAGCTTCGTTCTGAATCCAGCACTGAGGAGTTTCGTGGGCAAAGTGAGGAACACACCGTGCAGCGAAGGTATTTGCCGAGCAGTGCGCGTTTTCTTTGAAGACTGTCCTTCACCTACTGTGCCTCCCCGAGTGTCTGTGTGGATTTGGCCCGGTTCATCTACACTGCTGCCTGCGTGTATACTTCTTCATTTTCCTTCTCGCCGAAGAAGTCCCGTCTGTACTTGGGTATTGTGGGCAAGAGGCAAGTGGTTGCCTGACCTTGCCTGTCTTCCGCGTAAAGTGTCCCAGCGACGTCACGCCTGCGGACATTTTGAGCAACGTCCAGACGTCGACGGCCGTTTTGGAAGTGCAGTTGTTGGTTGCCTGACTTTGCCTGGTCCCTGCGTGGATTTGTCGAGAAACGTCACCCTCGTGGGCACTCCACCCAACGTCCAGACGTCGGAAGCCATTTTAAGGTTCCCCTAGCAGTAGACTGCCTGACCTTGCCTGATCTTATCGAACCTACGTTGCAGGACATCACGGTGTGCTGGACATCACTCCTGAGGAAAACGTCTGTTCTTGGACAGAACATATCCGGTGTTGCCTGTTATTGCATAGTTTCTTGCATAACTGTTTCTTTCCTCTGCATGAATATAAGTCTCAGTTAAGGCCTGCGGGTAAGTGGGTCCACCTTTATTCCACATTTATTCCTCATGCTGATCTGCACAGCTTATGTGCAGGCATTTTTCTCACGCTGATCAGCACAGCTTACGTGCAGGCATTTTGTTCTGTGCAAGATTCATTTTCTGTTGCGCCGATCTGCACAGCTTACGTGCAGACTCTGGGGCTACCTTTATTCATTCCTCGCACGCTGATCTGCACAGCTTACGTGCAGACTCTGGGGCTACCTTTATTCACGCTGATCTGCACAGCTTACGTGCAGAGTCCTTGCATTACTAACGTTGTTTTTTTTTTACGCTGATCTGCACAGCTTATCTTTCAATGTGATTTATTCATACAAGTTTTTGCATATCTTGTCTGCCTAATACTTCGTCATCCTCTTCCTGTCAGCTTGTGTTTCACTATTAGAGTCATGCAGAATGTCACTCCTCCGCCGTTTTTCTGTCTGCTCCTGGTGATCCTCCGTTATCCTGGCTCAAATGGAAGAACGTTTTTAGTAATTATGCCAGAGTGTGTGGCACTTCATTAAGTACTGAAAGAAAATCTTCTCTGTTTTTGCATTGTCTGGGATGTGAGGGGCAAGATGTATTTGAACATCTTCCAGATCTTCCTGACAGTGAATCGTCCACACTGAACAAATATGAGATCTGTATAAGGAAAATGGATTTGCACTATCTTCCCAAGGTGAGTATGATTTTTGAAAGGTACCACTTTGGGAAGAGAATGCAAAGGCAAGAAGAGTCGGTGGAGCAGTATGTGACCTCTTTGCGCAAGTTAGCTTCTACATGCTCCTTTGCTGGTAGTCTCGAGGAAAGACTTCGAGATCAGCTGATGTTGGGTTGTTCTTTAGATAAAGCTAAAGAAAGTCTTTGGCAGAAAGACAATCCTAATCTTCAAGAGGTGTTAACTACGTTGAAAATGCATGAACATTCCAAAGCTTGTGTTGAGGCAATCCGTAAAGATACTGTTAGTGGTAAGAATGATGGTGGAGAAATCAGAGAGGTTAAGATCCAATCTTCTGAAAGATCTCACAAGTATGTTCCTAATGGTAGAGAAAGTCCCAACAGGTTTAGTCGCCCCAATGTTAACACAAAAGCTGTTGTGGGTAAGTGTTTCAGGTGTGGTAATACCGGCCACATGGCTAACTTCAAGGACTGTCCTGGGTGGAAGGTTGTTTGTTCCATATGCAAAAAGAAGGGACACCTTTCGAAATGTTGTCGATTTACTAAAGAACAGAAGAAGGTGAGAGAAGTTGACATCTATGATCAGGATGATCTGGAAGTAATTGTTTGTCAGGTCCGTGAACGAGCTGTTGATGGGCCTTTTGAACAAGTTTTGGTTAATGACAATGCAGTTAAAATGTTGTTTGACTCTGGGGCAAAAATTACGCTCATACCAAAAACTTTCTATGATAAACAGCTATCTGGAAAAGTGGTTCTTTTAGAACCTGACATCATACCTAGAGGTTATGGTGGACAAATAATCGACTTGTTGGGTTATTTTTTGGGCACTATCGATTTTAAAGGAAGGGTGGTTGCAGCTAAAATCTATGTTTCCATGAAAGGTGATTCTCTTACTAGTTGGAGTCATCAACGTGACTTACATGTATACCTGGATCCTAATCGATCTCCCTCAGTTTGTTTGAGTGAATTGCCTGCAGTGGCCACCATTACGGGTGGTGAGTCTTGGATTACAAAATTTCCTGATGTTTTTAGCAATAAGTTGGGTTGTCTAAAAAATTATGTGCACCTTATAAAGATAAAAGTGGATGCCATTCCAAGAGTAGCAAAGGTCAGAAATGTACCTCTGTTAGTCAGAGGAAAAATGAAAACAGAGTTGGACAAACTGTTGCAGAATGGTGTTATTCAGGAAGTCGAAGCCACAGAGTGGGTTTCTCCGGTGGTGATGGCTCACAAGGCCAATGGGGAGGCCCGGCTGTGCATTGACTTGAGGGAATTGAACAAAGCCGTGGTTGTTGACCATTATCCTATTCCAAACATATCGGAGATGCTATCCTCTTTGAATGGGGCTACACATTTTTCAACATTGGACCTCTCCTCGGCTTACCATCAAGTAAGACTTCATCCCTCATGTCAAGATCTCACGGCCTTCATTACTCCTTTCGGAACTTTTAAATTCCTTAGAATGCCGTTTGGGCTCATATCTGCAGCTTCGGTATTCCAGAGGGTTATGGTGAGTTTGCTCAGTGGTATTGATGGGGTAAAAGTTTACCAAGATGATGTTCTTGTCCATGGTGTAAATTTGCATGAACACAACAAAAGGTTGACGGAGGTTTTGTCAAAAATTCATGATTCTGGTCTCACCTTAAGACTGGACAAGTGTAAATTTGTTGTTAGTGAAATAGAATATTTGGGTCATTTGGTATCTGGTGATGGGATTAGGCCTAAGCCCTCTTTAGTCGATACTATATCTCGTTTTAATTTTCCACAAAACAAAGATGAACTGGAAAAGTTCTTGGGTATGGCAGAGTTTTACAATAAATTCGTGCCTTCCTTTGCGCAGAAGACTGAATGCATGAGAGAACTTTTAAAAAAGGGACGAGAGTTTGTTTGGAGCCAAGCTTGTTGTGAGGAATTTGATACTATTAAGAAATGTTTGTGTGAAGCTCCGAATTTAGCCAGCTTTGACCCATCCAAGGAGTCATATATCATGACTGACGCCAGTTGTAAAGGTGTGGGTGCTGTATTGCTTCAACCAAGTAAAGAGGTTGATAATACTATTTTGTTCATTTCTAGACCTCTTAGGGGAGCTGAACTCAACTACTCAGTTGTGGAGAAGGAAGCATTGGGGGTCTACTGGGCGATTTGTAAACTAAAAAAATTTCTGTGGGGCAAACATTTTACTGTTGTGTCTGATCATAAACCTTTAAAAGAAATTTTTGGGAAAAAAGGTATAGATTGTGTTTCCTATAGAATAAGGAGATGGGTGCTTGCTCTGCAGGACTTTGAGTTTGTAGTGTCATATTTACCAGGTTCTAGGAACATCCTTGCGGATTGTTTGTCCAGATTGGGTGGTGCTGATCCTCAAGATTCTTGTGATGATGAAGATGGTTTCGCGGGAGAGGACGTTGATGAGGATTTGAAGGTGTGTGTGGTGAACGAAGGTGTTCTTACGGAAAGGGAATGGTCTTGTAGTTTAAACGCTGATGCCACTTTAATACAAGTAATTTCCTATGTACAAGGTGGGTGGTGTGGGAAGAATGATTGTTCCGAACAACTTAAGGGGTATTGGAACGTGAAAGAAGAGTTGTCAGTGTCGAATGGCTTACTCTTTAGAGGTACAAAATTGGTAGTGCCTGAGGATTTACGTGATAAGGTGGTGGGCAATGCGCATTCAAGTCACATGGGAATTGCGAAAATGAAAGAAAGAATTAGGGAAGCGTATTGGTGGCCTGCCATGGATGTGTTCATAGAAAGAGTTGTGCGGAATTGTTCACAGTGTGCCAATAGCGATAAGATTCTTAAGTGCAGGACCCAACCGATGGTGATCAGGAAACAAGCTGATGGTCCCTGGGTGGACATTGCAGTGGACATTTTGGGTCCTGTTAAGATAAGGACGCAGGATCGCTACGTTATTGTCTGTATTGATATGTTCTGCAGATGGCCGGAGGTGAAAATTGTTGATTCCGTGGATTCTAAGGCTGTAATCAACTTCCTTGATGATCTCTTTGCTAGCGAAGGATTGCCTGTTACTGTTTTGTCGGACAATGGGGTCCAATTTACTTCTGCTGTTTTTGAAACCTTTTTGAGGGAGAGAGGTATTGTTCATAAGCGGGCTTCTCTTTATCATCCTGAGTGTAATGGAGTTGTTGAGAGATTCGTGAAGGTACTTAAGGAAGCTTTACAGTTAGCAGTGATTTCTGGGGGTGATTGGGAGGAGGCGGTAAAGAAAAAGGTGTGTGAGTACCGGTTTACCCCACATTCTTCTACTGGCGTTTCTCCCTTTAGGTTGTTCAAAGGGAGAGTTGCCAATACTCAAGTCACTCCCCGGTGGGTTACGTCTAGAAGTCTGGAAACTGGTCGAGTTGTGGACAACACGGAGGGGTGGAAACCTGGGTAGAGTTGTGAAGTGTCCTCCAAAATGTGTTGCTGATCATTCTTTTCCTGAAGCCACCACTCCTTCGTCAACTGGGGAAAGGAGGTCTTCGAGATTAAGGAGGATTCCTCCTCACTTACATGATTACGTGTAACCGTCTTTGTTATAACCATTTTGAACCATTTTGTTTTCCCCTCTGATAAAGGGGGAGGTGATGTGGTGTCCTACTGTTGTGTTTATTATGTTTGAGCCTTGTTTCCAAGGCTCCCTGTAGAGTGTTCTATTTAGGAATGTTTTAGCTTGAAATGTAGTCAGTTACAGATGAGTCTGGAGGATGAGGTCTCTTGGGAGGAACCTACATTAAACCATCCTTTACACCTAAACTACGCCTCCTGTGCTTTCTATTGAGGTACCCAACACCTCACAGTAATATTCCGAAGAAAGTGGTTTTCAGCTACAGTGAGCTGGGGCATGTTCTCAAGACCCCAGAGTTCTGCCCCATACAACACCGAGCTCACAACCTTCATTTCGTATATTTGTAGAACTGGGCTAGTTGGCTTAGTCAGAGAAGCATTGAACTCTTTTTGTAGGATACCTGACAGCTGTCAGAGCTTTAGTGTGACGGCATCTATTTGGCAGCTCCATCGCATATCTTTCTGCAACAACACACCCAGATAGGTAAAAGCATTAACTTGCTCCAGTAAACGGTTATCTAAAAATATTCCTCCTTTAAAAGTTCTGTGTCGATTAAACGCCATGAACTTGGTTTTAGTTACGTTGATTTCCAAACTCCGAGTGGTGCAGAACTTTTCAAAGAGTGTAATGCTTTCTGCAGACCACTCGGGGTCTTAGAAATTATCAACGTATCGTCGGCAAACATCAAAATGGGTGTTTGGATACCTGCAAGAGTTGGGGCGTCAGTGGGGACAGATGTTAGATGTTTGGCAACACCATTAATAAAGAGCGAGAATAATGTAGGGGCCAACACCCAACCCTGTCACACACCCTTCGCGACAGGGAAGGGAGTGGTAACATTTCCCTGCTTTCCCCAGCGTATTTGGGCGAAGTTTTCCTCGTGGAATCGAGCTATGAGGGATAACAGATCAGACGGCTTCCATAGTTCATGGAGCACAGCCCAGAGTTTGCTCCGAGAGACCAGATCAAAAGCTGACTTGAGGTCAACAAAGGCAGCGTACATGCTGCCCTTGCCTAAGACCACAGTCCGCCAGTATATTAATCTGAACCTAAATACCTGGTCTATCGTGCTGACATGCTCTCGAAAGCCAATTTGTAGGGGAGTGAGAATGTCCTGATCCTTAATCCATTCCTGTACTTTGCCTAACACCAACCGTGCAGTTACTTTCTGTATGGAGTTAATTAAACTTATAGGCCTATAATTCCCTGGAAGGGTTTTATCACCTTTTTTGTACACTGGAATAATCTCCGCCCCCTTCCAGGAATCAGGTATAGGCACTCCACAAGCAATGGCATTAGCAAGTAGCAGTATATATTTATTCCATTTTGTCTTATCATGGAGGAAGATGTCGGCCGGAACGCCATCTAGCCCTGGCGCTTTGCCCTTCAATATTGCCAGAAAAACTACATTGACATCAGTAGCATTAAAGGGGTTGTTAGTATAATAGGTGTGGGGCAGCGCTGGGGCGCTGTCCTCTGCGGGGTCAACAGCATACTGAGATTCAAAATGGCTCACACATCTGTCTTGTGCTACATGATTTTGTGGCTCTGCTCGAGGGCCCTTCCTGCCCCATGTCACAAGTGTCCAGAACCTGCGGGTGTTGTTGTTAGCACATGCCATTCTTAGATCCTGCCACCTATTCTCATCCCATTTCTTTTTTGCTTTAGCTTGGACCGTCCTATACTTTGCCCTTGCTATCCGAACACTACAAGGCTCTTTAGATGCAATTGCATCCACAAGTTTACACTCATCGTTGTTCCAATGACACAAGTTTGATTTAGATGTATTTTTAGCCCTACCCTCTTTAATAAAAAGGGGTTGCAGTTTCGAAAAAAATTTATTATGAGATGTAGTTACTTCCACAAGGGGAACATGGCGGGATTGCAGTGACTCTAGGTCAGAAATTGCACTCTTAGTTTCAGTAGCAATGGCATCCAGAATATGCGGTTTCTCCAAGATCATTTCCCACTTAAGTCGCCTCTTATCATTGTTGGGCACCAAGTCACCGGTGATAAGCTGTGTGTCATGGAAGCTGTCTACCTGTAGGGTCAGTAATTTAAAGGTTGAGCACAGTGGGTTGCGGTCACTCTCCAGGCTATCACACACCTCCATATCTACGAGTGTATGCCAAATCTTTAAGCTGATTAACATATAGTCAATGCGACTCATATATCGTCCATTATTAAAAGTGTTGGCCCCGTGCCTGTCGGAAGGGGTTCTTCCATTTACCGCCCTTAGACCTCTTCCTAAGCAGATAGATTTAATTTGGATCGCCACGTCTGTCCACCTTTTGATCGGTGTCAGCGCAAGGCTTGGGATTCCCCATTGTGCGTCCTCCTCCTTTGTCACATCATGATCATCATACCCAAGTGGCTCAAAGGTTGAATTAAGATCACCCGCCACTATCACCTGGGTGTCTTTAGAAAGATGATCCAGGAGATTGTCAAGAATAGTTATGGTTTCTGATCTCTTTCCCCCACTGCACCCTCTGGTATAGATGTTATATATGTCAATGGTCCCATACGAACCCGCTGCCAGTCTGATAGCTAGAATATCATTAGACATAGTTGGCAGATCAGTGATCTTTAAATTTAGTGCCTGCCTGACCCAGATTGTTAGTCCTCCCGAAGGCCTTCCTTTATCCCCACACATCGCCTTACTATAATAATTTAGGTACCCTAGCTGGAAGAGGGGCTCCACTGACCATGTCTCTTGGAAGAGACATATATCATATTGGTCTATAAATGTGTGCCACTCCGGGGAAATACCTTTAGACTTTAATCCGGCTATAGTACATGATTAAAGTCTTATACTGGCAGAGGGATTTGATGTTTCGGTATTCTTATTATGTACCAGGGTCCTTAGTATTATATTCTCCTTTTTTTCTTCGAGAACAGGATCTTTAAGAGTTAATTTGTGCAAGGCTGTGTTTGATTGGGCTGATGTGAGGTGGATGGCAGTAGTCTCGCTGACAGATGGTGAACTAACATATATAGGTGGAACGTCAGCGAGAGGAAAATACCTTCAATCTATCTCCCTCAGTGAAGACGAGCCCATGCACAACTGGTTCTGGGGGATTGAGTTTGATACGAATACCAGAACAGGTAATGTTATGTGTACAAATATCAAAATCAACAAGATTTTCTACCAAATGACGGTGGGGGAGTGTCAATGAAATATAGTCTAATGGTAAAGCAGGAGACGAGTGTCGTTCAGCCATGAGGATGTCTTCTCTGATTAATGAACGACAGCCCCTGACATGCCTTATCCACTGTATGAATTTGTTGCGGAGCGAATCCGCATCTTCCCTGTAGGTACTGCCAGTGTGTTTAGGGATATTAGTCATATATACTATGGGGCATATTAGCAAGACCGGCGATAAAATTATCGCCGCTTTAGCGGCAGGAAACTGCCGCTAAAACGGCGATAATGGGCTTGCTAATATGCGTTATAGAATTCCAATAGAAGCCCAGGTTAGATGTGCAGGACATCTAACCTGGGTTTCTATTGGAATTCCATTACGCATATTAGTAAGCCCATTATCGCCGTTTTAGCGGCAGTTTCCTGCCGCTAAAACGGCGATAATTTTAACGTGGGTCTTGCTAATATGCCCCTATATTTTTCTGTACTATTTTAGTAGGGATCTCTTTAGGCAGACAGGATCTTATTGATCCTAGGTAGTCATGGTTTAGCAGAGGGGAAGCTATTGGATTTTGGGATCTGGAATTTTGATTTGTGAATTTTGCTTTAGGTCCCCTGTCTAGATGGATGCGTCCTTTATTTATGGAGCTTGCTAAGATTTTTTTCCCTTCGTTATTAATACCAGTCGGGGTTTTAACGTGACGATTAATGACTGGCTGATTCTTACTGGGTATGTCTCCCATTGTGCTTGTGCTGTTTCGAGTTTTTTCTCCTAGCATGGTTTTAACCTGCACAATAACTGAATGGGCCTTGCTTAGTGAATCCCCCAAATTACAGACAAAGGCCTTAAGACTCTGGATCTCGGTCATAATAGCAGTTAACTGTGTGGCAGTGGGGCCTTGTAGTGAGACTAATGGTAGCCTTATTGAGCCATTTACTTTGCCTGATTCAGTAATGACCTCGATGTTAGGGATCAAAGTACTCATTTTGACCTCCCTGCCATCTTGGGTGGAAGCAATTTGAGAAACGATCTCTGTCTCTGATTGATCTTTTAGGATATCAAATCTATTTGAGCATGGGAAGGCAGCCATGACACTCAGGGCTTGGGGGGTAGGTGATATATCTATGACTGGACTCACGGCAAGTGGGCTAGCGGAGTCCTGGGTGTCAATACTTTTAGTTGCCTTTCTAAACATATCAGGAATTCTCCTAATTGTAAGCCCACTTTCTCCGCTCTGCTTTGTACTACTATCAGTTGTGGAACCATATTGAGTGGGGTCTAATAAAACTTCACATTCTGTCAGAAGATTATTTATTCTGTCCATCACCCCCTCCCCTGCCCCATGCGCTTCTACCAGGCTTTTCCTTTTACCCCTTTTCAACTTTTTCCTTCTTCCCTCACCTATGTCGCCCTCGCAGGATTTCCTTTTACCCATTATGATAATAGGTGAAAAAATAACACAATAATGGAATGGGAGAGGATAAGCTTCCAGGTACAGATAATCCCGAGATATAGATGACAATTACAATATGCAAAACAGATAAGCCTTAAATCCAATAGGCTCACTACTATGCGTTATGCATGGCAAACAAGCTCGACAGTATCGATTAGTAGTCTAATCCAATTTGGACGTAGACCTGACAGCGCACACTCAGACAAAATAAGCCAGGAGAAAAAGTATCATCCAGTCTTGCAGGCACAAGAGGAAACACGTGGCTTATAGGAGGCGTGGGGTAAAAAGAGTTTGTTATGTGCACAATAGGATCCACTCAGTAACTGATCCTGATAGAAAAGGCACGCTGAATCTGCCATTAACCCCTTGCAAAATTGGGCAGGGAGAATGCCAGTTCTAGTTTCCCCCAGACAGGAACCAGATTATAACAGAGAAACAATGGTAAGACCAACTCACAGTTTTCATTAGAGTCACCAAGGTCCACAGCCAAGGAGGATGGCCCAGCCCAGCCTCCTCCGGGCTCAGACGGGCACAGACGGGCCTGCCCTTGGCCCGGGCTTTGCCCGGGTGTGGCCCGGCACGCCCGCGCGCGTCCCGCGCTGCGGGAGCCCCCGCAGGATTTTGTAGCACCTCCAGGCGCTTTCAGATGACGTGAGCGGCTCCTGCCGCAACTGCCGCTGGACCCTGTGGACCCTGTGGTGCGTGGACTGCAGAGAGCTGGACTCCTGTGGCAACTGGAAACACGTCCCGCGCAGGATTTTGTAGCGCCTCTAGGTGCTTTCAGATGACGTGAGCGGCTCCTGCCGCAACTGCCACTGGACCCTGTGGACCCTGTGGTGCGTGGGCTGCAGAGAGCTGGACTCCTGTGGCAACTGGAAACTGCATAGGGTGGCACTGCAGCCCTGATTTTACTTGAATTTACTTGATCCTAGTGGCGTTTATCTCATAAGGTACTGTTTCAAAGACAGGAGGACATCAGTATTCATGGCTATGCTAAACTCTTTTCTGAAAGACAGTTTGTCACATATGCCCCTACTGGGATAACTGAGGTACATGAAATTATCCAGAAAAACGCTAGTAGGTTGTAGTGAATTTATTATTTTATGCTGTCAGAGCAGTAATGTCCATGAAATAACTAGGTCTTCTCTTTTCCTCTTCCTCCAATACAGGTTCTGGATCCAAGAGTCCTCCCCAACGGAATTCCTTGGGAAAAGGAAAGGATGCAGGTAAGTGAACTATCCCACCTCGTTTCTTTTTCCTGTAAAGATTTCCCCTTGCATCTCACAGTCTTGATGGGATGATAATTCCAGACGTGAGTAGGATAGTGTTTCATTTAGTAAGAAAGCTTCTATGTTCCTCCTTGCTACCAGGAATAGAAGAGAATCACAAAAGAAAACAATGTGCAATAAAGTAAATAAAAGGGTCCGTATTTGGATGTGTCACCAATCCCCACCAAAATGTGCAGAAAATGTATGACGTGAGGGTCACTTTTCAGATGTGCTTTTCCCAACACTGAGACCGGTCCAAAGTGAGGCTGTTCCCGTCCCATCCAACCTTGAATCCTGGCATGCACCTGCATTAGCCACGTCCCTCTAGGAACTTGGCTGGGATGCCCTGCACACTGGTGAGTTGCTCCTTCTTCAGTACAGGCGACCTCTTCCTGTCCTCGCCAAGGTCAGAAGGTTGTAACTTCTCTCATGGGCCGTGTTGGGCTTCCTTCTCCATGTAGAGCTGGTTCAGCATCTTCAGTGGATCTCACGGGGATTCCTCCTGTGCATGGTGCTGGTTCGGCGTCCTCTATGGATCTCCTAGGAGGCGTATTTCGCTGACAATCTCTCTGTAGCTGTGCGGCGTCTTCCAGGTTTTCTTCCCTTATGGGGTGGTCAGTTCTTCAGGACGGTGGAGCTAATCCGGCCACCTCCGGCGAATAAAATTTCAAGGGACAGGAATTCAGATTAGCCTGCGAAAAGGGAGAACTCCATCTAGGTAACAAGGAGAGGACCAGAGTAAATCTTCCACACCGTCGCACCGTTTTCAGGTCTTCACCAGTACTAACAGATCAAACCCCCTTCCCTTAAAAACAAGCATACCTCAGGGTTCGGCTCTTAGTCTGACCCTATTCAACATTTAAGTGTGACCATTGGCGTACATAGTGGAAAGCTGTGGCCTATCACTCTTTTCCTATGCAGATGACACTCAGATCATTGACTACTTATCATCTAAGGAAAAATGCAGCTCTCATGTTCTGAATATCTGCCTTATGAAAGTGGCCATCTGCATGAACAACAATTCCCTTAAACTAAATGAGGACAAGACTGAAGTCCTGCTAGTGGGCAACAAACCCATCTTTGGGGACCACATCTTTGGCCCGATGTCCTTGGTACCCCTCCGACTCTGGTCTCTGCAGTCAAGAATCTAGGAGTCTGGCCTGATGAAAAGCTGTCAATTAATTACCAAAGCACTAAAGTAGTTTATACCTGCTTCTGTGTTCTGAAATGGCTAAGAAAAATTCTCTGGTTTCTGCCCGTCTCTGCGCAGAAAACAGAAATACAAGCATTGATCATTTCCAGGCTGGACTATGATAATATTCTTTACCTGGGGGCCTCTAAGGCTTCACTTAGTTGGCCCAAGGTAGTCCACAATGTGGCTGCCAGACTACTATTTCACCTGCCTAAAAATTCTTCCACCTCCACTCTTCTCTGAGATCTTCATTGACTTCCGATTGAGAAGCGAATCCATTTCAAAGCTTTGTGCTACAAACATAAAGCATGTCAAATTCAAGGCCATTTTATCTGAGACCTCTGGTGGTAACTATCATCACAGTCGACTTCTTCAATCACGCAACAGAAATCTTTCCAAGGCTGTCAGAGTGAGGAGAAGCCACCAGGGTGGTCAATCTTTTTCCTATCTGGGTCCTAAGATGTGGAATACTCTCCCTGCTGCTATGATGTCCTGTCAATCCTTTGCGGTTTTCTGAAAGCTCCTAAAGACTTGGTTCTTTTGAACCATGCCTATTTCTTAAGACTGATGGTATGCCAAAAATGATTGTGTTGGGAACCCCTGCTAGGATAGCTACGCGCTTTACAGAACCGTATATTAATAATAATAACAATAATCATCATCATTATCATCATCATTATTAGATGGCTAGAATTTGTTTGTTGTCGATGTTTATCTGACTTTTGACCTTCTCTTTTAAGTTGTTGACTTTTGTGCATTTCACCTTGAGTGTTCAAGGAGTGTTACAGGGTATCAATTGAAAAGCTTGTTTCATTGCTAGTTGTATAATTGGAAGTCGTAGATTCCTTGATGAACGTGCTGCAAGATATGTAGCAGCCCTTCAGGGCTCTAAGGTTTTCCTGCACCTGTAATAAAAACTATTGCTTCTACTGCTTTCTAATAAAAGGATTTAATTAATTTGATTGGTGCATACATGTCATTGAAGATATGGAATGTGTGTTTAGAAAGCAGTAAATTGACCTCTGTTTTGGAGTTTGATTAAATAGCAAAGGCTATTACATTAATTTGGAATGTGTTATTGGGGGAGTGCTTGAAGGACTGGATAAGGTTTGATGTCATTTGTTGGCAGAACTGGAGTGAAGTAGTTCAAACGAGGTGGCTATGTGGTTGGTCCGATCAAGATCCAGAAGGGCTTGGCATGTCAGGTTCAGGTTGGATATGAAGATAAATTATAGAACGTTGCCCTAGAAGGGTGAAGAGCTGATTGATATTGGTGATTTTCAGTAAGCTTGTTGATATGGAGAGGTGTGGTGCAGCGGCCAGGGCAGCTGACTTCGGAGCACAGGGTTCACAGTTCGATCCCCGGCTCCGGCGGCAGCTCAGCTCAGCACCATGTGACTCTGGGCAATAGCTCACTTAATTTCCACTCCGGCCCCCAGCGCCTTGAGACCCGTAAGGGTGAGTAGCTGCGCTATATAAAAACGGACTTACATATATATGGCTGCTCACCATGCCATCTGGACACTGCAGATACCAGCATTAATTGCTGAGCATGGCCAAAGGCCCATTGCCCAGCCCCCCATACAGACAGTACATGCATTACCAGCGCAGGTACCAGGCATAGGCCAGAAGCCACACTTTGGGTCAAATGAACAATAAGCATAGCGTGTGCCTATACCCAGTTCATGTTTTTTGAGTAGGCATGTTGGACACATGGTGTGGCCTTTGACTAAGCTGTGTGGCCCACAGCCATCTAACCATGGATGCAGGCTCTG
This sequence comes from Calotriton arnoldi, assembly GCA_963921515.1. Classification (NCBI taxonomy): domain Eukaryota; kingdom Metazoa; phylum Chordata; class Amphibia; order Caudata; family Salamandridae; genus Calotriton; species Calotriton arnoldi. The sequence goes on along the minus strand of CAWUFW010007035.1, from coordinate 963,495 downwards.
TCCAGAAAGCACTGAGGACAGTGATACTGAAGAAAGGGCATAGAAGAAGGCAAACCCTTTGTTGGGGTGGTATATGAATTGGACAGAGGCCTAATCTTATGCCTTGTGCTCTGGGCTTGCTAGGAATGCCAACAGATATGGCCAGAATGCAATTAGTCAGCGGTACTGCACACAGGGCATGCCCAGTTAGGAGAAAGTTTATTTGTCGTGCAATACTATGTGAATGTTTCTCTTACTTATCAGTAGTCTTCAGTACCCTGAATTCCAGACTTTCTTGCCAAGGGCCTTACTGCATGAAGCCCTGCCTCTCAGAGCCAGATAGCATTACAAATATAATTTGGAAAAGAGTGAAGTACCAATATCATTACACAAATAAACTTTCTTCCATTTTCATTAAACAAAAGCCCATGCCCTTCCTGTAGGCCTTTAGCCCTTCCTTCCAGAAATCCTGAGGGGGTCTCAGGTGCGGAAGGAGAAGAGGACACAAGAGACAGGCAAGGACTGTGATGAGGAAGACTAGGACTCAGAGTATTGATAATTATTGATAAGTAATAGAAACATTATCCTTTCACCCTTCTTCCTTGTCCCAGTTGTTTCTGAATGAGGATGGACCAAACTAAAACAACTGAAGACATCATGAACAAACACAGCGTCTCAGATCAATGCAAGCAGACAGAAATTTAATAAAGTAAGTAATTTGTAGCAGCACACAGAAAACCTTCACTGAAAACAATATTATCGTCTTTTCCTAAATTTAAATGTATTTATTTTATTTTATTTGTTTAAAAAGTTGTATATAGCATGAGCATGACCCCTGGGGGTATCAGAGTGCTAACAACTGACCGAACAAGAGTAGGCATATAGATCAAACAACAAGGTAATCAAAAGGTACAAGAAGGAGTAAATCTAGATGATAATGAGAAACAAATGCGTGAGGACTAGCCCATGTGTCTGCCCTGTAAGGTTCTTTTGTGGGAAGCCCACTTGCTTCTGCCCATGGAGCTGCTACTCTTTGAATGGAAGAACCTTACATGTGTCCTGGAATTTCCTTTCCCAAAGAAGAATAAGCTTGTGGTATAGCCTTGAGGGACCCACATACTTAGGTTTGCTGTGTTAGGATTTCTACCTTTATCAGCACGGCCGAAGGAAGGAACAAAGAATCAAAACAACAAAATTCTTTCCTATCAAGATAGGTGATGAAAGTAATTCTGATATCTAGTGACAAAGGAGAAGCATCTCTCAAGTTTGTGTCAAAAACTGGCAGAACAATCTTGTAGGTAACATAGAATTGAGATGTAGGAGTGAACCCAGGCATGTTGCATAAAATAACCCTATGTGCGAAAATGCAGAGGTAGGGAAATAGAGAAACTTGTTCATCTAGTCTTCTAGCAGAAGTTACTGCAACCAGGAAATTCACTTTAGCAGATAACCAGGAAAGAGAAGCAGTTTCTAAAGGTTCAAACAGAGGGTCATAAAGGATCCTCAAAGCCTTTGTGATATCCCAAGGTGAAAGAAGGTTGCTGCAGGTTTCTTAAGACAAAAACATTTAAACAATCTTTTGCTACTAGAACAATACTTGATATTTCACCCAAGCTTCATAAAAGCTGTGAATAGCTGCCCAGTGAGCTGATAAGGTAGTGGGATCTAACCCTTTTAGAAACCCATCTCTCAAACATTTTAGAATTTGAAATGGATCACAGGTTCTATAAACCAAACCTGTTTCTTTACACCAAACCTCAACATTTTTCCAGTGCTTGACATAACATGTCAATGTGGATGGTATTAAAGAGGACTGAATGAGGCAAAGACGGGACAGACTCTGTTGAAAGTGGGATGAAGAGGGTAGATAGGTATGAAGGATGATGCAGATGTGGTCACATTTCCAACTGTAATGAAGCTTGAAAACAAGGCTGGAGAGGTAAAAAAAGGAGCCACCAGGATCACCATCACTTCCTCCTCACAAATCTCCAGCACCCATGGAAGAGGAGAATGGGTGCAAATGACTACATCAGACCAGATGGCCATGGCATAGATAGGGCGTTTATCATCAAAGTGGCTGGGTACCAGCACTCTGTGCAAAACTGCGACAGAAAGACACATTGTCTCATTGACTAAAACAGATTGACTCACTCTGTTCACCCATACATTCTCATTTCAAAGAAGATAGATTGCTTCCAGTGATAAAATATGAACTTAGGCCTAAGAACAAAGATCTGGGGATACTTGAACCAAGGTTGAACTTGCCAATTCACATACACCTTGATCACTTGATCATCCATTCGTGTCAACACTACTTTTCCCACTATATGATAAGAGAATCCTTAAAGGGCTCTTGCAATTGCAGACAGTTCCCTCCAATTGAATGTATGGCACATCTGTAACGGTGACCAATGACCCTTCAGTGCCATCCTTTCCTTGGTTGACCCACAACTCCATTGGCAAGTATCTGTGGATACTATTACTGGGACTGGACAGACTAAAGGAAACCCTTTCTATAGATTCTCTGGGTTCAACCACCACTGAAGGTCTTGCAAAATCTTTGCAGTTATTAGAGTTAGCTTTTCATGTATTTTGTTTTCTGGAGACCAATTGGACAACCAATGACAAGGTTTTTTTTGTCTGTTCTGCTCTTGTCTTAGCAATTGCGGTCTGGGTTTTCGCAGCAGACGGAAGATGGCAGACGGGAGAGGAGAGCACAGAGCAGCAGCAGCAGCGGAGCGGCAGAGCTCCGAAAAAAGCCCGGTAAAAGCCGCGGTAGGCCCCCACGGAGAAAACCAAGCGGGGGGGCAGCGAGATTTTTGGAATTGGCAGGAGGCAGGAGGCTGGAGGAGGAGGCTTGACGGCGCAGCGGCCGATCAGTGGCGGGAACAGGCTCGAAATACGGCGGCACGGCTCGGTGACCCAGAGACCGTGGTCTAAGCTTGGGGGAGAGGGTCACGAGAGCTGCGGAAGCCGTGTGAGCCGATTGAGCGTTGATCCCTGAGAGAACAGAGCAGAGGTGAGCTGTGGGAGAGAACGTGGGAAAGAACGTGTGGGTTTGATTAGGCTTGCAGCAAACCCCCAGCCACCCCCAGCAAATCCACAGCAATCCACAGCAAGCCCCAGCTTAGCACAGCATAAGGGCTCTGGCAGTGAGAGTGGCAGGAGCCAGAGCTAGCGCTAGTGCGGGTCAATGGACAATTAAGGGTCAGCAGAGATAGCAGCAACAGCAACTGCTACAACAGCACTAATACAGAGGGAAGCACTGGGTATTGAGCGCGGCAGCCATTAGTGGCTGACGATAAGTGAGGCCCAGCGAGGCTGCGGAAGCGGTCCAACTAGGTTGGACTTAGCTAGCAGCTTACCAGTGTGCCCTGCTCTGGTGTACCCAAGGGGAAACAAGCCAAACAACTTAAACAAACCAATACTGCAACAAGGAGCATGAGATCTGGGAAAGTTTGTCAGGCGACTATAGGCAAAAATAAAAACAAAAATAAAAATCTTACAGAACAAGGGCCAGTAACAAGCCAAAAAAGAAAGGCCCCCAGACAGAGAGAGAGGCTAGTCTCAGCGCCGACGCCGGAAACAACATCACTCAGTCCTGGTAACAACACTGGGATCCAGAAATTCTTCTTTTTAAAGGACCCAATGGCCGCCATCTACGCACCAACCTTAGAGACAGTCCGGCTGCCAAGTCCAATAGCACCAGACACAAGGGCTAATAAAGGACACTTTAATTCAGGAATGACTGACCAACAGGAAAAGCGCGCATCTATTACCTGTAAAACAAGTCCTCCTTCTACACAGCAACAGTCAAATATCAATAATGCGCTAAAAGTAAATTCAGCTTTACAGAAATCAATCATAGAAACTCCAGCAAGTAGGTTGGTAACTGTAACAGCCCAGGTACACCAGATTAATCCCTCAATAAATCAAAATAAAGTAATTGGAAGAGGCGCAAACGAGTTCAATAAAAATGAGTGCATGGAAGGAAAAACAAACAAATCAGTTGACCAGGTAGTTCTACTGGACGATGCCTGGTCAAGCTCATTTTCACTATCCAATGACGCCAACCTGTTACAAATATTGGAAACCAATACACAAACGCAGGAAACACAGAACGAAGCAATACAAGGGAATACCTCATCACTGGCTATTGGGAAGGGAGCACCGGGAGGAGTAGGAATGGTGGTATCTATCCCATCAAATCCGACACACAGAATCGACCAACAGGTGAACGCGCAGGAGGAAGGAAGTTTTTTAACGAAAATAAATCAATTAAACTTGTCATCCCCAATAACAATTTCATCTGTTGGTAGGATTGATCATGGGTCTAGGGCATCAGGAAATTCCCTCGAAGATTTTCAAACTGCACCGTGGAGTGATACTCTGCTAAGCACATTGGAACAAGCAATTAGGGTACTGAATTTTCAATCAGACAAAATGGAAGTCCAGATAGACCTTATAAACTTAATTGCCGGTCACATTTCAGGCATAAATACCAAGCTGGACTCAATTACCTCCCTTTTAATTCGCAGGGGAAACCCGGAGCCACAAACAAGCAATCCCCAACTGCAGCTCAACTGTGGCTGTGGCAAAATAATAGATACATTGGTAAATCTGCCCGAAATATTAATGGATATTTTAGGGGCAGTTCAATTAACAACAAAGTCCAAACAAACAAGGGGAACCCACAAGGACGCAGAGAAAAAGGAGCCATCTAAAGACAAAAATACAATCAAAGGGACATGCGTTAATGATAAGGGAGAAGCAGAACAAGTGGAAACAGAGGATGTATGTCCTGAAACAAGGGACCATCAAATCGAAGTTACACAGAGCACCATTGACACCTCGAAAATTGCAAAACCCACAAAAAGGCAAAGAAAACGCGCCAGAAAGGGTAGGGCTAACCATAACATTCAACCAACCACAAATTCAGAGAAAATCTTCTCAATTTTCACAAATCAACATATACAAAGGAAAGAAAATAAATCATTGAAAGAAGTGATATTGGAGGACTCAATAACGGTCTCAGACCAATCAAACCACACAACGGACTTTGACGGATTTAACACAAAGCAAAATGCCTTGAGCCCTCTCGTCATTAATCAAGAGAAGATGAATCGGGTTCTGCATACAACACCTAACCATCCATTGACAAAAGAATCTGCGCAAATCCCTAGAATTGAAAAAAGGCGATTAGAACAAATCCAACTTACTGAAAAGGGAGAAGGGGCAGAAAAAACATCGCAGGTCCAAGCAAGAATTACACCTAAGGACGATAGAGGTATCAGTCCAGATAACGGGGTACAAACACCCAGCAGGAAAGAGGAAGGGCCAAAAACGAGAAAAAACGGAAAGTAGGGAAATAACACCAGGTAATAAGGCGTACGATAAAATAGATAACAAAGAACAAAGTATCCAGAATTCAATAAAAGTCATAATAAATAGAAAAGGTAGAACATGTAGGCTGCCCGTTACCGACCAGCAAATCAAGCCAAAACGGCTATTAACACTTAAAGAAGCTGGAAAATTGGAGCAAGATTTAAAGGAAGTAGGCAAGCTGGTTACACCACAGGAAAAGGTCATTAAAGAACAAAGGGGACAAGAAATACATGTTGACAAAGAAATCTCTAACACCCGAAATGTTCAGGTAGAAAAAGATGAAAGTTTGGGAATCACCACTTTCCTTGAAAATAACTCCAGGGAGAATACATCAAAACTGACATTTGTGCCAGAATATTCCACAAAAGGAAGGCAAGATACACTAAACCGAGGGAACCTGTTAAGGCTGTTTAAAGAAATTCCAGAACTAAAAGGAATATCTTCGCAAGATCTTTTAGCCGTGGAATTTAACCATACTACAGATACCCCAGACATCGAAGAGACCTTGACAACCTGGTCCTCAAAGGAACTAGTGGACAGGATATATGCAACGAGATCAACATTTGAATTCTGGGGAATCACGCTGAGGCCCCATAAACGCCCAAGGTACCTCTTACCCCTTCCTAACAAATCATACAAATCAAAAAACGGAATACATATTTGGGAAAAATCAAAAAACATGCCTACGCGGCGCCCGTTCTACCACGCCACCAAGGCCATCCAATTAAAATGAGGTCAAGGTAATAGTGAGTCAATCAAACTTCGAACACCAAACAGGTGATAGCATGGATTGGTCTTGGGTGCCAAAAGTACTAAGTAACACACGTACCTAACGAACAGTCAAGCTTAATTATGAATGACAAAATGCGGGGGCAGCTAGCTCAGGCTAACGGGCAGGATTTAATAGAAGCCCCGAGGCATGACCATGTCCTTAGGGATGGGAGCCAGGACATGATAAAGATCTGTTCATGGAATGTCCATGCCTTTAAAAATATGGATCATGACCATGAAACTCTGTCTTTCTTTGAACAACAAGACCTAATACTGCTCCAAGAAACGTGGAATATGAACCCAGCATCAATAGCGGGTTATATAGAACATCACACCCTAGCAGAAAGATTCTCAATCTTTGGTCACCCGAGAGGAGGCTTATCTATATACATATCACAAAAACATGGTTAGCAAACAGAAGAATTAGACGCTGGGGTAAACTGGTTGCAAGTTATAAAACTTACCGGAAAGCTTCATTCTAACAAATTAAATTGGCAATTAATACTAGTCAATGTATATGTTCATCCTGCAAAAAAAAATCAGAAGGAAAAATTTACAATACTAATGAATTTGATCAATGCGCTGCAAAAATCACACGAACTCTGCCCTTTGATCATCTCAGGAGACTTTAATAGTAACCTAATAAAAAACAAACAGAACAAAAGAAAGAGGCAGGAGGACTGGGGATTCCAAATAATAACGCGAGAGTTAGAAAGCCATGGTCTGTCAATCCTGAATGGTAGCACAACAGGGGATATGCCAGCGGCCATAACACACTCAAGTGGAAAAAGCCGATCTACAATAGATTTCACCATCACCAGCAGTAATCTTGTCTCAAGAATAGTCTCATTCCAAGTTCGCCCACGCATAGAAAGTGACCACTTCCCGCATATTACAAACATCAACATTACCCTTGCCCAGGTCCAAAAAATAAACACGCTTGTACAACACGCAGAAAAGTTTAACTCATGGAAATTAAAATTGCGAGGATTAAATATGACGACCATAATGGACACACTTAAGGAATACATGAGTCAAATAGGGCCCCCAACAGAAGAAAATCGACTAAAAAGTTGGGAAGATTTGTGTCTCGTTCTCATCCGAAAATTTCCAGCCATTAACGGAAGCAAAAAAAGAATAGACACCAGGAAGGAGCCATGGTTTAACCTCTCTTTACGAGAAGAAAAGAGAAGAATTACTAGAGAGGTGTGAATCCAAGCCGTGGCAGCAGAAACGGGTAGGAAAACAGACAAGGGCAAACTGAAGGAATTACGGAATAAATACAAGAAGATGCTGAGGGAAGCAAAAACATCATATAAAGAAAAAATCTGGACAAAACTACTGTGGGCAAGTAAATTGCCAAATAGTAGGGAATTCTGGGGCATCATAAATAACTTGACAAAGGGTTTAAAACTACAACAAGAAGCAGGAACCCGCGAAAAAATCTGGATACAGCACGTACAAAATAGGTACAGCAGTACGAAGTACGATAAGTGCGCTATGGCGACAGCCGCCTCAGAATCACCGCAAGATCAAAGACCCGATGTAGAAGAAAACACCAGACTGCCCCAGCCAGAATATAAAGACCTAAGACAAGTCGCAAGTTGCAACGATTCAAATGACCTGATCGACTCTAAGCAATTAAGAGGAATAATAAAACAATTAAAAACTGAAGGTGCGGCAGGCCCGAATGGGCTCCCCAATGCACTATTTAAACATGCTCCGGAATTTTGGGCTAATTACCTCGCGCCGCTTTTTAATCAGATCTACAGACAGAACAACGTTCCCAAATCTTGGAAAGGGAACATCATTCATCCAATATTTAAAGAGGGAGATCATAATAAGCCCGAAAACTACAGATTGATATCGTTGATCGACGTAGAGGCGAAATTATAAGGATCCTGCCTACTACTTCATCTTCAAGATTGGATGGATGAAATGAGCATAATCCCCACGTTTCAAATGGGTTTTAGACCAGGGATGGGCACCTTAACAAATTTGGAAACTTTGGCACTTTTAACTGAAAAAGCGGCAAAAAAGAAAACACAGTTGTTTGCATGTTTTGTCGACTTGAAAGCCGCATTCGACAGAGTAAACAGAAATCGCCTCTGGGAAAAACTAAGATCCTGGGGGTTGCCGAGTAAATTACTGGACGCAATAATAGCCCTATACAGTGAAACCTGGGCAAGAGTGAAATTAGGCGATGTAGTACCACTGCCAGTATCTACACACAGCAAGGCCTAAAACAAGGCTGCGTCCTGGCCCCGAGCCTATTCAACTTGTTCATGGCAGACATCATTAAATACATGCAAGCAGCCGATTGCCATCCACCAAACTTGTCCAAAGAGCCAATTCCCTTCTTACAGTATGCAGACGATATTGTGGTGCTGAGCCAAAGCCGTATCGGGTTACAAAAGAGTGATCAATAACTTGGTAACCTATTTGGACCAAGAACATTTGGAACTAAATAAAGAGAAAACTAAGGTTGTACGTCTAGTGGACCCTAAAAAAACCAAGTTCAAATGGTTTGTAAAAGGGACAATAGTAGAAGAGCAAGCGTCCTACAAATATCTTGGCTTAAAACTGGGGCGAGGCTCAACATATAAGGAACACAGAATGGACTTAAAAGCAAAAACACAATCGTTAATTTTTGCATATAGATTACTGTATAAAAAATTGGGTTGCCCGAACCATGCCCATCTTTTAAAAGTGATGGCAGCACAAACTCTTCCCACATTGTCGTATTCCCTAGTAGCCTGGTGCGGTAAAGAGGTTGAACTGTTAAACGAACTCCAGACGAAGGTTTATAAAGCCGTTTTCAACCTACCAAAGTCTGCCTCCCCAGCTCAGGTTCGGCTGGAATTCGGCCTTCAGAATCAGAAATTCCGGAGCATGAGCGGCTTCGTGAAGTTATGTCATAAATTTCGCGCATCTGAGCCGGGGTCATTGAATAGTCTATGCTGGAAAGAAATTAAAATCCAGCTGGATCAAGACATTCCAAATTCATGGGGAGCCCATCTGAGAAAATCATTGGCGGAACTCGACATACAAATGACATGGAACAGCTTGGTAGACCGGGCAGTTTTTGGTAAATCGGTAAATAACATAGCAAAGAGGAAGTCTTTTTTAGAAGATAAAATAACAACTTCGAAACGCAGGCATGGGTGGACTGTGATTAACTCTTACATATCAACAAAGCCTCAGGCTTACTTAGTAACTCATTTCAGCGCTGAGTTAAAAAAGAGCTTTATTGATTACCGGTTGGGTATGCATGACTCGAAAGACCTACAGCCTTCCTGGAAAAGCAACCAACAAGTAGCACACTGTCGCCTATGTGGTTTTTGTAATGAAACACTAACTCACCTGCTGTGTGCTTGCCCCGCAGTCAAGGATTTAAGGAGTCTGCTTTTAAAACCCATTTTTAATGAATTAAACATTCGCACATGCAGGCAAGCTGTGATACGGTGTTTGGAAGGGTCCTCTATAATCTTGGCTTGCCGGGGCGTAAAATATCTGGCAAAAGTAAGGAAACCTTAAAGGCAAGCCGATTTAGAGGAAACTAAAAAAGCATGAATAAGGTCGGCATGGGTTTAGTTCAAGCATGGCACCACCTCACAAGCCCAGGTAATAAGCGGACTAAAAGCCTAACCAATCATGGGATAATTTGAATAATAGAAAAATTGTAGTTGATCAAATTTTAATGTCAAGTTTTGCATCTTTTTATAGGCACATTTTATCTTAACAGGACCTAGTTAATTCATTTTTTGGACAAATTCAGTCGTCTGAGTTCCTTGAAAAATCTGAATAATAGAACTTTCGTAGATTGTTCAAACTTTTAGTTAATATCGTATGCGCATTATTAATGTTCGGATTTAAAAAATCGCATAGCTCGTTGCTATTGAGTGGTATTTAGTTGGAGTTTTTTTTTTTACCAATCATTTATGTCTAAATATTTTAAATTGTAAATTGTAACGATTTTAAGTAATCACATACAATAAACTATTGACTTGACTTGACTTGATAATGACGAGGCAGGGCCTTCAGAGGATGACAAACCCACAGAACAACTTTCTTTGCTGCCATTAGTCTTTGTTCCCTCAACTATGATCTTATTGGAGCAGATGGAAGTTGCAGCAGCTGTCCCAGGTAGACAAAGCCTATATTTGCTTTGAAAATGTCTGCTATGAAAAGCCTTTATGGAGCCAGCTGGAGATAAGACTTGGATATATCCAGCACGAAACCCAGGATATCCAGACTGTCACAGATAACTCTCTTCACACTGGCAGTTGGCTTGAAAAAAATGAAGAAATCTTAACCAATCATCACGGTAAGGAGAGATTTGGATTCCTTTAAATGAAGAGAAGAACCACTTTGAGCCAATACCTTGGTGAAAACTCCTTCTGCAGATTGCAGGTCAAAAGGAAGGGCTTGGACCTGAAACTGTTGTTTTCAGACTACAAAATGGAGATAACACTGACTCTCTGGATGAAAGGGTGCATGAAAATGTGCAACCTGCAAATTCAGTGTAGTTTCAATCTTTTTATCCAATGGATTGGAAGTGATGCTTCTTCAGATGCTAGGATTGAAGAGGGTGCCATGCTGGATGAAATGGAAATTACTTTTGGCACCTGAAGGAACTCTTTTTCATAATTCTCTGCTGGGTACTGGTGACTTTTGAAACATATGAGACCTGATTTATGTATTTACTTCCACTATTTAGAGAGAGTATGTTTTTATAGCATGGTGAAAAGAAAGATCATCAGCAGTAGGACTATTGTTCTGTGAATAAACAACTTTATCAGGCTCCTGTGCAGGGGAATGGAACTCCAACTTGCAGCAGTCGTGCTCTCTGCACATAGTCCCTTTTGATAACTTATCCTGCTCCTTATCTGCATCAGGATTGAACAAGGTTTGTTTTGCTGGGGACTCATTTAATGCTGCAGACACTGGATCTCATATCATGGATTGCAGGTCATCCATGGAGATAGATAGTAGGTCTTTCAGTAGAAGCATGCTCCAAGTGGAGATTGTGGTGCTTCGCTGTGCATTTTCTTTCCTCCATTGTGAAGCAATGCCATGCTAATGCAGCAACTTCTGCTTATATACCGTTGCCTAGCAACCTAGTCACATCTCATAAGAATGCAGCTAGAATAACTAAACAACCAAGCGCTACAAAGTCTGCTTCTTTATTGAAAAAATAAAAATTTTAGTGGATGGGACATTGTAATGGTGGCTACTATGTTGGAAATTTTTAAGTGATTTATTTATGACCGACCTCACACAAACTAGCTACATCCACACGTCTGCCACCGGTCACTGCCCTGCAACGTTCCTCCTCTCGAATCCCGATTCCTACCACCCACAACTTTCCATAATGCACTTACTGCAAGCGCATGCTAATATAAGTGTAATTCAGAAACCATACATAGGAATACTTCAGATACTACAGACAACTTGCTGTAGTGGATCTCTCTATGGTGCAGCTGCCTTGTATAACTCTCCCCGCCCCAGCTAAGGCACCTGAGTGGGAGGAACGACAAACACAGCAGCACTTTTATTACCCATTACCAAGAACATAGTGGGCATCAAGTGTGAGTACAGAAACAAAATATAATCACCTACCTTGTGGCAGGCAGTTACTTACCATGCTCTGGTATCCTCTCAGAATCAAAAACAGGACTTCTGGAGGAAGTGAGAGGGTATAGGGAAGGGGTCGGGTTTGGTTGAGTGAAAAGAGAAGAACAGTTATATGTGTAATGCTTTTAGTGTTTCACTCTTTTCCCACGTACCTAAATAAGGATTTTTCTCTCGCGGACAAGTGGTCTCCCAGAGACAGATGATGAGGAAGACAGTCAAAGGGGTAAATAATAAATTCTCTACCTACATAATAATAATATTGAATTGGTACCATTTAACATATTCCATAAATAAAAGAGGATATAATGATATGTGGCAAGTATTATCATTTGAATCAAAACAAACTATGCTAGCGGGACAGGTAGTTTCGATATGTATAATCAAAACTGGTATGAATAGACTTGCACAAAGTTCTGTCTTTGGATGTGTTTTGCTTTATTCCCTAATGAACTATGGCTCTGGAGACTGTTATGCCTTGGGTGCGGTGGCAGCTCCTCATAATAGGCTGAGGTGCCATGCCCCCTTGTTTTCTGGTCCGTTTGTTTATAATATACCAAGAATGAATAATAATCAATTATTCACTCTTGGTATAATGAAAAATGTCGACCTCCTTCGGTCCGGCAAGAGTCTCTCTCTGATGGCTGGTGCAGGTGTACGAAGGTGCCTGGACCAGCCTTCAGAGAGTGATTTCAGGGCTGGATACATCCCATCCCTGGCCTTGGGGCTCTGGCACTCCTCTGTGCCTCCCTCTTTTGTGACTTGCTAGGCATCACAGCTAAAGGTAGACATGGGCACCGCAGGCTTAAGCTCTGCTGTACTCATGCCAATCAACCTGTCACCCCACCCATTCCAAACTCGTCACAGAGTTGGGAAAGGGTGGAGGTGAAAAAGTAGAGATTAAGGGGCATATTTATGAGCCTCTTGAGCTGCTGGAGCATCGCCTTTTGGGATGCTCCAGCTGCGCAAACTACTAAATCATACTTATGGGCTCACGTAAAGCCACTCCGGGTGGCTTTGAATGGCCTCATAGATATGGAGTAAGGCAAGGCAGCGTAAATTGCTGAGTTGCCTTACTCTGCACTAGGGAGGTGTTCCATTGGAGTTGCAGTGGGTGTTCCCACACAACACCCATGGATTTTGATGCTTCCCCAGATTTACAAAACCATGTATACCTGGGGATGCGCCAAAACCTTACACCTCCCCAGGGGAGGCACAACGAGGAGAAATATCTTTATTTCTCCTTGTTTTTTCCTCTTTCAATGTGTGCTGCATTCTGCAGCATGCATAGAAAGAGGAAAAAGCCTCCCCTGATTGTTTTTGTGCAGGAAGGTGGCCCTTCCTGCACAAACACAATCCTTCCGACAACACAGGCACCCTTGCACCACGGTGCAAGGGCACCTGCATTGGCGCTAGACTGCTGAAATGTCACCAGCGCAGTGGGAAAGGACTGTATTGGATAAATACAGTGAATTCCTGCCCTTTCATTTTGAGTGGAGGGGCCGTGGGAGCAAGGGTCATAGGGTAGAGTGTAAAGGAGTTGAAAGAGAGGAGAAGGGTGCAATGTGGGATATGGGAGAGGTGCATATAAAAGTGGAGGAGGACAGAGGAGAAAGAAGCGGGGAGGGCACAGTTGTGGTAAAGTGGATATGGTAGTGAGCTAGGGAGAGAAGGACGCAGATTAGTGGGGTGGTGGAGTAGTAAGAGAGGTATGTACGCCAGGTATAGACAGAATGGGAGTGAAAGAGCAGATGGGAGCGGAGGAGAGAGCAAATAAGGGAAGGTGTTAGAGAGCAAAGCCTTGGAGGTTGATTGGTAAAGCAAAGGAAGAAAAGAGGCTGAGGAGCATAAGAGTTTGAGAGGAGAGGAAGCAGATGAGAGAAAATAAACAGGCGTCTGAGGAGGAGAGGGCGAGAATAAGGTGAAGCAGAGAAAGAGGAACTAAGAGGCAGAGTAGGGGGGACAAGCTCAGAGGAGGGAACTGATGGAATAGAGGGACGAGGAAAATGTGAACATAGAGACAGACCATTAGTCCAAAGGAGGAGAGTGGTTCAGCAACCCCTACCCCCCTTGAGTAAATACTGAACACGCCTATGAGATGTCCAGAACTATCTCGACTTTACAGCTCATCGGTCATGTCCCCCACTGAGTCTGGCTCTAAGTCCCATAGGCAAAAGACAGACAGACCCTCAGTTAGAATTTTAGGGAGGATCAGATGTGTGCATTTGGGGATGGATGAGATAAAGGGAGGTGTGTGGTATACCCTAGTCTGAGCACCTAGAAACACATCAGCCCAGAACAGAAGGTGGGTCAGGGGAGAGAAAGGAGATGTAGTGAAAGAGAGGGAGAGAAAGAAAGAGATGAGAGAGAGATGGTAAAGGGTGGAGGGAGAAAAAGAAGGAGAGAGAGAGAGAAATAGGAAAGGGAGTGAGAAAAAGTAGGAGAGAGAGAGAGAGAGGGAGAAAGTGAGAGTGTGTATTTGTGCACACACAAGTGTTTGTGTGTGTGAGACAGACAAGACCCTGGGACCCTGGACAGATAATTGAGCCTTTGAAATGAACAAGCTCCTGACAAGACAGAAGCCAAGAGGCCCTCCAGAACCTGCAAGCAGAGCTCTCTCTGACCTGAGCTTTACCAGTCCTTGGCATCTGTAATGGCCAGTAGACATGAATATTTAAAGATAACATTTGTGCAGATGTTCCAAGGGGGCAGGCATGAGCTGTGGCAAGGCTCCATAATCAGGGCAGACCAGAGATTTTGGGCACCAGGGCATGGTCATACGGTATTAGGCAGGTCCTTGTGCACCAGAGAGATGGGCAGGTGCCAGAGAGAGCACCCACGTACCACGGAGAGTGGCCAGAACTAGAGAAACCTCCCTGGTATCAGAAGGAGCCGCTACTCATCCTGCTGACCTTCTGGCACTAGAGACATCTGACAGTGCCAGGCAGATCCTTGGACACAACATACAGCTCTCAGGTACCAAGGAGAGTGGCAGGAACTGGAGAGAGCTCTTAGGTATTAGAATAAGCCACCGGTCACGGGGTAGAGCCCTATAGCACCAGGTGACATCTGACAGGGCTCTTTGCACCAGGCAGATCTTTGGGCACCAGTCACAGCTATCAGGTACCAGAGAGAATTGCAGTTACCAAAGAGCTCCCAGGTACCAAAGCACTCCCTCTAGAACTGGGCCTAGGTGCCACATCCAAGGAAGACCTCTTGACACCATCCAGAACTCTTATACACTAAGCAGAGCTGTCACTAAGCTTTTAAATGTTGTGCGCTGTGCATATGGATAAGTGTGTCTGCTTGTGGGTACGAGTGTGTTTGTGAGAGACAGCATGTTCATATGGGGTGTGCATGTGTGTATGTGTGTAAGTGAAAGTGAGGGAATCAGTGAGCGGCAATGAGTGATCAGAAGAGTGAGTATGAGTGTAAACAAATGAATGTGAGTGAGGGAGAATGACAATGAGGGTAACTGTGAGGAAGAGTGACAGTCAGTGTTACTGTGAGGGAGAATGACAGTGAGTGTTACTGTGTGTAAGGTTGAGTGAGTTACAGTTTGAGTGAGTCAGCATGAGTGAGAGAGAGTGAGAATCAGATAGACTGATTTAGTCAGATTGAGTCTGAATGAGTGAGAATGAGTAGGAATGAGTGAGAATGATTGAGGCTAGGTGAGTCGGTGAGATTGAATAAATTGGAGTAAGATTGATTGGCTAAGAATGAGTGAAAATGAGTGGGACTTAGTGAGATTGAATGAGAATGGCTGACACTGAATGAGTCACAGTCTGAGTGAGTCAGAGAATGAGGTAGACTGAATGAGTCAGAGAATGATGATGACTGCGTGAGTCAGATAATGAATGAGACTGAGTCAGAAAATGAGTGAGATAGAGTGAGTGAGAATAAGTGGTAATAAGTGGAAACGAGTGAGACTATGGGAGTCACAGTGAGATTGAGTGATAGGTGAATCAAAGTGAAATTGATTGAGGGAGAGTGAGTGTGGCTGAGTGAAAATGAGTGAGACCGAGTGAGTCAGAGTTGTTTACAAATGGTAGTGGTGGTCTTGTTGGTAGCACATCACTCTCTATGTGCATTATACTTTAACATCACAATGTTGGTGCCCCTCAAGGTTAAGAATCTACACCCCACTACCTAAGGTGTCAGCCTACTGTGGCTCAAATGAACCCAGTGATAATGTCAAAACATGTGAATAAACCTGATTATTTTTATTCACAAATTATTTGATTTAGTTATACTCATTTCTTGGTGTGTGAGCACTGCATGAACAACGTTATTCACTATTTGGTTCCTTTGGGTCTATCTTTACTAGCTTTTAAAGAATACAACTTTCTGCGTCTTATTACAAAACTGTGGTTGTGAAATGTAGTTAATCTTTTTTGTAGTTAAACTCTTTTCCTGTTTCCTTCGTTGCTTTCTGACTTTCTCTTTATAAATATTTGATCTTTCTCTATGGCATTATTTGCAGCCTTGAAAAAGTTACTCTGTAACGAAACACGTGTCGGCTGCCGGTCCAACGTCTGACAGGAGGATCATTGTATCAAGCCCTCCATCTTTGAAACACAATGTTATTGCTTCCAAATATATGGTCAAAGCTGTATGTTCCATATGTATATTAAATTGAACAGCAAGTAAAAAAAAGTTTTGTTTGCTGGTTTATCCAAATTGACTTACATAGAGAAGTCTTTATGAATCAATATTGAACTGATTGGAGTGCTGAGGTTTATTCACATGTTTTGAGTCAGAGTTGTATTGAGTGAGCCCCTGCACCCTGAACCCGCTGAGAAGTCAAGCTTTCTCACTGGAATTCAAGCCAAAGATTACACCCCACCACCTTTAAAGGTTACCAGCCACCACTGCTAGGGTGAGTATGGAGGCATATGAAATATGTTTCCACAGAGAACGATAGGAAATAGTAGCGTGCCATTTTGCATACAATGGTGTGAAAGGAACAATGTGTGGGATGCAGAGAATTCCAAGATGGCTGTCATGAATTCTCGCAAGGACATTGAGAGTGCAGCTCTAGTTTCTCTTCTGTACTCTTATTTATAAACACAGAAGACACCACCCCTTTCGGGCAAAAAAGCAAAGATGGATGGCACCAGAAGCAAGGAGGGAGACGCCAGGACCACTGCGAGGACGGGAGACAGGAGCCAGAGAGCGGCCAACGAGAAGAAAACAGAGGCTGACAGTGCAACTTTTTCGTGGACGGTGGTCTTGGAGACACAGGATGGAGTCTCCTGAGGAGGCAAGACAGTGGGAAGAGCACCCTCCACATAGCAAGGCTGCGCACACTCAGGGCCTCATTTATGAAAACTGTTGAATCACTGTGTGAAAACAGTGATGCAACAGTTTTCACTGCGCCCTCCTTGCAACACAATGGACGCGCCGTATTTAATGTATGGCACTCCATGTCACAAGGAGTTACAGATGCGTCAGTATTTCTCACGTATCTGTAGGTGCAGTCAAAGGTGACACGACTCCAGCAATGTGTCATTACACATGGGCAGGTCCCATGTTAAATGTACCTGCATCAGTCTTACGCCTGCTGTGAGGCAGGCGTAAGATTTTGATGCAGTGGCGTCCTAGAAGTGGCGCAGTAAAATCTGATAGATTTCACTGCGCCACTTCTCCGAGGCTTTTTACAGGGGAACGCCGACCCTGCATACGATATACCTGATGCAGGTATAATGTAGCACAGGGCTTTACAAAGTGACGCATCTGCTTAGATGCGTCACTTTGTAAATAGGGTGCAACATGGCGCATTTTTTACGCTGCTGGTGCATCACAAAAAGTGAAACAATGGCGGCGGAGGAGTGTCGCAAGCCCTCATAAATAAGGCCTTCAGTGACCTAAGGAGAGAGGATGCTGTGGTCCAGACCGCTACGGCTCAAGAAATGAGCTGTAGCACAAGGCAAGTGTTATTTTGTGCTTTACCTGAGTGGTGGCCATAGCCTGGTGTCAGGATACGTGGTGAGACAGACGCGGGCTTGGTGAGGGCCCTGGAGACAAGTCTTGAGGTTCACTGGGTGTATTGTGAAGGCACCTGAAAGCTTGCATTTGTATAAAAACCTCACTATTGGTAGGTGGTGGGATGAGTATAAATGAAGTGAAATTGATACTCAGTACCCGTTCGCTTTGCTTCTTCCCCAGGGTATGCAACTTTCCTGATGAGAAATATGTAAAAGGGAAAAACACCTGAAAGGAAACCCCAGGGTGGCAACCACAAGAGAGGAGTGATGTAACTCCGGGACTGCCTAAACGGAATGACTTTTGTTTATCCCCTTCCTTATTACTTTTCACCCTTAATCCTCACACAATACCAGGTGCCTAACACACAAATTACACATCTTCCCTACTTGTATTGTGTTCTGTTCCGTAAACCTGATACAAATGGATTAATTCTACAGGCGCTATGATCTAACAATCCATATTCAGACTCTGGTTCAGCTGTGGCTACAATGACATATTAAACAATGGGGAAAAGAAATGTCACTACATAATCCACGCCTCAATATGTATTTTAATGTGTATTTAGAGACTCCCATAGCTATTTGCAAATAGACATATTTTAAAATGTTGTATCATTCAAGGTTCTTTTTCAGCAGGTAATTCTGCAACACTGAGATTCAAATTGGTTATCTAGCGCCTGTGCGTTAGGAAACTGCTATGTAGGCACTGATAATAAACCCAAACATGCAGCTGCTAAAACGTCACTAGCAGTGTCAGTACAAACGCACCAATGAAAGACTGAGGCAAACGTCCTTTTTTCAGGAAACACTTGGATAGGTAACTATATTTCTCATTCCAAATCACACTACTCTTCTAAAAGGACCTTTTTAATTCTCATGAAATTCGAATAAACCGTTTTCCTTCTGTGCAAAAAGGTGTTTAATTAAGTAATTGGTACACTAGTACCTACACATAAAACCTGCACTTATGAACTTTAACTGCTGAATAAAAACTCCCTTACATGACCATTAATTATTATGAATAAAGCAAGTGGCCATATTCCTTGATTCATTTTTATGCACTATATAAATACGGGTGTAGCTATCCTGTAACTGTTTCTAATTCAAGTTCCTAATGCTTCACAAAAGGAGAAGTGGAATCGTCAATTTTATAAAATTCTGCAATCAGCCAAACTCCTTTTAAAAAAAAAGTGTTTCCTTTTTATTGAATCGAAAGAAAATGCAGCCATGGATACCCAACATTAATATGTTTTATATCCACCGAAGAGCTGCAAGATTCATACGTTCAATATCACTAAGAGTAATCATTAGGTTGTGAGATGTGGCGAATACAGCATATTTTATTACTCAAATGTGGAATTCATTCTTAAAAGCCAAAAAAAGACAGAGAACATTGATCTGAAAGGTCAGGGTTAAAAAACTTATTAACGATGGGGTAAAGATACAGCAAACCCCTTTGTTTTAATCAGCTGACGAAGCATTTAGCTAAGTGCAGATCGCCATTGATACATCAGAGTTTTTATCCTATTCGCATGATTCATAATTGGCCTTCCATTCCCCGGTGGATTACATTTTCAATGCAGTGTATTAAAGATAGGAAAATAGTTAAGAAAGGTTACAGGGATGTATTGTATCATGAAAAATGTAACGTTTGGACCAATGCCTTACTGTCCTTTCATAGTTGGTAAAATAAGACTGTCTTATCTCCTCCAGAGCAAGAGGTTATGTCTCTGTTTAGTGCTCAGTGAAATTGTGAATTTACATAATTATACAGGTAACTGTTTATTTGAATGGTAATTCTAGCTGGGGCTCTGCTGAATCCTTAAAAATGAACACAGTAACATAAAATCTGCCAGACAATGCCAGATTCTCGGTCCACAACTCTGATAGTATAGTGACCCTATATAGGGTATGATGGATGGTGGACATGCCACAAGCAGAATGGACTTTGGCACAGCCATCGGATCCATCATGTCCGCTCCTATGTATGGAAGAGTTAGGTTCATAATAGATCACCTGAAATCATGGCAAACCTTTAACAAACATAAATATTGGGTCTCGGAATGCACCACCAGGATTTTAGTGAGATTACTTTGTGAACACTGATGGTGTACGTACCCATGAGCCCATATTTGCAGGTGGAATGCCTGCCAGCACTGAAGGGAATTGGTGGATTTTCACTGAAATATGTCTTCCGTAAAGAAGATGGAGCCCCTTTTCTTGAGAAACCTCTGATGCCCTGGCAGACAACCTTAAAGAGGGTTGATTTTCAACTGCCAAATTCACAATGGTTGTACGACCTCCCACACTGCAGATGGGAAATTCCCAGGCCAAACTTCTAATCGTGGCTGTGAAGCACAAGAATGCACATAGGCACTAAATATTGCACACTTCTCCTAAATTATTAGACATCCACATCACCTATAACTTCACTTGGACTGAAGCATTTACCCTCCATGTACATGCCTTGTCCATGCACTTGTATGTGTGATTATACTAATTTATGATGCAATACTACAGCATCATAGGCTGCCGAAGAGGGTTATAACTGTGGCTAAAAGCCTTGAACCCTACTGACAGGTCTGTACCACAGGGAAAGGTACATAACGAGGGAGAGGGTCTTTAACAACCGATAAACCACAAGGAAGAAGGGCTATAATGCTATTGGAATACTCGACCCACTAAAGGTTGAATGTTCTAAATAAAAAGGGAGAAATAAAAATACAAACATTGAAATGTCGAGCAGAAGGCCCAGACCAGCCATTATTGACCAAGGCCACTCTGTTGTCTTCAATGGAACTCTCAACCTTCTTCTGTGGTTTGAGGAACTGTCCTAAGAAAAACAGTGTACCGGAAAAGTCGATCTGTCCTTACATATATTGTCACATGAGGCTTCAAAGACCACCGACCTCCACTCCAAACCTCTTGCCACTCTTTGCATATCCAGCAATAATCGAATGGAATAGGTTGTGCTAATCAATCAGTAGCAATATGAGACATGAGCCTCATCTGTTGTACCTCATTACATCTACCTAGAATGCTCACCATTTTGGGAAATTACATTGAAATCACAGATCTAACACAACTCACTGATTTTGACAAATGTCACATTGAATTTGTTTATTTTTCCTAATAACATTGCATCACACCTAATCTTGTGTCCAAGAAAGAATGGGGCTCCACACAAGCAATATTTTGAAGAAGCCCTCACACTCAACATGCATAGAGTGCAGGATATGTATGTTTAATCTTTAGATAGGAGTAAAAACAAATAGCTCTACGCTTATAGATCCTATAATTGGGCTTACTGAGTAGAGTCACAGTAATGAAACATGCAGTGATCACTCGGAGTCAACCACAATGCGTAGAAAGTCCAGAATCACAAAGCTGTGACACACGTTCACAAGTGACCCTTTTGCACTCGCAAATGTTCGACTATGCAGCAAATGTGTGGCAGGGACAGATTCCAGCACATCACAAGTTCAATGCGGACAGCACTAGAATTTGCACCTAACACGCCCCTTGCCACGTCACAAGGTGAGTGAGAAAAACACAAAGGGGCTTATTAACCAGCCCCATGCACCGTCGATGCGTCACTTTTTATATTTTATGTTTTTGCAGTTTTATATAGCGCGAACTTGACCCGAAGGTATTGGAGCACTTCACATGAGCACCAGTTACATTACACAAGGACACATTCATTTGTGGTAGGCACAGGGAGATTAAGTGATTTGCCCAAAATCACAGGATGTTGAGCTGACACAGAGACTTGAACCTGGTTCTCCAGCTCCAAAGCAGGCAGCTCTGGCCAGTAACACACTGGTGGTGCAAGAGGCTTGTAAATAAGCCCCAAAGAGGCTAGTTCACAAAGGCATTTATGAGCACCTGAAGCAGTGCACCTGTAGTCCATTGCATGCACTCTTAAATAACTTTATGGAATGGCCCCAGAACATCTAAAATGGGAATAAATTGGGAACATACGGGGTATATTTATATACAGTTATACAAATAGAGAGGGTTGTGTGTTTTTTGCACTATTACTAATAAGAGATGGACATTTTGTGACTTTATGAGTACGTGAAGTAGTACTGCTGTAGCACTGCTTCCTATACTCATAAATGCCTTTGTGAATTGATCAGTCGCGGCTCCTGGAGGGAGTGCTGCGGGCGGAGGGCGGGAGGGGCAGGGTGGGGGCAGTAAACTCCAGCATACGGCCGAACGGAGTTAAGTACATAAATAAATAAATAAAACGAATTACATTGCGCGCGCCGTATCGCCATTTGGCGTTGCAGCGCGCGCAATGTAATTCTTTTTATTTATTTATTTATGTACTTAACTCCATTCGGCCGTGTGCCGGAGTTTACTACCCCCCCACCCTGCCCCTCCCCGCCCCACCACCCCCAGCACTCCCTCCAGGAGCCGCGACTGGAATTGATCCGTAGTGATCACCCGCCTCACTATATGGTTGGGTGCAAACTCTTGTTGTGAATTAACAAAGGGGAAAAATTGCATTCTATTAATCATTTAAATAAAAATAAACCTTTTGTAAATCGGGTCCACAGTTCTGCGAAATGACCCATGTGTCTGCGCATTCATAAGCGCCCCGCATTGAATATGTTTAGTCTGTGGTTTTCATTTGTCACAGAGAGCTCAGCTTTTACTGATGTCTTATCTTAACTGGAATTATTTACTTACGAATTTCTCTGTAAAGTCTGTATTTTACATTTCTGTTTTTCTTTAAATTATTTCAAGTGCACTCATTTCCCATTGTAGTTGGAATCAAGGTAATCTGTAATAAAAAAATATATCAAATTCAACAATAAGAACGAAAAACGAATGTGCCAGGCAAATTATATGTATAAATAAACACATGCAATTATGTAAGAGCCTCATGGAAGGGAGGAAAAAAGAGCTGACACAGGTAGCAGAGGAAAGTTAAACTCGATTCAAAGCAAACATTCATCAGAAGGCAGTTCCAAATACCCTAAGGCGCACGTTTGGATCCGTAATCTATGTTTTCTGTAAATTATCCTGACATAAAAGGCGTCTGTCGGTGGTAACTTTGGAGCCTTCCAGCAGCAGCATTGGCACGATAATTTTCTCAATTCAAATATATACTCAAGGAACTTTTTCTCAGTTTTTTTCTGAAAGGATTCTTCTACAAGGTCATTCTTATATGGCCTATTTAAAGGGGCCATCAAGTTCAGAGAAAAAACACATTTTCTTCACCAATTTCTGCATTACTAACAATCACCAACAATAGACATTCTATAGTTTTCTTTTGTTTGGTGACCTCTGCTATCTATCTATCTATCTATCTATCTATCTATCTATCTATCTATCTATCTATCTATCTATCTATCTATCTGTCTGTCTGTCTAGATCGAACATGTTTGTATGTTTTATTAATTGCGCAGAATGCAGTGATAAATCTATATATATTCGCAGGGACCTGTGAAATCTGTAAATATTTCAAGGGCTGCTGTGAAATATGGGAAAAACATCGTGAAACATTGGTTATCATTATGACAACCCCAAATAACTCTGCACAGGTAACCTGAACATCCTAATTCATATTGTTAGCTGCTCCTTGAAGAGAGTATATTCTGGAAACAGAAGGGCATATTTATCAAAGATTTTGCATCATGCAAAACCTGGAATGACATTTACCAAGCCACGCAAGGCCAACTTGTGTGGCCCGGCGTAGTTTTGTAAATTTGGTGTAACACGTCGCTGCCTTGCGTTACTCTGCCCCAGGAAGGTGTTCCATAGGTGGAGCGTGGGTGTTCCCACGCATTCACCCATGGATTTTGGCACACTCCCAGGTTTACCATGAGTAGTAGACCTGGGAAACTGTCAAAATGCTACGCCTGCCCAGGGGAGGTGTAAAAAGGAGAAATATCTTCATTTCTCCCTATATTTCCCACTTTCTATGTGTGCTGCATTCTGCAGCACACATAGAAAGAGGAAAAAGCCTCAAAGGATTGTTTTTGTGGAGGAAGGTGTCCCTTCCTGCTCAAAAACAATACTGCCTGCAACGCAGGCCCCCTTTCACCATGGTGCAAGGGTGCTTGCATTGGTGCTAGGCAGCACATTGTGCACCAGCACAAGGAGAGGACAGGAACAAGCCATATAATGTTATATATTGGGCATTCATGCCCTCTCTTGCTGCACTGCATTGCATGACATTTTGATAAATCTTCCCCAGAATGTATTGTTTTAATATAGCAAATGTTTTTTTTTTTAAATTTACTTTCTTAACTACATAATTAAGTAATGTTCGTGTCTTTGTCATAGTCAATCAAACTATATATATAATACAAAGGCTGTTTTCAATCAACGTTTCCCTATTTGTCTCTCACGCTCTCTCTCTCTCTCTGTTGTCAGATTTGATGTTTTTTGCTTACATTTGGCGAATTTCTCAGGGCACGAAGGATTTGCTCTGAAGATTCAGAATGGCAGAGGAATAGTGAGCTAATTGCAGAAAGATTCAAAAGAAGAAATTACAACAAAAAATTGGACTTTTCATGTAAGCAAAAAACATCAAATCTGACACGTACAGAATTAATTGCAGAAAAACAACTACCCACGAATGTGGAGAATGACTCTCAAAAAATTAGGCTGGTTACTACTTATTCAACAGAAAATAAACAAATTCAATATATTCTTCGCAAGAATTGGAACATACTGAAATCCGATCCATCAGTGGCCAAAATTGTAGGTGACGGCCCGGAGGTAACGTTCCGTAGAGCCACCAATTTAAAGGACCATCTTGTACATAGTCACTTCAGAAATAAATCCAAACAAACTACATGGTTAAAGGTGACTGGATTTTTCAAATGTACACAATGCAAAGTATGTGCAATAGCTAAAAATACAAAACAAGTTGAGATGGCAAACAAAAAAACCTGGGAAATCAAGCAATTTATAAACTGTAAAAGCCAATATGTGATCTATATGGTGGAGTGTCCGTGCCACTTGAGATACGTGGGGAGCACGATCTGTGAGTTAAAGAAAAGAATACTTGAACATGTGAGGGCCACAGTAAACCTGGATAGAAGCAATGCCATAGCCAGACATATGGAGAAGGAACATAATGGAAATTGGAAACTAATGACTTTCTTTGCATTGGAACAAGTGGTACTGCAGATAAGAGGCGGGGATCGGGAGCGAATTCTACGCCAAAAAGAGTCCCGACACATTTTGAATTTTTGAACTCTGACCCCGTGGGGGTTAAACCAGGACGAAGAGTTACATTCACATCTATGAACAATGAATTCCCTTTCTAGAAAAACACACTTTGATTTTTCTTGTATTTTGTACTTTGTGTCTTGTGATGTTCTCATGAGAATTTCTGAACAGGAGGCTTCCCTTCTTTATGTTTTTAACTTAAATTTTTTTTTAATTGTTATATGATCGCAATGGTACTCCTTATAAGGATGACATTTAACTAATTCCTTGTTTGTTGTTGGTTTAGTAAAGTTGCTTAGACATGCATTGAGGAGAGACAGGCAGTAATGCCTATATAATAAATTATAGGTCTTTTAGGCTCGTAAAGCATAAACAACATCATTCATGTATTAATGTATTTGGTATATACATAGAGGAGTAGCCCCACTGGAGGGATATACAAAACGTGAAAATGGGAAAGCAGGAATGTAACACATTTGTCATAAAATGAGATAAGCGAAGAAATCGGATACAGTAGCTCAGTGGGCTCACTGGGGGGATGTATAATGGTACAACCTAAAAGGATTTAAAAGGAATTAATTGCAGATGCAACTAAATGAGGCATCTAATTGGAAGATCTATAGTAGCTCACGGTTAGCGAGGCAACCCAGAGTAGTGTTTGGTACAAGGGTTCGATCCTGGGGCTGGCCGGGTGAAATTTAAATTTAAAGTTGTACATTATTTTTGTGTGTTACAATATTTATCTCTCTCTTTAGTATGAATATAATTTTGTTATATATATATATTTTTTGAGGGTGGTGTTTCACTTTGATTTATAATGTGAATGGCCAGTTATAAGTTTAAATGGATGTCTATCTCGAGTAAATTGTGGTAAAAGACCATTGGAATTAGTTTTGATGACAAATGAGATTTAATTAATGTTATGAGTGGTCATGATAAATATAGGCATTGCGAAAATTCTTCTTTTTTAATTGTTAATAATGAGTGGTTTTGTAAAAAATACGGGATGTTTAAATGATTAGAACTATGAATACCAGTATGCACTTGGGCTGATTACGGACAATGATGTCACATGGGTATATATGGCAGAAATGGTGATTGGTTCTGTGTTTTTTGAATCCCCGTGAACAAGATCTCGGCTGAGATCGAAACGCGTAGGGATGTGCTGACTTTTTATGATCAAATAAAAGCACCGTGGAACCGCTTTGGAGGCATTGGCATGATTATTACTTTATGAGAATAATGGAACTGTGAGTGCGGAGAGGATTTCCTTTGGGGAAAGTGTTTGGCATATATATATATATATATATATATATATATATATATATATATATATATATATATATATATATATATATATATATATATATAAATTTATATGTATATGTGTGTGTGTGCATATATATATACATATTTATATCCACTGGAAAAAATAAAGGTTACAGG
This sequence comes from Calotriton arnoldi, assembly GCA_963921515.1. Lineage (NCBI taxonomy): Eukaryota > Metazoa > Chordata > Amphibia > Caudata > Salamandridae > Calotriton > Calotriton arnoldi. Next base: position 937,102 of record CAWUFW010007035.1, on the reverse strand, counting down.
GATGTTATACTGCCCCTCCTGTTACCTCCAGTAAGTCCCACACAGTTGTCGGAAGCCAAGCCACCTTTCTCCACCACTCTGCAAAAGTGTCTCCTGGCGCACTACTGGTTGGGGGAAGAAGTTCACTTTAGTCCTGAGGCCCTCAGAAGTAAAGTGGAATTCAATTCCCAACCAGCAGCGGGCCAGAAAACGTGTTTGCAGAGTGGTGGAGAAAGGGGGCGTGGCCTCCAAGTCCTCTTAGCAATCCCCCGGTCTGGGACTTACTGGAGGTAACATTAGGGGCTGTTGGCTCCCAAAGACCCTCAGCATTCAAGGGGAATTCATTCCTGAACAACCACTGCACGTTTGCAGAGTGGTGGAGAAAGGGGGCGGGTCCTCCGGTGAGTTGCCGCTTTAAAAAAAATCTATTTGTTTAGGAAGGAGGGCCGCATGGCCCACCTTCCCTGAGCCATTTTGGGTCCCGGGGAACGCATACCCCAGGGCCGGCCTTGCAATTTTCTTTTTCTCTTTTTTTTATTATCAAATGGAGGGGGGCTGAGCGCCCCCCTCCCGGGCCATTTTCGGCCCCTGGGACCCCATCCCCCAAGGACTGCCATTTTTTTCACCTTCTTTTTTTTTTAAAAGGGAGGGGAGCTGCACAGCCCCCCTCCTCATCTGATTTCAGCCCTGGGGACCCCAGGGCCTAGCCTCTGTTGTGGGGCCCTGGTCTCACCCAGGGCACCACCTCACCACAGATGGGGACCGCATGGGATCCTGAAGGCCCCTGCATCATGCAGGAGTCGGCATTGCTTTTGGACAGAGGGAGCTGCTGAAAATGCAGCTCCCTCTGTCCAAAAGAAATTCTGCACTGCTTTCAGCAAGCGAGAGCATTTTACATGCTCTCGCTTTTCTAAAACCGAAGCAGTGTTTGCTATGGCTTGGCGGAAGCGGTGCAAACTGCAATGTCCCGTGGGTGGGCACCCAGGGACATTGCTGGCCCTGGGGGGTGGTGTTTCCCAGGGCCCCCCTCTTTCAAAAAGTTAGCCCCAGGGAGGCGTTCCCCCACTAGTAAAATGCATATTTTGCCCCGGGGAGGTGGCATTCACTGGGACTGCGGGGGAGGCCGTAGGGCCTCCGCCGCATTCCTTTAAAAGATATATGTGTGCCCCGGGGAGGTGGTGGTACCAGGGGCAGAGGGGGAGCCCGTAGGGGAGGTGGCATTCACTGTGACTGCGGGGGAGGCCATAGGGCCTCCCCTGCTTTCCTTTACTAGAAATATGTGTGGCTCAGGGAGGTGGCGATCCCCGGGGTGGCAGGGGAGCCGCACAGCTCCCCCTGTCAGTAATTTACATATTTTGCCCCAGGGAAGTGGTGGTCGCTGGGACAATGGGGGAGGCTGTAGGGCCTACCCCGCATTCCTTTAAAAGAGATATATGTGCCTCAGGGAGGTGGCAATCCCCAGGGCAGCAGGGGAGCTGCACGGCTTCCCCACCAGTAATTTGCATATTATGCCCCAGGAAGGTGGTGGTCCCCAGGAGTAAGAATAGCCTTAGGAGGGGGGCCCAAGTGTTTACACAATTCACCCAGGACCTGGCCCACCCAGGGGCTGATAATGAATGAAGAGCGGGGGACCCCGCTTTGTTTTTTTTTTAAAGTTTCGGTCAGGTCAACGGATCCCGCTGAATTTAAAAAAAAAAAAGGCTTTCTGGGGCCCTGTGAGGTCCCAGTGGGACCCCCCCATGAGGCCTAGGGGGTCATGGTGTTTCTACCCTGCCCCCTTTTCTTTTTTTTAAACATTTTTTGTGGGACTCAGCTTAAGCCGAGTCCCAAGATGGCTGCCAACACTTCCTGGTTGAAGTATTTGCAGCCAATCAAATTTCAATAGGGTTTCAGTAGGCTATTGGGCTCCCTGATATCTAGATGTTTTAAACTTTAATATCTTTGAAACTACTGTACGGATTTACACCAAATTATAAAAAGCATGCTTTCTGGACCAACATCTAGCTTTCTGCCAAATTTGGTGTAATTCCGTTCAGCAGTTCGGGCTGTAGTCGTGTTCAAAAAATGAAAAATCCCAATGGACATATCATGGGGGAAAGATGGGGGAAAGATGTTTTTGACCCCCCCTTTTTTCTCTGCCCTCGCTTGACGGAACACCCTGAAACTTTCAACACAGCAGCTGAACGAAAAAGGGGAAGGTTTGTGAACATTTTGTGAAGATTCTTCAAGCGGCGCCAAAGTTATTGGCAAAACAAAGAAAGGTTTTCCTATGAAAACTGTGGTCCTAACTATAACTGTATATATATATTACCTAATGGTGGTTGCCAGTAGGTAGTTATAGTTAGGATCACAGTTTCCATAGGAAAAGCATTTTTTGTTTTGCCAATAACTTTGGCGCCGCTTGACGAATCTTCACGGAATGTTCACAAAACTTCCCATTTTTGGTTCAGCTTCTATGTAGAAAGTTTCGGGGTGATCTGTCAAGCGGGGCCCGAGAAAAAAGGGGGTCCCAAAACGCATATTCCCCATGTTATGTCCCTGGGGATTTTTCATATATATATATATTCACTGAAAAAACCGTAGGTTTCAGGCACGTTATAGTTACAAATTAGCATTTAAAAAACCTTTGAAATTCACTGAAAAAACCATAGGTTTCAGACACGTTATAGTTAGAAATTAGCATTTAAAAAACCTTTGAAATTCACTGAAAAAACCATAGGTTTTAGGGACAGTTATAGTTAGTTGGACATTGCACTCGTACAAAACCCGTGAAATTCCCCGTTATAGTTAGTTCAGCTAACTATAACTCGCGCCCCGCAATGCACTGCTGATGACGTCACATATTACATCACTCATGACATGGTCAGTGACATCACTGATGACATCACTGATGACATCTGAAATGACATCACTGATGACATCATCCAGTGACTGTGTGTTTCTGTAAAGTTTAAATATTTTTAATATATATAGGGAAATGCGTATTGAAGAATGAGTGGGTGTATAAGTGTCTGTATGGATGATTTAGTAGGTGCGTGACTAATTCTATAAGTGAGTGATTAAACGTATCTTACTGAATGCATGGGTAAGTGACTAAACTGGGTGAATGTCTGTATCTGTCTGTTGCTGTGTAAGTGGCTGCATGGGTTTGAGAATAGCTACATGAGTGTCTATAAGAGTTATTGATTTGTTGTCTGAGTATCTGTATGGGTGCCTGAGTGTTTGTGTGGATGGGGTGTGTGCGACTGTGCATAGATGTGTGAGTGGGTGATTCACTGGGTGGATGGTTTAAAGAGTGCATCTGTGATAGACTGTATGGGTGGGTAAGTGTGTGTAAGAGTGTGTTAGTGAGTGAATGTATGTCCCAGTGGTACATGCGTGAGTAACTACATATGTGAAAGGCAGTATATATGTGTGTTAGAGTATATAAATAGCTATAAGCGAGAGTGAGTGATTGTGATAGTGGCTGTATGGATGAGTGTGTGCTTGTATCAGTGATTGTATAAGAGCGTAACAATGTGCTAGTATTTGTATGATTAAGTGAGCTGGTGTGTGTATAACTGTATAGGTGAGTAAATGGCAGTGTGTTTAATTATTTGCATGACTGACTAGGTGTGTGAGTACCTCTATGGATGAGTGGCGGTGTTTGAGTGTCTATATAGGAGTAAGAGTGCATATGATAGTCCTGTACTGAGTGACCATAAGTATGAGTGACTGTACGGGTGAGTGAGTGGATGTGTGTGTAGACCTAAGAATCAGTGAGTGGGTATGTAGTTATTGGTGTTGGAGTGTCTATGGTTTTGCGAATGGCAGTCTGTAATTTAGATTGGGTGTATCAAAGGTTATATTAGGGTGTGAAGAGCTGCATCAGATTATCACGTGGATGATGTCATCAGTGATGTCATTTGAGATGTCATCAGTGATGTCATCAGTGATGTCACTGACCATGTCATGAGTGATGTAATATGTGACGTCATCAGCAGTGCATTATGGGGCGCGAGTTATAGTTAGCTGAACTAACTATAACGGGGGAATTTCACGGGTTTTGTACGAGTGCAATGTCCAACTAACTATAACTGTCCCTAAAACCTATGGTTTTTTCAGTGAATTTCAAAGGTTTTTTAAATGCTAATTTGTAACTATAACGTGCCTGAAACCTACGGTTTTTTCAGTGAATTTCAAAGGTTTTTTAAATGACATTTTTTAAATGTATTAATTTTTATATTAATTTTTTTCATACAGATTTACTACATTTTTAGAAACAATTTCTTTTACATATTTTATTTTTTAAATTACATTGTAATTACATTATACATTACATTACAAAAAATACTTTCTCAGAATGAATTACTTTAGTTTAAATACTTTGCACATAGGCAATAGACTTTTAAGTACAGTAGTTACAGTTGTTGCAATGGGCAACACATTTTCAAACACAATGCAACATTCAGCTCAATGTGAATTTCTAGTTAAATGCAATTAGTTACTTTATGGATTACTTTTCTAACCACAGGACTGGATCCTAGATTCAGTCCTGGGACATCTCCTGTAAACAGTTGAGTAAAAGCGTTTTGGTTACAGTCGTGATTTTTAAGGAATATTATTGTATTTTAAAAGTTGACACTTTGAAACTTTTCCTCATAGAATCACCAATGTTATCCTATGGAAGGAAATTCACTTAGCAGGTAAAAACTGTTATCGTTACTTTTTCTTACTCAGTGTTGGATCCTGGATCCAGCACTGGTGCATCTCCTGTAAACAGTTGAAAAAATGCATTTAAGTCATACAGGCGATTTTTAAGGAATATTTGTAGTTTGTGAAAATCGACACTGAAACTTTTCTGCTGAAAACCAGACAATGGATTCCTATGGAAGAAAAGATAAGTTACTGGTAAGTACGGTTAAAATTACTTTTCAGGGTCAGTGCTGGGCTAAAAGATGCAGCACTGGGTTCTCTCCTGATAACAGGTGAGTAAATCGGAATTCGTATTTCGGCTGATTTTAGAAGAATAATTTAAAGTTCCAAAACTCCACACTTAGAAGAATTTCCAAGTGAAACCAGTCAATGTTAGCCTATGGAAGGAAATTCAAGTTACTGGTAAGTACGGTTAAAATTACTTTTCAGGACCAGTACTAGGCTGAAAGATGCAGCACTGAGGTCTCTCCTGATAACAGGAGAGTAAATCAGAATTCGGATTTCGGCTGATTTTAGAGGAATATTTGTATGTTTCAAAAATCAACACTTAGAAACTTTTTCAGCAAAAAGCAGGCAATGATATCCTATGGAAGGAAATTCAAGTTACTGGTAAGTACGGTTAAAATTACTTTTCAGGATTAGTACTGGGCTGAAAGATGCAGCACTGAGGTCTCTCCTGATAACAGGTGAGTAAATCGGAATTCGTATTTCGGCTGATTTTAGAGGAATATTTTAAAGTTCCAAAACTCCACACTTAGAAGAATTTCCAAGTGAAACCAGTCAATGTTAGCCTATGGAAGGAAATTCAAGTTACTGGTAAGTACGGTTAAAATTACTTTTCAGGACCAGTACTGGGCTGAAAGATACAGCACTGAGGTCTCTCCTTATAACAGGTGAGTAAATCGGAATTCGTATTTCGGCTGATTTTAGAGGAATATTTGTAGGTTTCAAAAATCAACACTTAGAAACTTTTTCAGCAAAAAGCAGGCAATGATATCCTATGGAAGGAAATTCAAGTTACTGGTAAGTACGGTTAAAATTACTTTTCAGGACCAGTACTGGACTGAAAGATACAGCACTGAGGTCTCTCCTTATAACAGGTGAGTAAATCGGAATTCGTATTTCGGATGATTTTAGAAGAATATTTGCACAATGGTGAAGGGAGGGGCGGGGCCTGAGGTGACATCTGTGCAAACGCGCCCGTGGCGCGTTTTAGTTGGGGGATTAAGTCCCTTGAATCCTGAGGGTCCCTAGGGGCCAACTAGCCCACCAGGAATCTCCAATATGCGCCAGGGGCTGCGTTGCAGAGACGTGTAGAGAGGCCACACCCCTTTACACCTCTCTGCAACGCAGCTCTGTGGCGCTTTCTGGATGTACCTGTTGGGCTAGTTGGCCCCCAGGGACCCTCAGGATTGAAGGGGATTTAATCCCCAACTTAAAACGCGCCACGGGGCGCGTTTGCACAGATGTCACCTGAAGCCCCGCCCCTCCCTTCACCACTGTGCAAACGCGCCCCGTGGCGCGTTTTAAGTCGGGGATTAACTCCCTTGAATCCTGAGGGTCCCTGGGGGCCAACTAGCCCAACAGGTATATCCAAAAAGCGCCACAGAGCTGCGTTGCAGAGAGGTGTAAAAAGGGCGTGGCCTCTGTACACCTCTCCACAACGCAGCCCCTGGCGCATACTGGAGGTTCCTGGTGGGCTAATTGGCCCCCAGGGACCCCCAGTATTCAAGGGGAATTCGTTCCTCTCTGCAAACGCGCCAGGGGGCGCGTTTGCAGAGTGGTGAAGGAAGGGGCGGGGCCTGCGGGCCCGATCATTTTTTTTTGTCCCTGAAGGGGGGCTGTGTGGCCCCCCTTCCTTTTTCCTGTTTTTGGGCCCTGGGGACCCCATCCCACAGGGCCTTACCCCTTTTTTTAAATTAAAATGTAAAAAAACGGGAAGGGGGCCGCGTGGCCCCCTTCCCTGGGCCTGTATTGGCCCCGGGACCCCATCCCCCGGGGCATGGCCTCTATTTCTACATTTTATTCTTTGGAGGGGGCTGCGTGGCCCCCCTCCTCTGGCCATTTAAGGCCCCGGGGACCCCATCCCCGGGCCGGCCATACCCTTTTTTTTTTTTTTTTTTTTTAAACTTTGGGGAGGGGGCTGCGTGGCCCCCTCCCGGCCACTCTATGGCCCCGGGGACCCCATCCCCCGGGGCCTGGCCTCACGTTGGAGACTGTGGGGGGTCCCCAATCCCCCACAGTCCCAGCCGGCTCCCCGCGTCCCTTGGGAGCCGGCATTGCTTTCCACATGGGGAGCTGCTTAGATGCAGCTCCCCATGTGGAAAGCAATCGGCTTTGGATATTGGAAGAGAGAGCAGGTTTCCCTGCTCTCTCTTCCAATATCCAAAGCAGTTTGCTATGGCAGGACGGGAGCCGCGAGGCTCCCGTCCTGCCATAGCAAACTACAGTGTCCCGGGGGTAGGCACCCCGGGACACTGCAGGAGCCGGCCCTGGGGGGTGGCGGTCCCCAGGGCCATCAAGGGCTCCAGGAGGTGGTGGTCCCCGGGGCGTGTGGGGGGGCTGGAGCCCCCCCACACCTTATTTAAATAAAAAAAAGAAGCCCCGGGGGGTGGCGGTCCCCCGGGCTGCGGGAGGGCAGAAGATCCCTCCCGCACCATTTTTTCTATAAAGCCCCGGGGGTGGCGGTCCCCGGGCTTGGGGGGCCCTTTGAGGCCCCCCATACAAACAATATACCCACCCCACCATGCCCCCGGGACTTGGGCCACCCGGGGGCAAATGCAATCGAAGCGCGGGAGACCGCGCTTCGATTTTTTTTCGGCAGGATTCGCGCACCCTGAGCTCATCCTGCCGATTTTTTAATTTATTTATTTTTTTCTTTTTTGCCCAGGGGGTCCTTGTGGGACCCCCTGAGCAAACCTAGGGGGTCAGGGTGTTTCTACCCTGCCCCCTTTGTGCGCTTTGCGCACTTGTTTCTGTCCCTCGGTTCTACCGAGGGACAAAATGGCTGCCAACATTTCCTGAATCGGAATGTTGACAGCCAGCTGACAGCCAATTAACATGCAGCTCGTGATCGGGACGGTGCGCGCAGGGTGCGCTGAGGGTACGCGGACCCTACTCGGCCATAGATATATATGTACTTTTACTTTTGATTTTCTCAGCAACTACTAAACGGATTTACACCATTTAACAAAAGGGTTCTTTCTGAACCAAGAAGTACCTCTTTGCCAAATTTGGTGTAATTCTGTTCAGCAGTTCGGGCTGTAGCCGTGTCTAAAGTTTCCTATGGAAAATTGCATGGGGAAAACGCGTTTTGGGACCCCCCTTTTTTCTCGGCCCCCGCTTGACGAATCCCGCCGAGACTTTCAGGGTAGGAGCGGATCGGAGCGCCCCACAAAGTTTGAAAATTTTGCGAAGATACGTCAACCGGCAAGAGAGTTATTTCAAATAGAATGTCGCGGATTTCCTATGGATAATAGGTTGTAACTATAACTATCTACTGGCGACCGCCAGTAGATAATATATATTCACTGAAAAAACCATAGGTTTCAGGGACGTTATAGTTAGAAATTAGCATTTAAAAAACCTTTGAAATTCACTGAAAAAACCACAGGTTTCAGGGACGTTATAGTTAGTTGGACATTTCACTCGTACAAAACCAGAGAAATTCGGCCGTTATAGTTAGTAGAGCTAACTATAACTCGCGCCCCGCAATGCCCTGCTGATGACGTCAGATATTACATCACTCATGACATGGTCATTGACATCACTGATGACATCACTGATGACATCTCAAATGACATCTCAAATGACATCAAAGGTTTTTTAAATGCTAATTTCTAACTATAACGTCCCTGAAACCTGTGGTTTTTTCAGTGAATTTCAAAGGTTTTTTAAATGCTAATTTCTAACTATGCCTACAGAGGTAGGACATGTGAAGAAAGGAACAGAGGCACAGAAAGAAGCAAGACAAATGCAGAAAGAGGCAACAGAAGTCCAGAAAGACGTAGAAAAGTGCAGGAAGAAGCAAGAGATGTGCAGAAAGAACCAACAGAGGAACAGAAAGTCCTCCTGTGCACCCAACTTTTTGCTGACGGGTACTGGTGGTAGCTGACTCTGACTAACCAGGCCTAGAGCCAGTGCTATGCTAAAACACACTTAGAATACCGTGAAAACACCTACATACACTAGGGAACACTATGCGTTGGGGTACCCCTGTGATTAGCATGACTTCCTCTGTAAGGCCCTAGTACATAACAGGGTAGGGGATTAAAACTACCTCTAAGTCAGAGGTGCAGAAATATGCTTCATTAAGTAGTAGTCACGTTTGCAGGGTGGTGGAGAAAGGGTGCTGGTCCTCCGACCAGCGCTCAGGAATTCCGCTGCGTAGGACTTACAGGAGGTACCAGGAGGGCTTCTTGGCCCCCAAACTCCCTCAGGACTAAATTGGACTTCATCCCCCATCCCGTAGTCTGCCAGGAGGCGGGTTTGCAGAGTGGTGGAGAAAGGGGGCATGGCCTCCAAAGACGTCTTAGGAATCCCACTGTGTGGGACTTACTGGAGGTAACAAGAGGGTAGTTGGCCCCCAAGGACATCCTTGGGGCCAACTTCCCCTCCTATTACCTCCAGTAAGTCCCACACAGCAGCATTGGTAAGTAATCGTACCAGGCCACGCCCCCTTTGCCCACCACTCTACAAACACGCTCCCTGGCACGCTCTTGGATGGGGAGTGAAGTCCCCTTCGCTGCTGGGGGTCCTTTAGGGGCCAACTAGCCTACCTCTTACCTCCAGTAAGCCCCCTGGTGCGTTGTTAGTTGGGGAATTAATTCCCCTTGAATACTGAGGGTCCCTGGGGGCCAACTAGCACACCAGGTACCTCCAATATGCGCCACAGAGCTGGATTGCAGAGAGGTGGTCCGAGGCCACGCCCCCTTTTTACACCACTCTGAAAACACACCTCTTGGTGCACTGCTGCCCGGGGGATGAAGTCCACTTGTGTCCTGAGGTCCTCAGGACACAAGAGGACCTCATCGCCCCACCAACAGTGCGCCAAGCCATAGCCATAGCAAACAGCAATGTCCTGGGGGTGGGCACCCCAGGACATTGCAGGAGTCGGCCCTTGGGGGTGGCGGTCCCCAGGGCCATCAAAGGCTCCAGGGGGGGGCTGCGAGGCCCCCTCCCCATGTTTGTAAAGCCCCGGGGAGGTGGTGGTCCCCGGGGCCGGGGGTCCGTAACGGACCCCCAAATTTGAATATTTGGTCCCCTGGGGAGGTGGTGGTCCCCAGGGCGTGTGGGGGGGCTTGAGCCCCCTCCACACATTTATTTATTTTTAAAAAACAGAGCCCAGGGGAGGTGGCGGTCCCTGGGGCTTGGAGGGGGCCCGCGAGGCCCCCCACCCTAATTATAATAAAAGCCCCGTGGAGGTGGCGGTCCCCGGGGCTTGGGGAGCCACGAGGCCCTCCCTCACTTTTTGCGCATTGCCCCGGGGAGGTGGCGGTCCCCGGGGCTGCGGGGGGCTGCGTGCCCCCGCACATCATTAATAAAGCCCCAGGGAGGTGCAGTCCCCTGGGCTGCAGGGGCCCCCTCGGGCCCCCGGCACATAATTAAGCATGCCCCAGACCTGGCCCACCTGGGGGCTTAAATACAATGAAGCGCGGGAGCCCATGCTTCGGTTTTGTTGGCCCTGGGGGTCCTTGTGGGACCCCCTGAGCAGGCCTAGGCCTAGGGGGTCATGGTGTTTGTACCCTGCCCCCTTTTCATGTTTTTTATCTTTGTTTCACCCTTTTTCTTGTGACTCGGTTAATGAGTCACAAGATGGCTGCCAACAGTTCCTGGTTTGGAGTGTTGGCAGCCAATCAGAGTGAAGCTCGTGCCCGGGAGGAGTCGCGACTCCTCCTCGGTGCTCAGATATCGATATTTTTCTTTTTCTAATTTCTCAGGAACTACTGAACGGATTTACACCATTTAACAAAAAGGGCTCTTTCTGAACCAAGACCTACCTTTTTGCCAAATTTGGTGTAATTCCGTTCAGCAGTTCGGGCTGTAGCTTTTTTCTCGGCCCCCGCTTGACGAATCACCCCAAAACTTTCAAGACAGGAGCTGACTGGAGGCCCCACCAGTTTTGAAAATTTCGTGAACATTCATCAAACGACGCCAAAGTTATTGGCAAAAGAAAAAAAGCTTTTTGAATAGAAACGAGGTCCTAACTATAACTACCTACTGGTGACCGCCAGTGGGTAATATATATATATATATATATATATATTCACTGAAAAAAACCATAGGTTTTAGGGACAGTTATAGTTAGTTGGACATTTCACTCGTACAAAACCCGTGAAATTCCCCTGTTATAGTTAGTTCAGCTAACTATAACTCGCGCACCCACAATGCACTGCTGATGACGTCACATATTACATCACTCATGACATGGTCAGTGACATCACTGATGACATCACTGATGACATCTCAAATGACATCACTGATGACATCATCCAGTGACTGTGTGTTTCTGTAAAGTTTAAATATTTTTAATATATATAGGAAAAGACATATTGAAGAATGAGTGGGTGTGTAAGTGTTAGTATGGATGATTTAGTAGGTGCGTGACTGACTCTATAAGTGAGTGATTTAACGTATCTTACTGAATGCATGGGTTAGTGACTAAACTGGGTGAATGTCTGTATCCGTCTGTCTGTTGCTGTGTAAGTGGCTGCATGTGTTTGTGAATAGCTACATGAGTGTCTATATGAGTTATTGAATGGTTGTCTGAGTATCTGTATGGGTGCCTGAGTGTTTGTGTGGGAGGGGTGTGTGCGACTCTGTGCATAGATGTGTGAGTGGGTGATTCACTGGGTGGATGGTTTCAAGAGTGCATCTGTGATAGACTGTATGGGTGGGTAAGTGTGTGTAAGAGTGTGTTAGTGAGTGAATGTATGTCCCAGTGGTACATGTGTGAGTAACTACATATGTGAAAGGCAGTATATATGTGTGTTGGAGTATATAAATAGCTATAAGCGAGAGTGAGTGATTGTGATAGTGGCTGTATGGATGAGTGTGTGCTTGTATCAGTGATTGTATAAGAGCGTAACAATGTGGTAGTATTTGTATGATTAAGTGAGCTGGTGTGTGTATAACTGTATAGGTGAGTAAATGGCAGTGTGTTTAATTATTTGCATGACTGACTAGGTGTGTGAGTACCTCTATGGATGAGTGGCGGTGTTTGAGTGTCTATATAGGAGTAAGAGTGCATATGATAGTCCTGTACTGAGTGACCATAAGTATGAGTGACTGTACGGGTGAGTGAGTGGATGTGTGTGTGTAGACCTAAGAATCAGTGAGTGGGTATGTAGTTATTGGTGTTGGAGTGTCTATGGTTTTGCGAATGGCAGTCTGTAATTTAGATTGGGTATATCAAAGGTTATATTAGGGTGTGAGGAGGTGCATCAGATTATCACGTGGATGATGTCATCAGTGATGTCATTTGAGATGTCATCAGTGATGTCATCAGTGATGTCACTGACCATGTCATGAGTGATGTAATATGTGACGTCATCAGCAGTGCATTGTGGGTGCGCGAGTTATAGTTAGCTGAACTAACTATAACAGGGGAATTTCACGGGTTTTGTACGAGTGAAATGTCCAACTAACTATAACTGTCCCTAAAACCTATGGTTTTTTCAGTGAATTTCAAAGGTTTTTTAAATGCTAATTTCTAACTATAACGTGTCTGAAACCTATGGTTTTTTCAGTGAATTTCAAAGGTTTTTTAAATGCTAATTTCTAATTATAACGTACCTGAAACCTATGGTTTTTTCAGTGAATTTCAAAGGTTTTTTAAATGCTAATTCCTAACTATAACGCCCCTAAAACCTATGGTTTTTTCAGTGAATTTCAAAGGTTTTGTAAATGACAATTTTTAAATGTATTAATTGTTATATTTATTTTTTTGATACTGATTTACTACATTTTTTAAAACTATTTATTTTTATATATTTTATTTATTAAATTACATTGTAATTACATTATACATTACATTACAAAATATACTTTCTCAGAATGAATTACTTTAGTGTAAATAGTTTGCAAATAGGCAATAGAGTTTTAAGTACAGTAGTTACAGTTGTTGCAATGGGCAACACAATTTCAAACACAATGCAACATTGAGCTCAATGTGAATTTCTAGTTAAATGCAATTAGTTACTTTATGGATTACTTTTTCTAACCACAGGACTGGATCCTAGATTCAGTCCTGGGACATCTCCTGTAAACAGTTGAGTAAAAGCGTTTTGGTTACAGTAGTGATTTTTAAGGAATATTATTGTATTTTAAAAGTTGACACTTAGAAACTTTTTCACATAGAATCAATAATGTTATCCTATGGGAGGAAATTCACTTAGCAGGTAAGTAGTGTTATCGTTACTTTTTCTTACTCAGTGTTGGATCCTGGATCCAGCACTGGTGCATCTCCTGTAAACAGTTGAAAGAATGCGTTTAAGTCATACAGGCGATTTTTAAGGAATATTTGTAATTTGTGAAAATCGACACTTTGAAACTTTTCTGCTGAAAACCAGACAATGGATTCCTATGGAAGGAAATATAAGTTACTGGTAAGTACGGTTAGAATTACTTTTCAGGGTCAGTGCTGGGCTAAAAGATGCAGCACGGGGTTCTCTCCTGATAACAGGTGAGTAAATCGGAATTCGTACTTCGGTTGATTTTAGAGGAATATTATAAAGTTCCAAAACTCCACACTTAGAAGAATTTCCAAGTGAAACCAGTCAATGTTAGCCTATGGAAGGAAATTCAAGTTACTGGTAAGTACGGTTAAAATTACTTTTCAGGACCAGTACTGGGCTGAAAGATACAGCACTGAGGTCTCTCCTTATAACAGGTGAGTAAATCGGAATTCGTATTTCGGCTGATTTTAGAGGAATATTTGTAGGTTTCAAAAATCAACACTTAGAAACTTTTTCAGCAAAAAGCAGGCAATGATATCCTATGGAAGGAAATTCAAGTTACTGGTAAGTACGGTTAAAATTACTTTTTCAGGACCAGTACTGGACTGAAAGATACAGCACTGAGGTCTCTCCTTATAACAGGTGAGTAAATCGGAATTCGTATTTCGGATGATTTTAGAAGAATACTTGCACAATGGTGAAGGGAGGGGCGGGGCCTGAGGTGACATCTGTGCAAACGCGCCCCGTGGCGCGTTTTAGTTGGGGGATTAAGTCCCTTGAATCCTGAGGGTCCCTAGGGGCCAACTAGCCCACCAGGAACCTCCAATATGCGCCAGGGGGCTGCGTTGCAGAGACGTGTAGAGAGGCCACACCCCTTTTACACCTCTCTGCAACGCAGCTCTGTGGCGCTTTCTGGATGTACCTGTTGGGCTAGTTGGCCCCCAGGGACCCTCAGGATTGAAGGGGATTTAATCCCCAACTTAAAACGCGCCACGGGGCACGTTTGCACAGATGTCACCTGAAGCCCCGCCCCCTCCCTTCACCACTGTGCAAACGCGCCCCGTGGCGCGTTTTAAGTCGGGGGATTAACTCCCCTTGAATCCTGAGGGTCCCTGGGGGCCAACTAGCCCAACAGGTATATCCAAAAAGCGCCACAGAGCTGCGTTGCAGAGAGGTGTAAAAAGGGGCGTGGCCTCTGTACACCTCTCCACAACGCAGCCCCCTGGCGCATACTGGAGGTTCCTGGTGGGCTAGTTGGCCCCCAGGGACCCCCAGTATTCAAGGGGAATTCGTTCCTCCTCTGCAAACGCGCCAGGGGGCGCGTTTGCAGAGTGGTGAAGGAAGGGGGCGGGGCCTGCGGGCCCGATCGTTTTTTTTTTTTTTTTGTCCCCTGAAGGGGGGCTGTGTGGCCCCCCTTCCTTTTTCCTGTTTTTGGGCCCAGGGGACCCCATCCCTCAGGGCCTTACCCCTTTTTTAAAATTAAAATGTAAAAAAAAAATGGGAAGGGGGCCGCGTGGCCCCCCTTCTCTGGGCCTGTATTGGCCCCGGGGACCCCATCCCCCGGGGCATGGCCTCTATTTCTACATTTTATTCTTTGGAGGGGGGCTGCGTGGCCCCCCTCCTCTGGCCATTTAAGGCCCCGGGGACCCCATCCCCCGGGGCCGGCCATACCCTTTTTTTTTTTTTTGTGTTTTTTTTTTAAACTTTGGGGAGGGGGGCTGCGTGGCCCCCCTCCCGGGCCACTTATGGCCCCGGGGACCCCATCCCCCGGGCCCTGGCCTCACGTTGGAGACTGTGGGGGGGTCCCCAATCCCCCCACAGTCCCAGCCGGCTCCCCGCATCCCTTGGGAGCCGGCATTGCTTTTCCACATGGGGAGCTGCTAAGATGCAGCTCCCCATGTTGAAAGCATCGGCTTTGGATATTGGAAGAGAGAGCAGGTTTCCCTGCTCTCTCTTCCAATATCCAAAGCAGTTTGCTATGGCAGGACGGGAGCCGCGAGGCTCCCGTCCTGCCATAGCAAACTACAGTGTCCCGGGGTAGGCACCCCGGGACACTGCAGGAGCCGGCCCTGGGGGTGGCGGTCCCCAGGGCCATCAAGGGCTCCAGGAGGGGGCCGCGCGGCCCCCTCCCTTAAATTGCACAGCCCCGGGGAGGTGGTGGTCCCCGGGGCTCTGGGGGTCCGTAATGGACCCCCACATTTATTTTATAAGTGCCCCGGGGAGGTGGTGGTCCCCGGGGTGTGTGGGGGAGCTGGAGCCCCCCCACACCTTATTTAAATAAAAAAGAAGCCCCGGGGGTGGCGGTCCCCGGGGCTGCGGGAGGGCTGAAGAGCCCTCCCGCACCATTTTTTCTATAAAGCCCCGGGGGTGGCGGTCCCCGGGCTTGGGGGCCCTTTGAGGCCCCCCATACAAACAATATACCCACCCCCACCATGCCCCCGGGACTTGGGCCACCCGGGGGCATAATGCAATCGAAGCGCGGGAGACCGCGCTTCGATTTTTTTTTTTTCGGCAGAATTCGCGCACCCTGAGCGCATCCTGCCGATTTTAATTTTTTTTTTTTTTTTTCTTTTTTGCCCAGGGGGTCCTTGTGGGACCCCCTGAGCAAACCTAGGGGGTCAGGGTGTTTCTACCCTGCCCCCTTTGTGCGCTTTGCGCACTTGTTTCTGTCACTCGGTTCTACCGAGGGACAAAATGGCTACCAACATTTCCTGAATCGGAATGTTGACAGCCAGCTGACAGCCAATTAACATGCAGCTCGTGATCGGGACGGTGCGCGCAGGGTGCGCTGAGGGTACGCGGACCCTACTCGGCCATAGATATATATGTACTTTTACTTTTGATTTTCTCAGCAACTACTAAACGGATTTACACCATTTAACAAAAAGGGTTCTTTCTGAACCAAGAAGTACCTCTTTGCCAAATTTGGTGTAATTCTGTTCAGCAGTTCGGGCTGTAGCCGTGTCTAAAGTTTCCTATGGAAAATTGCATGGGGAAAACGCGTTTTGGACCCCCCTTTTTTCCCGGCCCCCGCTTGACGAATCCCCCCGAGACTTTCAGGGTAGGAGCGGACCGGAGCGCCCCACAAAGTTTGAAAATTTTGCGAAGATACGTCAACCGGCAAGAGAGTTATTTCAAATAGAATGTCGCGGATTTCCTATGGATAATAGGTTGTAACTATAACTATCTACTGGCGACCGCCAGTCGATAATATATATTCACTGAAAAAACCATAGGTTTCAGGGACGTTATAGTTAGAAATTAGCATTTAAAAAACCTTTGAAATTCACTGAAAAAACCACAGGTTTCAGGGACGTTATAGTTAGTTGGACATTTCACTCGTACAAAACCAGAGAAATTCGGCCGTTATAGTTAGTAGAGCTAACTATAACTCGCGCCCCCGCAATGCACTGCTGATGACGTCAGATATTACATCACTCATGACATGGTCATTGACATCACTGATGACATCACTGATGACATCTCAAATGACATCTCAAATGACATCAAAGGTTTTTTAAATGCTAATTTCTAACTATAACGTCCCTGAAACCTGTGGTTTTTTCAGTGAATTTCAAAGGTTTTTTAAATGCTAATTTCTAACTATGCCTACAGAGGTAGGACATGTGAAGAAAGGAACAGAGGCACAGAAAGAAGCAAGACAAATGCAGAAAGAGGCAACAGAAGTCCAGAAAGACGTAGAAAAGTGCAGGAAGAAGCAAGAGATGTGCAGAAAGAACCAACAGAGGAACAGAAAGTCCTCCTGTGCACCCAACTTTTTGCTGACGGGTACTGGTGGTAGCTGACTCTGACTAACCAGGCCTAGAGCCAGTGCTATGCTAAAACACACTTAGAATACCGTGAAAACACCTACATACACTAGGGAACACTATGCGTTGGGGTACCCCTGTGATTAGCATGACTTCCTCTGTAAGGCCCTAGTACATAACAGGGTAGGGGATTAAAACTACCTCTAAGTCAGAGGTGCAGAAATATGCTTCATTAAGTAGTAGTCACGTATGCAGGGTGGTGGAGAAAGGGTGCTGGTCCTCCGACCAGCGCTCAGGAATTCCGCTGCGTAGGACTTACAGGAGGTACCAGGAGGGCTTCTTGGCCCCCAAACTCCCTCAGGACTAAATTGGACTTTATCCCCCATCCCGTAGTCTGCCAGGAGGCGGGTTTGCAGAGTGGTGGAGAAAGGGGGCATGGCCTCCAAAGACGTCTTAGGAATCCCACTGTGTGGGACTTACTGGAGGTAACAAGAGGGGTAGTTGGCCCCCAAGGACATCTTTGGGGCCAACTTCCCCTCCTATTACCTCCAGTAAGTCCCACACAGCAGCATTGGTAAGTACTCATACCAGGCCACGCCCCCTTTGCCCACCACTCTACAAACACGCTCCCTGGCACGCTCTTGGATGGGGAGTGAAGTCCCCTTCGCTGCTGGGGGTCCTTTAGGGGCCAACTAGCCTACCTCTTACCTCCAGTAAGCCCCCTGGTGTGTTGTTAGTTGGGGAATTAATTCCCCTTGAATACTGAGGGTCCCTGGGGGCCAACTAGCACACCAGGTACCTCCAATATGCGCCACAGAGCTGGATTGCAGAGAGGTGGTCCGAGGCCACGCCCCCTTTTTACACCACTCTGAAAACGCACCTCTTGGTGCACTGCTGCCCGGGGGATGAAGTCCACTTGTGTCCTGAGGTCCTCAGGACACAAGAGGACCTCATCGCCCCACCAACAGTGCGCCAAGCCATAGCCATAGCAAACAGCAATGTCCTGGGGGTGGGCACCCCAGGACATTGCAGGAGTCGGCCCTTGGGGGTGGCGGTCCCCAGGGCCATCAAGGGCTCCAGGGGGGGGCTGCGAGGCCCCCTCCCCATGTTTGTAAAGCCCCGGGGAGGTGGTGGTCCCCGGGGCCGGGGGTCCGTAACGGACCCCCAAATTTGAATATTTGGTGCCCCGGGGAGGTGGTGGTCCCCAGGGCATGTGGGGGGGCTTGAGCCCCCCCCACACATTTATTTATTTTTAAAAAACAGAGCCCAGGGGAGGTGGCGGTCCCCGGGGCTTGGAGGGGGCCCGCGAGGCCCCCCACCCTAATTATAATAAAAGCCCGTGGAGGTGGCGGTCCCCAGGGCTTGGGGAGCCACGAGGCCCTCCCTCACTTTTTGCGCATTGCCCCGGGGAGGTGGCGGTCCCCGGGGCTGCGGGGGGCTGCGTGCCCCCGCACATCATTAATAAAGCCCCAGGGAGGTGCAGTCCCCTGGGCTGCAGGGGCCCCCTCGGGCCCCCGCCACATAATTAAGCATGCCCCCAGACCTGGCCCACCTGGGGGCTTAAATACAATGAAGCGCGGGAGCCCATGCTTCGGTTTTGTTGGCCCTGGGGGTCCTTGTGGGACCCCCTGAGCAGGCCTAGGCCTAGGGGGTCATGGTGTTTGTACCCTGCCCCCTTTTCATGTTTTTTATCTTTGTTTCACCCTTTTTCTTGTGACTCGGTTAATGAGTCACAAGATGGCTGCCAACAGTTCCTGGTTTGAAGTGTTGGCAGCCAATCAGAGTGAAGCTCGTGCCCGGGAGGAGTCGCGACTCCTCCTCGGTGCTCAGATATCGATATTTTTCTTTTTCTAATTTCTCAGGAACTACTGAACGGATTTACACCATTTAACAAAAAGGGCTCTTTCTGAACCAAGACCTACCTTTTTGCCAAATTTGGTGTAATTCCGTTCAGCAGTTCGGGCTGTAGCTTTTTTCTCGGCCCCCGCTTGACGAATCACCCCAAAACTTTCAAGACAGGAGCTGACTGGAGGCCCCACCAGTTTTGAAAATTTCGTGAACATTCATCAAACGACGCCAAAGTTATTGGCAAAAGAAAAAAAGCTTTTTGAATAGAAACGAGGTCCTAACTATAACTACCTACTGGTGACCGCCAGTGGGTAATATATATATATATATATTCACTGAAAAAAACCATAGGTTTTAGGGACAGTTATAGTTAGTTGGACATTTCACTCGTACAAAACCCGTGAAATTCCCCTGTTATAGTTAGTTCAGCTAACTATAACTCGCGCACCCTCAATGCACTGCTGATGACGTCACATATTACATCACTCATGACATGGTCAGTGACATCACTGATGACATCACTGATGACATCACTGATGACATCTCAAATGACATCACTGATGACATCATCCAGTGACTGTGTGTTTCTGTAAAGTTTAAATATTTTTAATATATATAGGAAAAGACATATTGAAGAATGAGTGGGTGTGTAAGTGTCTGTATGGATGATTTAGTAGGTGGGTGACTGACTCTATAAGTGAGTGATTTAACGTATCTTACTGAATGCATGGGTTAGTGACTAAACTGGGTGAATGTCTGTATCCATCTGTCTGTTGCTGTGTAAGTGGCTGCATGTGTTTGTGAATAGCTACATGAGTGTGTATATGAGTTATTGAATGGTTGTCTGAGTGAGTGGGTATGTAGTTATTGGTGTTGGAGTGTCTATGGTTTTGCGAATGGCAGTCTGTAATTTAGATTGGGTGTATCAAAGGTTATATTAGGGTGTGAGGAGGTGCATCAGATTATCACGTGGATGATGTCATCAGTGATGTCATTTGAGATGTCATCAGTGATGTCATCAGTGATGTCACTGACCATGTCATGAATGATGTAATATGTGACGTCATCAGCAGTGCATTGTGGGTGCGCGAGTTATAGTTAGCTGAACTAACTATAACAGGGGAATTTCACGGGTTTTGTACGAGTGAAATGTCCAACTAACTATAACTGTCCCTAAAACCTATGGTTTTTTCAGTGAATTTCAAAGGTTTTTTAAATGCTAATTTCTAACTATAACGTGTCTGAAACCTATGGTTTTTTCAGTGAATTTCAAAGGTTTTTTAAATGCTAATTTCTAAATATAACGTACCTGAAACCTATGGTTTTTTCAGTGAATTTCAAAGGTTTTTTAAATGCTAATTTCTAACTGTAACGCCCCTAAAACCTATGGTTTTTTCAGTGAATTTCAAAGGTTTTGTAAATGACAATTTTTAAATGTATTAATTGTTATATTTATTTTTTTGATACTGATTTACTACATTTTTTAAAACTATTTATTTTTATATATTTTATTTATTAAATTACATTGTAATTACATTATACATTACATTACAAAATATACTTTCTCAGAATGAATTACTTTAGTTTAAATAGTTTGCAAATAGGCAATAGAGTTTTAAGTACAGTAGTTACAGTTGTTGCAATGGGCAACACAATTTCAAACACAATGCAACATTGAGCTCAATGTGAATTTCTAGTTAAATGCAATTAGTTACTTTATGGATTACTTTTCTAACCACAGGACTGGATCCTAGATTCAGTCCTGGGGCATCTCCTGTAAACAGTTGAGTAAAAGCGTTTTGGTTACAGTAGTGATTTTTAAGGAATATTATTGTATTTTAAAAGTTGACACTTAGAAACTTTTTCACATAGAATCACCAATGTTATCCTATGGGAGGAAATTCACTTAGCAGGTAAGTAGTGTTATCGTTACTTTTTCTTACTCAGTGTTGGATCCTGGATCCAGCACTGGTGCATCTCCTGTAAACAGTTGAAAGAATGCGTTTAAGTCATACAGGCGATTTTTAAGGAATATTTGTAATTTGTGAAAATCGACACTTTGAAACTTTTCTGCTGAAAACCAGACAATGGATTCCTATGGAAGGAAATATAAGTTACTGGTAAGTACGGTTAGAATTACTTTTCAGGGTCAGTGCTGGGCTAAAAGATGCAGCACTGGGTTCTCGCCTGATAACAGGTGAGTAAATCGGAATTCGTACTTCGGTTGATTTTAGAGGAATATTTTAAAGTTCCAAAACTCCACACTTAGAAGAATTTCCAAGTGAAACCAGTCAATGTTAGCCTATGGAAGGAAATTCAAGTTGCTGGTAAGTACGGTTAAAATTACTTTTCAGGATCAGTACTGGGATGAAAGATGCAGCACTGGGTTCTCTCCTGATAACAGGTGAGTAAATCGGAATTCGTACTTCGGTTGATTTTAGAGGAATATTATAAAGTTCCAAAACTCCACACTTAGAAGAATTTCCAAGTGAAACCAGTCAATGTTAGCCTATGAAAGGAAATTCAAGTTGCTGGTAAGTACGGTTAAAATTACTTTTCAGGATCAGTACTGGGCTGAAAGATGCAGCACTGAGGTCTCTCCTGATAACAGGTGAGTAAATTAGAATTCGTATTTCGGCCGATTTTAGAGGAATATTTGTATGTTTCAAAAATCGACACTTAGAAACTTTTTCAGCAAAAAGCAGGCAATGATATCCTATGGAAGGAAATTCAAGTTACTGGTAAGTACGGTTAAAATTACTTTTCAGGATCAGTACTGGGCTGAAAGATGCAGCACTGAGGTCTCTCCTCATAACAGGTGAGTAAATCGGAATTCGTATTTCGGCTGATTTTAGAGGAATATTTGCACAATGGTGAAGGGAGGGGCGGGGCCTGAGGTGACATCTGTGCAAACGCGCCCCGTGGCGCGTTTTAAGTTGGGGGATTAAGTTCCCTTGAATCTTGAGGGCTCCTGGGTGCCAACTAGCCCACCAGGAACCTCCAGTATGCGCCAGGGGGCTGCGTTGCAGAGATGTGTACAGAGGCCATGCCCCTTTTTACACCTCTCTGCAACGCAGCTCTGTGGCGCTTTTTAGAAGTACATGGTGGGTTAGTTGGCCCCCAGGGACCTTCAGGATTGAAGGGGATTTAATTCCCCATCTTAAAACGCACCACGGGGCCTGTTTGCACACATGTCACCTGAAGCCCCGCCCCCTCCCTTCACCACTGTGCAAACGCGCCCCGTGGGGCGTTTTAAGTTGGGGGATTACGTCCCCTTGAATCCTGAGGGTCCCTGGAGTCCAACTAGCCCACCATGTACTTCTAAAAGCGCCACAGAGCTGCGTTGCAGAGAGGTGTAAAAGGGGCGTGGCCTCTGTACACCTCTCTGCAACGCAGCCCCTGGCGCATACTGGAGGTTCCTGGTGGGCTAGTTGGCCCCCAGGGACCCCCAGTATTCAAGGGGAATTACTTCCCTTCTTAAAACGCGCCAGGGGGCGCGTTTGCAGAGTACTGCAGGGAGGGGGGCGGGGCCTCCGGCACGATGCCGGTCGTTTTTTTTTTTTCTTGTTTTTTTTAATGGGAGGGGGCTGCGTGGCCCCCATTCCCTTGGCCACTTTTGGCCCCGGGGACCCCATCCCCCGGGGCCTGAGCATTTTATTTTTTTTTCAAATAAAAAAAAAAACGGGAAGGGGGCCGCGCGCCCCCCCTTCCCTGGACCTGTATTGGCCCCGGGGACCCCATCCCCCGGGGCATGCCCTCAATTTTTTTATTTTTTTATTTGGAGGGGGGCTGCGTGGCCCCCCTCCTCAGGCCATTTAAGGCCCCGGGGACCCCATCCCCCGGGGCCGGCCTTGCCCTTTTTTTTATTTTTTTCTCTCTCAATGGGGACTGTGGGGGGGTCCCCAAACCCCCCACAGTCCCGCCGGCTCCCCGCCTCCTGCGCGAGCCGGCATTGCTTTTCCACATGGGGAGCAGCTAACATGCTTCCAATATCCAAAGCAAGTTTGCAATGACAGGACGGGAGCCGCGAGGCTCCCGTCCTGTCATTGCAAACAGCAGTGTCCAGGGGGTAGGCACCCCGGGACACTGCAGGAGCCGGCCCTGGGGGGTGGCGGTCCCCAGGACCATCAAGGGCTCCAGGAGGGGGCCGCGCGGCCCCCCTCCCAACTATTTCACAGCCCCGGGGAGGTGGTGGTCCCCGGGCTTTGGGGTCCGTAACGGACCCCCATATTCAAATGTTTAGTGCCCCGGGAGGTGGCGGTCCCCGGGGCATGTGGGGGCTGGAGCCCCCCACACAGGTCAAAATTTTTTTTTTAAAAAGAAGCCCTGGGGGGTGGCGGTCTCCGGGGCTGCGGGAGGGCAAAGAGCCCTCCCGCACCATTATTTTCTTAAGCCCCGGGGGGTGGCGGTCCCCGGGGCTTGGGGGCCTTAGAGGCCCCCCACATTAAATTTAAACCCCCACCCACCATGCCCCCGGGACTTGGCCCACCCGGGGGCAAATTAACATCGAAGCGCGGGAGACCGCGCTTCGATTTTTTTTTTTTCCGGCAGGATCCGCGCTCCCTGAGCGCATCCTGCCGATTTAAAAAAAAAAAAATGCTTTTTTCTACCCAGGGGGTCCTTGTGGGACCCCCTGAGCAGACCTAGGGGGTCAGGGTGTTTCTACCCTGCCCCCTTTGTGCGTTTGCGCACTTTTTGACTGCTTTCTTGTTCCTCGGTTCTACCGAGGAACAAGATGGCTGCCAACACTTCCTGGTTTGGAGTGTTGACAGCCAATTAGCAGACAGCTCGTGATCGGGAGGGTGCGCGAATCCAACGCGGCCATAGATATATATGTGATTTTCCTTTTGATTTTCTCAGGAACTACTGAACGGATTTACACCATTTAACAAAAGGGTTCTTTCTGAACCAAGAACTACCTCTTTGCCAAATTTGGTGTAATTCCGTTCAGCAGTTCGGGCTGTAGCCGTGTCTAAAGTTTCCTATGGGAAAATGAATGGGGAAAACACGTTTTGGGACCCCCTTTTTCTCGGCCCCCGCTTGACGAATCACCCCGAGACTTTCAGGGTAGGAGCGGACCGGAGCGGGCCATAAAGTTTGAAAATTTCGCGAAGATTCGTCAACCGGCAAGAGAGTAATTTCAAATAGAATGTCGCGGATTTCCTATGGAAAATAGGTCCTAACTATAACTATCTACTGGCGACCGCCAGTAGATAATATATATATATATATATATATAACTCACGCCCCCGCAATGCACTGCTGATGATGTCACATATTACATCACTCATGACATGATCAGTGACATCATTGATGACATCACTGATGACATCTCAAATGCGAAATAAGATCCACGCGTTTCGGCTCATCCGAACCTTGATAATGATACAAGACGTCATTGTAGCTTCCTTATTTAAATGTACAAATGCCTCCAGTTGCCAACATTAACAAAGGACTACATATTACTTTAATCCAAAAAGCTGGCGGCCATATTGGCCTGGTCACGATGTGAAAATTCAGGAATTGTTACACTAAAGAAAAGAAAACAAGTGTTAATATGCACACAATGTCATTTCAGCATATCTTGCCCCGTTACCGCCGTACCTGTATGTTCGTCAACGTGACTTGTTCATAATAAACATACTTAGGATTGCAAACAACAACATAAACAATGGACTACACATTACTTTAAAGTGAAAGGCTATCGGCCATATTGATCTGGGCACGTTGCGTATTATAATGGTTCTTACACGAAAGAAAAGAAGAAAAAAAGGGGTGTTAATATACACACACTATCCATAAATAAAGTTCTAGTGATTATAGTTCCATTCCATTCACAGCTCATTTGAGATGTCATGAGTGATGCCATGAGTGATGTCACTGACCATGTAATGAATGATGTAATGTCTGAGGTCATAAGCAGTGCATTGCGGGGGTGTAAGTTATAGTTAGCTCAGGCAACTATAACTGTTGAATTTCACTGGTTTTGTACGAGTGAAATCTGAGTCTAACTATAACGTCCCTGTAATCTTTGTTTTTTCAGCGAATTTCTAGTTTTTTTTAACGTTAAGTAAGATGCCTATCACAATGGATGGTGGGGGGTTAGAAGCAGGGCCTGGCCTGGCATTGTGCTGCCCCCACCCAAGCTTGCTGCTCCTGCCTCCCCTCCTCCTTGCCATCCATTGTCCAAGTCCATGCCCCTGTTCCCTCATTACAGCCCTGTGTGGCCGTTGTTCTGCCACTGGCCTTCCCACCTTCTCTGAACAGTTAGCTTGCTGCCCCATCCACCTCCTCCCTATCCTCTGTTGTCTGAATCCATGCACTAGCCTTCTCCCTCCTGCCATGCATGGTCTGATGTGCTGCCACTGCCCTCCATTTAGCATGATGTCCCAGTCCACTCCTCCTGCCCTACATTGCCCAATTCTATGCCCCATCATTGACCTCCTGCTTAGCCTCTGTACTCAGCTTGCTGCCCCTACTCTCCTTCCCCCTGCCCTCCGATGTCTGTGTGCATGCCCCTGCTCCATCCTTTTTGCCCACCATGTTCCATGGACCTGCCCCTCCTATCTACTCTGAGTGTTCTGTTGAGCTGCCACCCCCCTCCCACCTGCCTAGCATTGTCAAATGACTGTAACCTGTCCCTGCCAACTCCACCCTGCCTGTCCACGTTCCATGCCCCTATCCCCTTCCTCCTGTCCTCCATGGTCCATTTTACTGCCACACCCTTCTCCCCTCCCTGGTCTGTTGTGCTGCAACTGCTCCTCCTGCCTGCCCCACGTGGTCTGTTGTGAGGCCCCTTCCCCTGAACTCTCTTGTCTGTGCCCAGCTCCTACCCCTCCCTTCTATCCTCCATGGTCCTTTCTGCATGCACCTGCCCCCTCCTTCTCGCCCATCAGGGCCATTGTGCTGCCACTAACCCTCCCGCTTGCCATGCATGGTCTTCTGTGCTGCCACAGCCCCTCCCACCTTCCCGTGTGGTCAGCTAGCTGCCCCTGACCCCCTCCCACCTTCCCTCCATGGTCTGTGTGTATGCCATTATAGTATCACTGTTGCTCTCCATGGTGTGTCTTGATTCTAGTGCCCGTCCTGCCTGACCTCCATTGTCAGCTTGCTGCTCCTGCCCTGCCCCCTTGCCCCCTGCCCTCTGTTTTCCATGTGCAGACCCCTATTCCCTCCCTTCTGGCTTGTCTGTTCCATTGTAATGCCCCTGATCCCTACCTCCTGCCCTTTATGGTCCGTTATGCTGCAGCTTTCTCTCCTGTCTGTCCATTATGGTCAGCTAGCTGCCATTGCCTCTTTCCCCTCTGTTCTATGTTGTCCATGTGCATGGTCCTGTCCCCTCCCTATTGCTTTCCATGGATTGTTGTGCTGCTCTCCCGTCCCGCATGCCCTGTGTGATGTATTGTGCTGCTGCAAACCCTGATGCCTGCCCTGTAAGATCAGTTTGGTGCACCTGTCCATGTCCCCCCTGTCCTCTGTGATCCGAGTCCATGTCCCTACCCCAATTCCTCCTGCCTTCCATGATCCAATGTACCATACTTGCTAACATTTTGAACTTGGTAAGAGGGAGATTTTGAAAAAAAACTGGAGTATTGATTTTCCCCATTGACTTACATTGAAAAAGAAGAGATTGTAGACAGGAGACAGATCAAATAAAGCCCATTTGGGCTTAAAAACATTGGGTGTTTCCTGGCTGAATCGGGTCTGTTGGCATGTATGGTTGTACTACCACTGCCTCTTCCTTCGGCCCACAATGGTCTATTATATTGCCACAGCCTCTCTTGCCTGTCCTGCATTGTTGGTTTGTTGCCCCTGCCCCCCTTTCCACTGCCCTCCATAGTCTGTTGTGCTGCCACTGCCCTTCCTGCCTGCCCAGTGTGGTCATATTGTTGCCTCTGCACCCTCCTACCTGCCTTCAATTTTCTGAGTCCGTGCCCCTGGCCTCTGCTTCTCAACAGTATCCTAATGAACAACTAGATTGCTAACATTCTATATTTATTACAAAAGTGTGGCACGCCTGACGTCATCTTGATGTAATCAAAACTGTAATACCTAGAGCATTTCCTTTAGAAATTACAGAAATGAGAGGGTCTTATTTGCATCGAAATTATGGTTAGTGCTCTAAAAAACTAAAATGAGGACATATTTTCTGAGTTTTCAAATAGCGACAAAGCACTTTTAAATTATTTGTTATCTTTAGGTTTTTTTATCCAGTTGACCTCTTGATTAAATGTTGCACTTAGGGGAGAGGATGTGGTATTACTTCCAGAGCTGCAGACTTTGCAACTGGGGAACCAGGTTGGAGTTTCTGCTTCAGCTCGACATTCTGTGATTCTGGTCAAATCACTTAATCTCCCCATGTCTACAACCAACATGAATTTGTCCTTGCGTGATGTAACCAATGCTCATGTAAAGCACTCCAATACCTGACCAGTCTGCACTATATAAAACTGCAAAAAAACAAAAAATAAAAAGTGTTTTGCACACTTCTGTCATTGGGTTATACGTGGGCTACATCTGGGTGATATTTGTGCTACATTTGGGCTCTTTTGTCTCTGGTGGTAATCTTGGGAGATTTAGGGGCCGATTCCGATTCCGATTCCGGCCGGAAATCTCTCCGACCGAGCCGGACCCGGAGAGAATTCCGACCGAATAGGACCCTAGCAGTCCGACCGGACGAGTACGATGCATTCGCATGCTATCGGACTCGATTCGGTCGGACTCCCATTGAAGTCAATGGGAGCCGGTCGTACAACGCATACGCGGGCTCCCATTGACTCAATGGGTGCGAGGCGAACAAGGGCGCCCCTACAGCGGGTACGCGTCCATGCGCATCGCGGCGTACATGCACAGGTAGGGGGACCCATGGTTCCCCCCTGTGTGCGACTCGCGCGCCTACGCGTACAGGGGGTCCGACGCGGACCCCCAAAGTCCGGCTCCGACAGCTCTTTCGAGCCGGACGGCGCGAGTCGCTCGGACTCGCCCGCGGCGCGCATCGTACTTACCTGGCCGGGAAACGTCTCCATAGCGCGGTGCGAGTCGTGTCCGTGCGAGTCGGTCGGAGCGTGTTGAAGCCGCGTACGAGTCGGTCGGCGATTTCGCGGGAGCTTGCATCGTACTCGCTCGGCCAGACCCGCGTACGATTCGGTCGGGAAACAGGGCTCCGAATCGGATCCGGTAAATCCGAATCCGATTCGGAGCACTACCGGCCGAGATCGGAATCGGCCCCTTATTTGTTATGGAGTTTCCTAATTTCCTCATTTACTGCAGTCTCCTCAGTAGGAAATGCTTTCAGTTTTTTACTTTGATTCCATCAAGAAGGCATTCAGATGTGTCACACATTCGCCATAAATTCTGAATGTTAGCACTCTAGTTGCTCATTAGATCACTGTAGTAACGCTACTGCTCACTAGGGAAGTCTGCTGCTGGTATTGAAAGTGCATGTTTCAGTCTGCATGTCAGAATTTTTTAATGAAATAGAAGAGGATTTGAGAAGTCACTCAAAATCTGCCCTAATTTTTCTTTCTTCAGCACTAATCATAATTTCTATGGCAAAATGAACCCCTCAGTTTGTTCCTTTTTAAATTAAATGTTTTAAGTGTTACCAGTTTATTCCAATCAAGATGGCTTCAGGTGTGCCATACTTTTGTCATAAGTAGGACTGTTAGCGCTCTAGTTGTTCTTTAAACACTCTATGACATTCTGTCATGGGGCTATACGTGGGCTACATCTGGGTGATATTTGTGCTACATTTGGGCTCTTTTGTCTCTGGTGGCCATCTTGGGAGACTTATTTGTTATGAAGTTTCCTAATTTCCTCATTTACTACAGTCTCCTCAGTAGGAAATACTTTCAGTTTTTTACTTTGATTCCATCAAGAAGGCATTCAGATGTGTCACACATTTGCCATAAATTCCGAATGTTAGCACTCTAGTTGCTCATTAGATCACTGTAGTAAAGCTATTGCTCACCAGGGAAGTCTGCTGCTGGTATTTAAAGTGCATGTTTCAGTCTGCATGTCAGAATTTTTTAATGAAATAGAAGAGGATTTGAGAAGTCACTCAAAATGTGCCCTAATTTTTCTTTCTGCAGCACTAATCATAAATTCTATGGCAAAATGAACCCCCTCATTTTGTTTCTTTTTAAATTAAATGTTTTAAGTGTTACCACTTTATTCCAATCAAGATGGCTTCAGGTGTGCCATACTTTTGTCATAAGTAAGACTGTTAGCACTCTAGTTGTTCTTTAGAACACTCTGCGAAGCTGCAGTAGAACACAAAGGAATCAACTGACAGTCTCTGCCCTTGTTGGATGTACATGTTTTACTGAGAATGTCAGTCTTCATTCTCACATGACTGAGAAAGATAATGTGAATTTACAGAAAATATGCTCTCATTTTAACTTCTAGATCACCTTCCAAACCTCTATGGGAAAAGTATGAGAAAATAGTTTTCTCTCAAACATGATTCATGATATCCCAGCAGAAGGCTTTTTCACAGGGTAAAATCACCTTAGAACACACCACAATTCCTAAAATTAGTATGGTACCATCAACAAATGATTTATAATGTAACTAAAGTCTTATCACCCTTTATACGTTCTCCTTTTGGTGACCCTCAAAACCTTCCATTCACTACAATGCATTTTAATGGGGTGCTATCATGTATATTGGTCCCAAGATAGCTGCCAACACTTCTTGGATGAAGTGCTGACAGCCAATCAGATCTCACGATGAGATGTGTGGTTAGGCTCCGCCCAGATATATACATTTCTTTTTCCTTTAATATTTAAAAAACTACTGAACGGATTCACACCATTTAAAAAAAAGGGCGCTTTGTGAACCAAGAGCTACCTTTTTGCCAAATTTGGTGTAATTCCGTTCAGCAGTTCGGGCTGTAGCCTTGTCTAAAGTTTCCTATGGAAATTAACATGTGGAAAATGCGTTTTGGGACCCCCCTTTTTTCTCGGCCCCCGCTTGACGAATCACCCCGAAACGTTCAAGACAGGAGCTGACCGGAGCGCCCCATTAGTTTTGAAACTTTTGCAAAGATTCGTCAAACGGCACCAAAGATATTGGCAAAAGAAAAAATGCTTTTTGAATAGAAACAAGGTCCCAACTATAACTACCTACTGGCGACCGCCAGTAGGTAATATATATATATATATATATTATAGTTAGGATGTAGTTTCCATAGGAAGAGCGTTTTCTCATTTGGCAATAACTTTGGCGTCGTTTGACGAATCCTCGCGAAACTTTCAAAACTAATTTACCAGTCAATTTTCTGGTGGTCTGTCAAGCGGGGGCTGAGAAAAAGGGGGGATCCCAGAACACTTTTTCTTCATGTTAATTTCCATAGGAAACTTTAGACACGGCTACAGCCTAAACTGCTGAACGGAATTACACCAAATTTGGCAGAAAGGTAGCTCATGGTTCAGAAAGCACTCTTTTTGTTAAATGGTGTAAATTTGTTTAGTAGTTGCTCAGAAATGTAAAGAAATTTCCAGTTGTATATATAGGGATGCGGTGGATCCGCGACCCTTCCCGATCTCATGCTGTTATCTGATTGGCTGCCAACACTTCAAACCAGGAAGTGTTGGCAGCCATATTGTGACTATGTTGAACTGAGTCACAACAATAAAACATTAAAAAAAAAAGAAAAGTGGGCAGGGTAGAAACCCCCTAACCCCCTAGGCCTCCCAGGGCCAAAAAAGCATTTTTTTTAAAAACAAATCTGTGGGAGTCACGCTGAATCCGTGAGTCCCGCAAAAAAAACCCCGAAGTGCGGTCTCCCGTGCTTTGTTTAATATAGACCCCCGGGTGGGCCAGGTCCAGGGACATGTTTAAATATGTAGGAGGGGGTTCATGGTTCCCCCCTCCTAGAATACCTAAAGCCCAGGGACTGTCACCTCCTCGGGGTATTTTTTCATATTTATGTGGGGTTGCCCTAGCGGCAACCCCCGCACCCTAGGGGTCGCCACCTCCCCAGTGCAAATTAATTATTTTATAATGATACGGGGGCACACACCACTCCCACCAAGCCATAGCAAACTCTCTGCTTTCAGCAAGCGAGAGCACAAAGAGCAGTGTCTGTTTCACTGCCCGATGTCAAGCAAGCAGGGAACATACACATTGCTTTGGGACCCAGGGAGCTGCATGTTAGCATTCCCTGGGCCTCCAAGTAATGCCGGCTCCCGCAGGAGCCGGCAGGGACCGCACAGGCCTTTAGGCTCCCCCCACGTTCCCCAATAAAGTGGCCAGGCCCCAGGAGATGGGACCCGGGCCAATATCATTTTAAAAAATATATTAAGGCCTGGCCCCTGGGCATGGGGTCTCCAAGGCCGAAATTGGCATGGGGAGGGGGGCCGTGCAGCCCTGCCCCTTTTCAAAATAAAAATATAAAGGCCTGGCCAGGGGGGCTGGAGTCCTCAGGGTCAAAATCGGCCTGGGGAGGGGACCCGTGTGGTCCCCCTCCCCATTGTTAACATGCCTGGCCCCTGGGGATGGGGTCCCCAGGCAAAATTGGCCCAGGGAAGGGCAACTACGCAGCCTCCTTCCCTTTGGAAAAAAAGCCGGCAACTCCCAGGAGCTCCCCCCCTTTCTCCACCACTCTGCAAATGCGCCTCATGGGGTGCTGCTGGTTGGGAGATGAAGTTCCCTTGGATGCTGAGGGTCCTTAGGGGCCAACAAGACCTCTTGTTACCTCCAGTAAGCCCTGCACAGTGGGATTGCTGAGAGGTGGTCGGAGGCCATGCCCCCTTTCACCACCACTCTGCAAACATTCCTCTCAGCTCACTGCTGGTCGGGGAATGAGGTCCTGTTGCCTCCTGAGGGTCTCAGGACTAAAGTGGACCAGCAGTTAATTCCTAACTAGGTTTTTTAACTAGGAGTCGCATTTGCAGAGTGGTGGAGAAAGGGGGCATGGCCTCTGATGACCTCTCAGCAATCCAGCTGTTAGGTCTTACTGGAGGTAACAGGAGGGCTAGTTGGCCCCAAAGGACCCTCAAGAGCCAAGGGGACTTCCTCTCCCAACTAATAGTGCACCAGGAGGCACATTTGCAGAGGGGTGGAGAAAGGGGGCGTTGCCACCAAAACCTCTCAGCAAACCCACTGTGTGGGATTTGCGGGAGGTAATAGGAGAGGTATTTGGCCCCCAAGGACCCTCAATAGCCAAGGGGACTTCATCCCCCTACTATTAGTGCACCAGGAGGCATGTTTGCAGAGTGGTGGAGAAAGGGGGTGTGGCCTCCTACTAGGTCTCTGCAATCCTGCTGTGTGGGACTTACTGGAGGTAACAGGAGGGGTAGTTAGCCCTCAATGACATCCTGGGGGGGCAACTACCCCTCCTGTTATCTCCAGTAAGTCCCACACAGCGGGATTGCTAAGAGGTCTTCGGAGGCCATGCCCCCTTTCTCCACCACTCTGCAAATGCGGCTTGTGGTGCACTACTGGTTGGGGAATGTAGTTCCCGTGGCTATTGAGGGTCTTTGGGGGCCAGAAACTCCTCCTGGTACCTCCTGTATGTCCTACACAGCGGGATTCCTGAAAGCTGGTCAGTTGCCCATCCCTCTTTCTCCACCACTCTGCAAATGCGGCTTCTAGTTAAAAAACCATAGAAATTTACTGAAAAAACCAAAGGTTACAGGGACCTTATAGTTAGGAATTAGCATTTTAAAAAACCTTAGAAATTCTCTGAAAAAACCTAAGGTTACAGGGACGTTATAGTTAGGCTCAGATTTCACTTGTATAAAACCTGTGAAATTCAGCCACTATAGTTAGTGAGCTAACTGTAACTCGTGCCCCGCAATGCACTGCTTATGACATCACATATTACTTCTCTCATGACATGATCAGTGACATCACTGATGACATCTCTAACGACCACAACCTTCCCGGGGCTATACACATAATAGAATGCGTGGGGAGTTCCAGCCCCCACGCAACCCAGGGGCCTGCCACCTCCCCAGGGCTAATACATTAAAATGTGGGGGGCGATGCACCCCCCACCACTGCCCCGGGGACCACTACCTTTCTGGGGCACAAATTAAGTAAAGACAGGGGTCCGTTGCGGATGCCCGACCACAGAGACCACCACCTCCCCGGGGCTATAAAGTAGATGGGAAGGGGCCGTGCGACCCCCCTCCAGGAGCCCTCCATGGCCCTGGGGACCCCCACCTTCCAGGGCTGGCTCCAGCAATGTCCCGGGTGCCCACCCCCAGGACATTGCAGTTTGCTATGGCATGGCCAGAGGACCGCTCCTGCCATGCCATAGCGAACACTGCTTCGCTTCATGGAAGCGAGAGCATGGAAAATGCTCGGCTTCCATGAAGCGGAGGAGAATTGCTTTTGGGCAGAGGGAGTTGCATGTTTGCAGCTCCCTCTGGTCAAAAGCAATTGAGGGGGCCTTGAGGCTCCCACCGCGGTCCCCAACAATGTGGCCATGCCCCGAGAGATGCGGTCCCCGGGGCAATATCAGCCAGGGTAGGGGGGCTGCGCAGCCCCCTACCCATTTAAAAAAAAAAGTTTAGGCCTGGCCCCGGGGGATGGGGTCCCCGGGGCCAAAATTGGCCTCAGGAGGGGAGCCAAGCGGCCCCCTCCTATATTTAAAAAATAATAAATACAGGGCAGGCCCAGGAAAGGTGGGCCACGCGGCCCCCTTCCTTTATTTGTAAGTTTAAAAAAAAAAAAAAAGGAAAAGGCCTTGCCCTGGGGGATGGGGTCCCTGGGGCCAGAATAGGCCTGGGGAGGGGGCCGCGCAGCCCCCCTCCCTTTTTAAAAAATAAATATATAAATGAAGGCCTGGCCCCGGGGGATGCGGTTGGCCCCCCTCCTATTCTATTTCATTAAAAAATGGGTCAGGCCCCGGGGGATGGGGACCCCAGGGCCCAAAAGGGTAAAGGGAAGGGGGCCACACAGCCCCCCTTTGTAAAATAACATTTTTAAACAACCAAGCCGGCAATTCACCAGAGGCCCCCCTTTGTCCAGCACTCTGCAAACATGCCTCCTGGCACGCTCTTGGTTGGGGGATGAAATCCTCTTCGCTGGTGAGGGTCCTTAGGGGCCAACTAGCCCAACTGTTACCTCCACTGTTTCCCACCACTCTGCAAACGCGCCTCTTGGTGCATTGCTGGTGGGGCGATGAGGTCCCCTTGCCTCCAGAAGGGCCTCAGGACTAAAGTGGACTTCATCCCCCAAATAGTAGTGCGCCAGGAGGCCACTTCACCACTTTGCAAACGTGACTGCTAGTAAAAAAACCTTAGAAATTCACAAAAAAAAACAAAGGTTACAGGGACGTTATGGTTAGCAAATTGAATTTAAAAAACCTTCGAAATTCACAGAAAAACCAAAGGTTACAGGGACGTTATAGTTAGCAAATAAATTTAAAAAACATTAGAAATTCACTGAAAAAAACAAAGGTTACAGGGTTGTTATAGTTAGACTGACATTTCACTCGTACAAAGCCAGAGAAATTCAGCCGTTATAGTTACCTGAGTTAACTATAACTTGCGCCCTCGCAATGCACAGCTTATGACCTCACATATTACATCACTCATACATCCCACACCACTCTACTGTTCGACACGCCACTCTACTCTACAATATGAAACCTCAGTCTATGATACCCCACTCTGCGGTATACCACTCCATTCCATTCTAAGAGACTCTATGCCCTTGGCACTCTCCCCTACTGCACTCCCCAGTATGTATTGAAATCAAACTCTAAAAGTGTATATATGTATATGAGAGAAAAGACACTCTACAATACGCCACTCCACTCCACTCTGCAACACTCAATTCTGTCACATGCCACTTCACTGTGTGACATGCCACTTCACTCTATGACACTCCACACCACTCCGTTCTATTACACGCCACTTCACTGTATGACACGCCACTCAGCTGTACACTACTCCAGTCTACAGCATTCTAGTGTAGGCCACTCCACTCTCTGCTACTTCACTCAACCCCACTCCATTCTATTCCACACAACTCTACGCCTCTCCACTGTACTCTATGGCACTGTACACCACAACACTTTACGCCACGGCACTCTGCGTCACAAAACACTCTACAACATGACTCTATGCCACACTCCACTCTATGCCCACTCTACTCCACCCAATGACCCTCGACTCCACTCTACAACACTGTACTCCACTCTACGACCCTCTACTCAACTCCCTCTTTGCCACTCCACCAACTTCACTCCACTGTACTCTATGACACCATACTCCACTCCTCCCCACTCTACTCTTCTAGTCCACTCTACACCACTCCACTCTAACACGCTGTACAACACACAACTCTATGACACAACACTCTATGCCACTCCAATCTTCGACACTCCAATCTATACCACTCCTCTCTACTCCATCTGCGCCCCTTCACTCTACAACAATCTACTTCATTCTCTGTCAGTGCACAACACTGTACTCCACTCTATGGCACTCTACACAACTACCTCTATGCCACTCCGTGCCATTTTACTCTACTGTACTCTATGACACACTACTCCACTCCACTCTACTCCACTACTTCACTCTATGCCACTCCACTCTACGCCATTCCACTCTAACACACTCTTTAACACAGTACTCTATAACAAGCCGCTTCACTCTACCCCATGCCACGCCACTCTACTCTACAACACTCTACTCTACTCTATGTGCCTCCACTCTATGCCAACCCACTCCACTCTGTGACACTGTACGACATGTCCCTCTATGACACGCCAGTTCACTCTACTCTACAACACACCACTCCACTCTACACCACTGCACTCTACAACACTCTATTCCACTCCATGCCCCTAAACTCTACGCCACTCTATGACACTCCACTCCACACTGCGACACAGTACTCCCCTCTATGACACACCACTCCATTCTACGACAAGCCGCTACATTGTACACCTCTCCACTCTACGCCCTTCCACTCTAAGACACTCTACGACACTCCACTTTATGACACTACACTCAACAATATTCTCCTCTACTCTTCGGCACTCCACTCGATGACACTCAAATCTCCGACACTATGTCCACTCTATGCCACTCCACTCTATAACACTGTACTCCACTCTATGCCACTCTATGACACTCTACTTGAGAACACTCCACTTGATGACACTCCACTGAACTCTGCTGTACGACAGCCTGATTTGCCGGGCTTTCTAAAAAAAATAATTACGCAGACATAGCTTTGCCTTGTGTTACCTTGCATCAGGGAGGCATTAAATGGGTGGATAGTGGGCGTTCCTTTGCATCCACCCATGTATTTTGACACAAATCTATATTTCCTAAAGTCAGTAAACATAGGTTCATGCCAAAATGGTATGCCTACCTTGTTACTTCCTGCAACATACACAAAAGGAGGAGTAGGCCTCTAAGAATAGTTTTTGTACAGGAAGTTTTCCCTTCCTGCACAAAAAAGATTGTGACCACTACGCAGGCACCCTTGCGTCATGGTGCAAGGGTGCCTCTATTGGCACTAGGCAGCCAGAAGTGTGCCAGTGCTACGAGAGTAGATATGGTGCATTTCTGTTCTCTCCCTTTAATGCAACTCAGCTCAGAAACTTCTCTTGTTGCAATGTGTTGCGTGACGTTAGTAAATATGCCCGTACTGTAAGAAATACAGTTGTAAATTAATCTTTTCAACATGTTCACCTAAGATTTTTCACCTTTTTCGGGACTCTGTACCCTGTGACATAAAGTGTATTTGCACCACCCACATACATGACAAAATAATATGCCTGCTAGGAGCACTACTTTGGTCTGCCTGGGCTGAAGTTTAAAGGTACTGCAGTAGCAAATGGGAAGTAAAATTGCCCTTACCATGTTGAAATAAATATGTTTCTATATTAAAACATCAGTCCTAGAGTCTACCTTGTAAGCACGCATGATATAATGCTTAATATATAGCAAGTGGTGCTCTCTATATTTAAAACGTATGCCCTCACAGTTAACAAAGGGCTAGAAGTGATTTCACTGTGAAGGTCAAGACATAGTTTCCATAAAAAATAGGGCTGATCATATTTAGTTTTTATTACCTGCCTGGGAATATGTTAGCAAAGAGCTTCAAAGTGATTTCTTACTTAATTTTCAAAATCTGATTTAATAGTTAAATCAGATATTTGACAACAAATGGAAAATTTACTTTATAAAATGTACTTTTTGCAGTGGGAGCCACAATTGGCTTAAAACCAGTTTTGCCACTCATCACACCTCCAGAGATGGATACTCATTCTTGACTCAGAACATAATGGCCTGCCTCTGAGCTCAGGAAAGACATGGGGGTTAACTGCTGACTCCTTAGCAGAGACTAGCTATCTGGGAGTGGAAAGGAACAGTTAGCAGAACTAAGAACAATACTAGTGTTACCTATTTTCACTTTGAGATACCAGGGAGTGTTTCTCCTTTTGTTTCCCACAGCCCTCCTAGACGACCAGAATACAGTTGCAGCAGGGTAGGGAACCAATTTGGACACTGCCAGGGGGGAAGAATAGGTCCTCTAATTAGGGGAGTTGCTAAGGAGTGCAAGACAGGCATGCCTGGTCACAGAAGAGTTATGTCATCTTGAAACAGGGGGTCATGGGTAATCATACACTAAGGCAAAGAGAAAGTGCTGCAAAAAGAGATGGGGGGACTGCAACAAGATAGGTAGGACTGGGTGGCAGAATTTCTCCAATTCCTGACTAGTGCATGGGTTAAATCTGGCACCTTTCCCATCACCTCCTCAGAACATTCCTGGACTTGGGAAGACTCCACCTGAGCAAGAAAGCCCTGCTGGAAGAATGCTCTGTTGGAAGAAGACTTCTGACTCCAAGCTCCTGACTGTGGGAAGATGAGGACTAACTCAAGGACTCAGATACTCATACATCCTGCTATCTCCCAAGACCTGCAACTGCTCTGCAAGGGTTACGTTGTTGGACTCCTGTTTGACTATGTCATGAACAGGAAAGTTACTGACTCCAAGAGGACCCAGCTGACCACAGAGAACTGAACCCTCTAGTAGATCTAGCTGGAGAGAGAACTGGTGCATAGAAGCCTGGTCTGAGGGGCTAGGGACTTCCAGACTGACCAGAAGGAACCTTTCCAGCATTTGGAGAAACGTACTCATATTTTCCATTTCCGTATGACCATGACAAGATGCTGAGGCATGCCCTGGAGGGTTGTATCTTAGGTGGGCAAGAAAACCAAGTTTGTCCTGCTCCAATGCAAAGAGGTTCCGTGGGATTTTGAGGTAAAGGTATCCGCTTTGTGGAGCCCAGCCCAGCTGCAATTTCCAGCCTTGCCCTACTGAAAGTTCAATACTAAGTTCAAAGGTAGAACCTAAGACTGAGGTCAGGTGGCAAATGTATATGACTGATGAAGCAACTTGGTGGCTACAAAATCTGACTGTGCTGCGCGGATGTTTTGGCACCAAAACCAACTGCTCAAGTAGGATTCATGTATCTGACTTTGAGGGACTCAAACTGACCACAACCTTGGACCTTTCCTTGAATCTTGCCCTGTGGGAAGATTTTGACTTCCAGATTAAGTGCCCGATTTAGAATTTGGCAGGTGGAGTAAAAGTGGTCAGGGTGGCGGTGAATATTAAGTTTGCTACCCTGCTTTTACTCCACCTGCCAAATTGAGAGTTCGCCACTGACCTGGCAGTGAACTCTATGGATTTGTATGAACTGCCACCTGGCGGCTCATACAAAACCATTGCAAAGTTTGGTGTGCGTCCATTATTGGTGACGGACACTAACACCAACCTTTTGAAAGTTTTACATTTTTCAAACACAAACTCTCAAATCTACTTGGTCTCTCTTTTAGCAACTGTTTTCCTGTCTTTCTCTCCCATCTTCCTTATCCTCTTTATGCCTTTGTCGCTTGCTTTGAGTTAGAGTCTGAGAAAAATAAGTCCTAGTCTCCAAATTTGAGAAAGGAGGCCCACCACCTGTACAAAATAAGCAGGGCCGTCTTAACAGCATTAGAGGCCCCAGGCAAAGCAGTGGACTGGGCCATGCCTACACAACCACTGACAGGAATAAAAATGTTTAACGTAAAATTAGTGTTAAATTCTGTTCTGCATTGGGCTCCTATGCTCATGGGGCCCCAGGGCTACTGACCAGCGCGCCCATGTGTTAAGACAGCACTGAAATTAAGCACTGTATTTTTAACTACTGTGACAGAAATCACATGTGCAGGCATGCCCTACACATGCACAGAATTATTCAAAATGGCAGAGGCTAAGCAAGATGCACACATTTCAGTTGTTTTGAATGTACCACAGAGTGTGACTAATTTAAGTGAGTATGTAATGTTTCAATTATTGCTGTCATGAATGATGACACCCGCAGAAGTCATGTTTGTGTCCCAGATTGGGCTAAAGAGTCAAACTCAAAGCCTGAGATTGAGGATTGAGACCTCCCACAGATAAAGGATTACAAATGAGAAATATCATGACAGGACTCTTACCGGCTTTGTGATGTGCCTCTTGATGCAATGCATGCTAAAAACTCTTTTAGCTCTTTGAAGTAACTTGAACGAAAGTCACAGCACTATACAATGCTCAAAATAAATAGATTTGTTTTGTGGTTAGTGAATGACATCTCAGCTGAGTCTTGTAGAATATTTGCTCTGGTGTCATGCCAAAACCTGATTCACAGCCAGCAGGTTGGGCTCTCCTGCACTCCTAGGTAACAAACTGCAAATATGCAATGAGTTCATCTCACATTGCCCCTACCCTTTTATATACACATGTAATTTCAGGATGGTCACACATCACACAACATGTCATGTTTTTGGGAAGGTTATGGCTCCTTGCAGTCTTGTTTGGGAGTGAATCTGTCCTAAATAGGCAATGGGAGGACTCAGTTGGATGAATCTCTCACTCCAGGGGAAGATCCTAGGGCCGGTGATCCTACAGGACCTTGGTAAGAGTCTACAAATGAGACAGGTGCTGATTAGTACTATGCTGAGCAGCAGGCATATGATCCTTTGTGGTGTTCCAATCCTCCTGAACTGTTTCCAAGGATGAATAACCCAATTTCAGACAAGCAATATAGTGCAATGTGACACGTGGAGAACAGTGAGTGGGCTGAACTTGCAGGTCACCAATAGAGCCACTTCCCCTTTGGCCTTGTGAGGCAGTGTAGCAATTACCTATAGGTTTGTCTTGTGAGAATTTGCAGTCCCCAGTCCTGAGGTCTGCCCAGCATTAACCCATTTGTCCAAGTGGAGGAAGTTGGGGCAGAGGTAGCCAAATTCCTACTATTGTTTCCTTTGTGAATACAAAGTATAGAATGGTACTTGACAGTGGCTGACAGGTCAGCAGTGCTTGTCCCGTAAGGCTGTCTCCACACCCGCGACTAGTGGCTGACCATGTAGTGCAGTGACACAGCAGCAATGAGTTTGGTGTCTTGGGGAGCATGGTGTGACAAGAAGCCAGGGAACTAGGTGTATGTTGTACTCATATGTGTGAGGCTATTTGGCCAGAAACTAGGTTCGAGTTTGTTGTCCCTGAGTAAATGTGCATGTGCCCCTAAACTAATTTGTAGGTAGGTCTGATTGGGCATAATTCCCCTGATAAAGATTAAGGGCCCTATTATGATGTCGGGTGGAGTTTCCTCCACCTGACTTCGTTATGGTCAAGGGACCAACCGACACCCGGTCGGCGGTCCTGACAACTAATTAGGATGCAACCGAACACTGTTCAGTCCCATGCCTATACTTTACAATGGGAGCATGTATTCCGGCCGGAATACATGCTCCCATTGTAAAATAGGAGGTGCAGTTCATTCTTGCACCTTGTGGCAGGCACCTAAAGGTGCCTGCCATGGGGTGCAGGAATTAACAGGGCCTACAACCCGAGGCTGTACACCCATGGGGGCCCTGCTGGGGGCCCCCAAAGTCGAGTTCTGACAGACTTTCTGTATCGGAAAGGCCGGCACAGAAAGGCTGTTGAAATCCGACATTGTAATCCCTCGGGCGGAAACAGCTGTCCTTGGGATGACTGACAGCATTCTGACTATGGACGGGCGCTCCGAGCTAGTCGGAAGCCAGTCGGAATGACCGGTCACATTCCTTTCTGACCCACTCCATCATAATGGGTCAGTCGGAAAGGAATCCGACAGGCACATTAAGATGCGGTTGGGATGGCTCCAACTGATGGTCGGAGCCGTTTCCGACCGCATTGTAATCGGCCCCCAAGTATCATTTGTTCTACGCTGGGATACATCCACACCAAGGTGCAGTGGCCTCCTGACGAGGGCCATGGCACTTATATTTCACAACTTAAGCACTGCCTGTTAGCCAGTGTCAGGTAATATCCTATACTTTATACAGCCCTGGTCCTACTATAGTTATTGTTGTACATGTCCCAGCTAAAGAG
This sequence comes from Calotriton arnoldi, assembly GCA_963921515.1. Lineage (NCBI taxonomy): Eukaryota > Metazoa > Chordata > Amphibia > Caudata > Salamandridae > Calotriton > Calotriton arnoldi. The sequence continues at coordinate 895,977 of CAWUFW010007035.1, read as the reverse complement.
GCTGCATGAAATCCCTTGTCTGGTTTAGATGCCTTCATGCTCTCTGCAGTCCCAGACAAGCCTGTTTTTCACCAGACATTTCCCTGGTGGGCTGGAGCCATTGGAGGCCTGTTTATAAGACAATGGGGTGCTGCGGGTACCTCTGCCACTTTCTCCAGCTTTCTCTGGTATTTACAGCAGGCCTGGTGGAACTAGAGGGGTGCTTCGGGAGTCCGAGAGGGCAGAGAGTGGTGGAAGGTAGCAGACCTGGTTGAACATTTTTGCCAGATCTAATTTGTGTTTCCTGTCCTGTCCTGGCTCTCTGTGCAGTGTACCTCCACCCACTCACTCTGATCTTTATCGACAATAACCATGTATGGATGGGACCATTATTAATAATAGCTGGTCCGAAAGAACTTGAGAGCATTACAGACAGGTGTTGGGCAGACACAATAGTGTGATTGGCATGGCATAACAGCATGAGCTATCTATGGCAGGGACAGTAGGACTCACAGGGAAGCTCATACTGCTGCTGGCGTGCTGCACCTTTCTGCATGGAAGGGGACCTTGGACTTCTGCTGCTTGATCTGTGCCTGTTGTGTGTGCCAGCGCTGCTGAGTTGTACCAGTTTTGTGACTGACAAAATCTTATGCTGTTGCTGTTGCCACATGCACATATCCTTTGTATTGTGTTAGATATGTGTTTTAGCAATTAGTGACACTTTGAAAAATTATTTTCACTATGTGAAAGTGAAAACAAACTTCAAGCATGTTAGAAATAAATATAGCACTTCCATAAAAAATATGAAAAGAGGTTATATTTAGTTTAAAAGCGAAGCAGAAAATAACAGTTTTAAAAATAGGCTAGACCACATTACAAAATTTAAAAACACAGCTTCCAAATAATGTTATGTCTTGTGTGATTCCTACAGCCAGGCCTGGCTTTTTAGGGAACAACATTTTGCACAACGGAAATTTCAACCCCTCCTTACAATGTTAAAAACACAAGTTCCATAATGCAACATGCTGGTGAAGGAAGTGGCCCGATTCGGGTCACTCGGGTCACTCATGACCACCTCTCTGCAGTCTAGGAAATGAAGAGTCGGTCAGACAGTAGAGAATACAAACCAATAACAGTGTATTCAAAGTTCGCTCAGAGCGGAGCCCTGTCTGCCCAGTCGCTAAGAGTGCTGCAGAGAGAGTCTGAATTCAACAGGCATAACGATACATTATGTACATTTCAGAATCAATGAAAACACGCCCACCATGGAATTTTCCAGAAAGATGCAGCTTGTCTTTAAATTACAAGGGAGTAAGTCTCAATTCTGAAGCCGGGCACACATTATCTATCTGTCAAGGTCATTCCTGCCTGTGTCCGCCACTTGACAAGTGGGAGAGGGCTTACATCTAGAGAAAGGTATGCGCTAATAAGAATAGTGCATTCATTAGTGTAACAAAACTCAGCTCCAAAGAAACATAACCTAGAGAAGGCCATATCCGAGAATTGGCAGGGAATTAGTTTCGATCATAATACAAAATGGCGCCGGTACACAAAATGGCGCCGCGAATGCTAACTTACGTAAAAACGGTTCAGAAGCATAATTTGTATTCTAACAGACCCTCCTTTTAGCATGAACTAAGCAAACATATTAAGATAACAAAACGAGAACATATTATTCAATACAACATAGTAATTCGATTTTAGGAACATTCCATGTCTTCAGCTTCAGGGAGAGAAACAGTAAGGAGGGAAGACGTTTCAAAAATACCTTCATCAATCTGCATAAGATCGTTCACCTCCTTTTGAATCATAATTGTTGCGTTGGTATCATGGATTGATATTCTCTTAGGAGCAAGAAGGGTGGTGCAGTAAGAACAGCATAAGGGAAGACACTGCAAAAGAATGCAACAGGCAATCAGAATCACAATGAAGTAGATCACCCTTTCTAGAATCCATCCCCATCCACCAAAGAGGGACCAACTCCAATTACCGCTCTCCATTCCTTTAACATTCTCCAAAATATCTAAAATATGTTGGGTAATATTCTTTTCCATATTAGTGATCCCGACTACACACTGGTCTCCTACTACCGCGCACACACCACCGCTCTTAGCTAGGATGAAATCAACTGCATATCTAGTTTGCTCAGAATATATTCGCATACTTTCTAATTGGGTGGTGATGTCACGCAAGGCCGCTACTGTGGAGTTAGACAGTATCTGCAGCTTACATCCAAAATATTCCCTAGTCCTTTCACCTCTAGCCATAGCGGTACCTCCATAAGTAATAATGGAGGAAAGAATATACCCAAAGGTGATACCGTTACTATAATTATTGACCTCCAGGTCTGTCACTCCGTCACAGAATTCCTTTGTCAAAGTCCTTTTAACCCATCTTAGATTTGGTTTACTGTACTTACAGGTAGGCCTGGGCGCTAAAATCCGCTCCGCTCGCAGAATTTGCGGATTTTTGGCAATTCCGTGTTCCGCGGAGAACGCGGAAATACCGAAAATTCAGCGATCCGCGGCGTAGCAGAATTTTTTTCTTGTCCGCGCTTTAAAAATGCATTTTCGCGCGCGCCGTAGCGACTTACCGGGATCCCTGCGTTCGCCGACGAGTTTTCCTATCCGTTCGCGTGCGCCACGAGATTTTGGTAGCCGGCCGCGCGATCCCGCAAGAGTGTGCGATCGAGAACACGTCATTCGGACGCGCCATCGGACATCCGGTGGAAGTTTGGTGAAGCTCGCGATGCCGAACATGCAAAATTTGCAATCTGGAGAAGAATAATATCTCGAGCAGCATAAAACCTTCTCGAAAATGATGATTTGGATGAAAAAAACTCCTCAGATTGACATTTGGCTGTACTTTTTGTGCAAGGAGTCCTTTTTTTAAAACTTTTTTTTTGGAGAGGAAGGAAGTGCCCCAGAGTCTCCAACTTCCTGTACCTGTCCAGCAGGCTCCTCCCAGTGCTTTGTCCATGTCCTGTTCACTTTTAATTTGGATTTGGAGCTGGAAGGATCACTCTTTGTGTCTGCTGCATCATATATCATTGGATTTGAGGACTTTTGGATTTAAGGACTTTTGGATTAGAGATTTTACAAGTAAGTTGGTGTTGTTTGTTTGATTGGGGCATTGCAGTTGCTGCAACTACAATTTTTGTCCTTTTCATCATTTTAAAAAAAATGTATTGTGGGTAGCCAGTAGGCCCAGAGCTAGTCATGGGTGCATGATGAAACAACTGTTCCTTTGGTGTGTGTTGAATTTATTTTAAACATCATTTAGGGCATGAATGGCATTGGATTGAATTGCAAAATGTGTTTTTTTGGGGTATTTCAGTTTTTGGGTGTGTGTTAAATAAATGCCTTTGTTGTGTGTGTGTGGTGTGTTTGTTGTGTAACTTGCACACCTTGTTTAGCCCTGTGGATTTTCGTTTTTGCATTTTATTGCATTAAAGCTGTGTTGTTTAGCATGCCTCCTTTGCCTGGCTATTATAGGCCTGTTTCAGTTCATCGTTTTCCAGGCTTCTTGTTGTTGTGGGCCTGGCCATGTGGCTGGTGGCCATTTTGAAGCCAGGCAGTGTGCTTTTGCCATAGGCCTGCATTGTCTGTCTTCCCTTTCTTGTTGTTGTGGGCCTGGCCATGTGGCTGGTGGCCATTTTGAAGCCAGGCAGTGTGCTTTTGCCATAGGCCTGCAAGCCTGTGGCCTAGTCTGCCAATAGGCCTTTCATCCAGTAGGTCCAGAGGTAGTCATGGGTGCATGATGAAACAACTGTTTCTGTGGGGTCTGTTGATAAACATCATTTAGGGCATGGATGGCATTGGATTGAATTGCAAAATGTGTTTTTTTGGGGGTATTTCACTTTTTGGGTGTGTGTTAAATAAATGCCTTTATTGTGTGTGTGTGGTGTGGTTGTTGTGTAACTTGCACACCTTGTTTAGCCCTGTGGATTTTCGTTTTTGCATTTTATTGCAGTAAAGCTGTGTTGTTTAGCATGCCTCCTTTGCCTGGCTATTGTAGGCCTGTTTCAGTTCATTGTTTTCCAGGCCTCCTGCTTGTTGCTTGTGACTGTGAGTATCTAGGTGGCTGGTGGCCATTTCTGGTGGTAGTTATAAGTGTGCTGCTTTTGCCATATAGGCCTGCATGTGTTTCCTTTGTTCCTCTTGGCTTACTGCTTCCATCCCCTTTGCCAGCTGCAGCTCCCTGAATGACGTGATGCGCAAATTAATGCCAAACAGGTTCCACTTCCATTCCATTTGTATTTTTGTTTTTGTTCTTCTTCTTTCCTATCCTTCCTGACTGTACACAGTATACCATGAAAGCCCTTGTTGTCAAAGTCTCACAAATGGCTACACTGTTAAAAACATTTTTTATAACTTAAACTGAGTTAAAAAAATGTGTTTATTTGTACTAGTATTAATTGAACCACAACAACAAATGCAACATTTCACTGATGTTCCTCTGGCTTTTTTGCTTTTAGGTGCACAAAAGACTGAGGAGGAGGTGTCACTGTCATCATCATCATCACCCGTTGTACTGCCAGACAGAAGTCCTGCTGCGCACAACGTCACGTGACGTGTGGCCACAGACATCTCTGCAACTTGTGCAACTGCGTCCTGCTGACATCTGAAGAAGATGGCCCCAAAGAAAGTTACCAGGTCCTCCAGTACCATGAAAGTTGCCAGTGAGAAGAAAGAACAGAAGAAGGAAGTGGCACTTACCAAGACTGGTGTGCCGCCCACGATGTTTTTTGGGAAACCAAAAATTACGCCTGCATCAGCGGTGTTCGGGGACCAAGCTGGGAGCAGCACCTCTGCATCAGCGGGCCCACCCCACCAACCTAGGCCCAATGAATGTCGCAGAGGTAGCCAGTCTACTTGCGCAAACGCCAACGAGCAGTGATGTTGAAATTTCATTATCGCAAAGTAGTACCCGATCAACGCAGGTGGAAACTCAGCAGATAAGTGGGCAACAACAGCCGGAACAACAGCCGGAACAACAGCCGGAACAACAGCCGCAACAACAGCCGCAACAAAAGCCGCAACAACAGCCGCAACAACAGCCACAACAACAGCCGCAACAACAGCCGCAACAACAGCCCACAATAGTAGTTGTTCCTCCCGAAGTAGGGGCAGTTCAGGAAATCGAGCTTCATGCAGAGGAAGAAGAGCAAGCCACTCTTTCAGAAGATCCATTGTCTTCCAGATCCCCAGCAAGGAAAAGGAGGGTTAGTCCATCAACTTCTTCTTCAAGCCCCCCTTCTGATGATCTAGATACCACTTGGAAGCCACCAGCTCAGTCTGAGAGTGAGGCACGCCACGCGACAAGGCTAAGGAAAAGGAAGGTTCCAGAAAGCCTTAGAGTTATGGAGGAAGATGTAGAAGAGGAGGATGATGATGAGCCAGTCATCATGAAGATCACTCCAGCCCCAGTGGAGATGGAGACCGACATTAATATTACCCCATCCCAAATTGCTGTGAGAGATGTGGCACGGATACCACCAACACAGGTAACACCAACACGACCTCCAGCTTCCATATTTGCATTTGCTAAGGCCCGGCAGGGACCTACATCCAGCTCAACCACCACCTCAGTAGGTAGTGGTACTGTAAGTGCACAGAGTCAAATTCCACGCCCACCCTCCAGTTCATCTGGCATTGAAAGTGGCACCTCCAGCAGCGCCAGAAAGTTCACCTCCCCAGTTTGGGACTTCTTTTCGGTTAGCAGTAAGGAGGAGAACGTTGCTATATGCTCAATTTGTCCACAAGCTGTTAGTCGGGGTAAGCTTGGTACAAACTATGGTACCGGAGGCCAAACAAGTCATCTAAAAAAACACCACATGATCCAGTGGGAGGCGCACCTACTTAGCGTACCAAAAAGTAAAACTGCACCCATTGCTGTTGGTGGGGATGAAGAAGTAGAAGAAGATATGATCGCAGTGGAAGGTGAACAAGAGGGAGACATTTCTAGTCCTGTCCCCAGCAGTGTAGTGGTACCGCCCACATCCTCAGCAACATCTCAGTGGCACCGTAGTAAGAGTATGGCTGGGACACCAAGGCAACAAAGTACTGCAATGAAAAAAAGTGCGTCGTTGAGCCTAGCTGGGTTCAAGAAGTCACCTGCATCAGCTGCACCACAAAGGAAAATAATCCATCCTACCATTGACAGCATGCTTAGGTCGGAGGGGCAGTACGAATGCAACCACCCAACGGCACGTTTGTACAATGCGAAGCTGGCTAAAATGTTAGCGCTGGACCTTCTCCCTTTTTCTTTTGTGGAAGGGGTGGGTTTCCTTGAATTTGTGTCAGCCATCTGCCCTAAATGGAAGGTTCCCAGCAGGTCCTATTTCACAAGAGTTGCTGTTCCAGCACTACATCACGATGTGCTGGAATTGCTTGGACAAGCTTTGCAGCAGAGTGCTGTTCACACTATCCACCTGACAACAGACATGTGGACCAGTTGCCAAGCCACTGATTACATGTGCATCACTGCACACTGGATCCCTTTTGTGGGGGTTAGAGAAAAGATATCTGAAGCAGGTGTTGTTGACACTGCTGAGATTTTTCATGCTACTCGGAAACATGCAACTGTAGCCATGTTCGCCATGGAGAAATCTCATACTGCTGCAAATATTTTGGAAGAGTTTAACAGCAAGGTCTTTGAATGACTGCGCCCAAGAGGGCTTAACATTGGTTTTGTTGCCACGGATAATGGCAGTAATGTACTTAAGGCCATGGAGGATGGTGCCTATTTCAGGGTCCCGTGTTTGGCGCACTGCATTAACATTATTGTTCAAGACTTTCTGAAAAAAGAAGCCATAGTCAGCAACTTACTGACTACCTGCAGAAGAATATGCACACATTTCAGCCATTCTTTTAAAGCACGGAAGCAGCTGAGGATTATTTCAACGTGAGTATAGAATGCCAGTCAAAGCACTCATCCAGGAGGTGGCAACACGTTGGAACTCAACGTATTACATGCTTGACCGTCTGTTTGAGCAGTACAGACCAATCAATGAATATGTCATGCAAAGGGCAGATGCTACTGTGAAAGGCATGACCCTACAGATGGACCAATGGGGCCTAGTTAAATGCCTGACAGAGATGCTTCTTCCTTTCGAGCTCTTCACACGTGAAGTCAGCAAGGAGGACTGTACTATAGGCCAAGCTATCCCATTGTTGCACATGCTAGAGCAACAGCTGAAGGAGGTGTCTCAAGCGTACACAGGTGTGGAGGAAAAAAATGAAGCATATGAGTTGGTGGAGAGCTTATCCCGTCGCTTAGGTGAAAATACAAGGGTACAAACTCGCATTGTTTCAGAAAAACATTACATTTGTGCCACAATTCTGGATCTACGGTACAAATCGGCATTGAACAGTAAGACATTAATTCCTTTTTCAGAAGTGGATGTTGCCCGGTACAAAACTTGGATAGCTGAGGCAGCCAGTGACTTTGAAAATGAACGGCTGGTAATTCAAGGCCTGCTACTCATATGGTATGCCCAGACGTGGGTCCCGTGCTCACCACGCCACTCGAGTCAAGCTATCCTGGCTGATGAGGGCTGAAAGCCCGAAACCGGTCCTAGGATGCTTGATTCCGGTCCAGGGAAGACATGGCTTGGCAGTTCGGTCTGGACTGTTCCCATGAGGCACAGGGTCAAGACTGATTTGCATATGGCTATGTCTGAACTGGGGTGGCGTGGTGAAGCAAAATAACGATGGATTAAACCCAGATCTGTGACTGGGGGTGAGTGTTTGCCAATGTGCAACATTCCGTCCATCATCTTGTGTGTTTTGCATTTCGCCCTAAGTGGGAAGGGTATGCCCAGACGTGGGTCCCGTGCTCACCACGCCACTGGAGTCAAGCTATCCTGGCTGATGAGGGCTGAAAGCCCGAAACCGGTCCTAGGATGCTTGATTCCGGTCCAGGGAAGACATGGCTTGGCAGTTCGGTCTGGACTGTTCCCATGAGGCACAGGGTCAAGACTGATTTGCATATGGCTATGTCTGAACTGGGGTGGCGTGGTGAAGCAAAATAACGATGGATTAAACCCAGATCTATGACTGGGGGTGAGTGTTTGCCAATGTGCAACATTCCGTCCATCATCTTGTGCGTTTTGCTTTTCTGCTACTCAAACCCACAACAAGTACTGCAGCAGGGCATCCGGCGTCAAGTTCCACTTCAGAACCTGAGGGCAGTGCGTTTGGCTCGGAGCGGTCACCAACACTATCGACAACAGCAAGAACCGGATCATCAGCCCCAGTAAAATCGGCACAGGATTGGTATTTACAGCAAGGGCTTGCTAGGTCCAGTGCTGATGCAAAGACAAAAGAGGCCAAGCAAAGTGTAGCACCCCTGAACATTGAGCGGATGGTCCAGGCCTATCTGGATGACCCAACAGAGGTCTACATTGATCAAAACCCATTGCGGTATTGGTATGGGAAAAGGGGCCAATGGCCAGTGCTCAGCAGGCTGGCGATAAACTATCTGGCTTGCCCTGTCTCAAATATCTCTTCTGAACATGTTTTCAGTGCTGCTGGTGCCATTGTAACAGTGAAAAGGACCAGTCTCTCGCCCAAAAACGTGGAGAGGTTAACCATGATCAAAATGAATCAGCACTTTATACCACCGAATTACACAATACATGAATCAATGCAGGAAGATGAGGACAGCGACTTAGGTGACGGAAGTAGTGTGTTAGATGATTACCTTCTTCTGGTTGAACCCCCAGAGTTTGAGGACGAGCTATACTTCCCTGACAACTAGGCTTGAACTTCTTACTTTCTTCCTTCCTTATTTACTTGTATTTGTGTGTGTCTGTCTTTCTGGTTCAAAACTTTGAACTACAACAAATCCATCACCACCGTCTTCTAGTCTTTTTATTGCCATATTGGAGGTGCGATACCAAAGGAGATGATGGACGGAGCGTTAGAGCAAATCAAACACTCACCCCCAGTCAACTGATCTGGGTTTAATCCATCATCATTCTTTAGCTCACTCCACCACCCCAGTTCAGACATGGCCATATGCAAATCAGTCTGACCCTGTGCCTCATGGGAACAGTCCAGCCCGAACTGCCAAGCCATGTCTTCCCTGGACCGGAAACAAGCATCCTGGGACCGGTTTCGGGTTCAAAACCCTCATCAGCCAGGCTATCCTGAATCCAGTGGCAAAGTGAGCAAGGGACCCACGTCTGGGCATACCCTGCCAACTTAGGGCGAACAAAGCGATACCAAAGGAGATGATGGACGGAGTGTTAGAGCAAATCAAACACTCACCCCCAGTCAACTGATCTGGGTTTAATCCATCATCATTCTTTAGCTCACTCCACCACCCCAGTTCAGACATGGCCATATGCAAATCAGTCTGACCCTGTGCCTCATGGGAACAGTCCAGCCCGAACTGCCAAGCCATGTCTTCCCTGGACCGGAAACAAGCATCCTGGGACCGGTTTCGGGTTCAAACCCCTCATCAGCCAGGCTATCTTGAATCCAGTGGCAAAGTGAGCAAGGGACCCACGTCTGGGCATACCCTGCCAACTTGGGGCAAACAAAGCGATACCAAAGGAGATGATGGACGCAGCGTTAGAGCAAATCAAACACTCACCCCCAGTCAACTGATCTGGGTTTAATCCATCATCATTCTTTAGCTCACTCCACCACCCCAGTTCAGACATGGCCATATGCAAATCAGTCTGACCCTGTGCCTCATGGGAACAGTCCAGCCCGAACTGCCAAGCCATGTCTTCCTGGACCGGAAACAAGCATCCTGGGACCGGTTTCGGGTTCAAAACCCTCATCAGCCAGGCTATCTTGAATCCAGTGGCAAAGTGAGCAAGGGACCCACGTCTGGGCATACCCTGCCAACTTAGGGCGAACAAAGCGATACCAAAGGAGTGAGCTAAAGAATGATGATGGATTAAACCCAGATCAGTTGACTGGGGGTGAGTGCTTGCAATGTTCAACACTCCGTCCATCATCCCCTTTGGTTTTGCTATGTTCGCCCTAAGTTGGCAGGGTATGCCCAGACGTGGGTCCCTTGCTCACTTTGCCACTGGATTCAAGATAGCCTGGCTGATGACTGCTGTAAGCCAGAAACCGGTCCCAGGATACTTGTTTCCGGTCCAGGGAAGACATGGCTTGGCAGTTCGGGCTGGACTGTTCCCATGAGGCACAGGGTCAGACTGATTTGCATATGGCCATGTCTGAACTGGGGTGGCGGAGTGAGCTAAAGAATGAGGATGGATTAAACCCAGATCAGTTGACTGGGGGTGAGTGCTTGCAATGTTCAACACTCCGTCCATCATCCCCTTTGGTTTTGCTATGTTCGCCCTAAGTTGGCAGGGTATGCCCAGACGTGGGTCCCTTGCTCACTTTGCCACTGGATTCAAGATAGCCTGGCTGATGACGGCTGTAAGCCAGAAACCGGTCCCAGGATGCTTGTTTCCGGTCCAGGGAAGACATGGCTTGGCAGTTCGGGCTGGACTGTTCCCATGAGGCACAGGGTCAGACTGATTTGCATATGGCCATGTCTGAACTGGGGTGGCGGAGTGAGCTAAAGAATGATGATGGATTAAACCCAGATCAGTTGACTGGGGGTGAGTGCTTGCAATGTTCAACACTCCGTCCATCATCCCCTTTGGTTTTGCTATATTGGAGGTGCAGCTGTCTGCATTTAACTGAAGTCCACTACTCCGAGTCCTGCTCCTCCATCCTCCTGACTCGCCCTAAATCCATTTCCCTCAAGCCAGATGATGATTGGATGTAGAATAATAATAGTACAAGCAAGAAAATGTTGCCTCGTCGAGTCCCTCCAAAAGAAGTGGAACATGATGACTACTATAGCTATCCTCCTTTCCGAGCCAAGAGAGGCTGCCCCTTAACTTAAGATGAGAAGGAACATGTAATGAAGGATGGCGTGCATTGGACGCTGACTCTGAGAGTGATTGGTGTTTGTGTTGTTGTTTGTTTTGCATGAAGTGAATTCATTGTGTACTATTATTATTTAATCTATACACTAAAAGTAACTCAAGTCAATTTTTCCCTTCTTGTTGTTTAACAACAAAATTGTACTTCTACTGCAGGCCGATCCATTGCATTTTTTAATATGGAATCTGGACTCACTATGTACACTGCACTGCACACTGAGTTGGACAACACCATGATGATGACCACAGTGACATAATATCTTCGCAGTCACTCAGTAGGATCAGAGATGATTGATGGAATAACTCAGGGTGTTTCATGAGTGGCATAAAAGGTAAACAAATCAACAACAACCACAGCAGACCTACATGTCTGTGTAGTGGTGGAGTCGAGTGTAGTGGTATGACTGACAGCGGTGCACTGATTTAGTCGCTTAATTTGGAAAATGCTATGTTGCTGTATATGTGCTTTGTCTGTCTCTGTCAAAATGTAAGCTAAATGGAGGTTGGGTCACGGGTGCCGTGGGCCTGCTCTGTCCTGTTGTTGTTGTAGGTTAATGCTGGAAACAGAGTAGACATGATGTATCCATGCCGCCTCTGAAAGTGTTCTTGTTGCACTCCACTGTAATTAATGCATTTTTTTTCTCCTTGATTTTTCAATATCCCTTTTGTTTTTCCATCTACAATTATAGGCCGGCTCTTACCCTGTGCTAAACTGGGAAAAACAACTCACACTAACCTTACCAATACGCATCCGCCAGGCAGGCAGTGCCGGCACCCAAGATTGATGGACGGAGCGTCCATGGAAGGGAGGACCAAGAGGAATGCCGAGAAGCAACTCCCCAATTTAAACAGGATAACATACAGTAACAGTATCAACATTCATCATCTTTTAAATAACTTGATTCATTTTTTATCTTCAATCATTACGACTGTGTGTTGTTGTTATTATGTTTGCTCTCTGCTTATAATTCATCCCTACAGCTATTTTTTAATTTTCTTTGCTATCTTTAAAAGTAAGCCCGGTACAACAGAACAGAAACTGTATGTAATTTGGGTCTCTCTGAGGGCAGACAGGCAAGGCAAATTGCATAATATACTGCTGCCCTGTACTGTCTAATTGTCTAGTAGTAGTTAGTAAGTACTACTTATCATTAACCATCAAGTTATCATCATCATGCATGCATTTGCTTTTTCTCCCTTAAACAAATTTATGGATATGGTCGTCTGCCAAAATTGTGTTTTATTGTTTTTCCATGCGTAGTGTTTTTCTTTGTCAAACCTTTCCCCAAACGCCCCTTCCCAACCATTCATCAAACCCTAACCCTCTTCCCCCGGGCTGTGTGATTTATATTGAGGTGTGACTAAATTAATTGTACACCAATAATCGATCACACGCTTGCTGGGGCGGATGTGGTGAAAGCAACACTAATTCAATTTCAAGGCAGGGTGAGGATCTTCTTCTGCTTGCCCACCCATGCTCAGTATATTTGCAAGTCAATTTTTTTTCCCAAAGGAACCTAATCCATCATAATTAATTTGTGGCATCGATTGGATTCATCAACATCCTCCTACACAGCACTAAAGGTTACGCTTGTGTCGAGTGACTCGACACAACTACAGTTTGTAACTTGTTGTACTAGGCTATCCCTGCCACCATTATGTTTTATTTTACTTTAGCATTGCTAATCAGCAATATTATTATTGTTTGGCAGTCTTCTTGTGTACTGTACTGTACTTCGCTCTACTACTCCTCCCAGAGTCTCTCTCAGGCGACTGACTGTCTCATTTTCTTTTTTTGCAAATGCTACTGCCAGTGTCTACTACTACCACCACAACCATGGCATCTCCATTCACTTGGGAAACCAAACCATCATCGCCATGCAGCCATCGCTGTGCCTAACTTAAACATCAATCACAGGTAAGATAAGAAGTTTGGGGGAGGTATAATAATGGACTAAGAGGAGAGACTGACAGTGCTAGTAGGACAAGTCACTCAGTGAGGGGTACCGCATCTATCTGTTTGTGTGTTACAAAATCGGCAGATTATTTAAATCAAACACTGGCTGCGGCCCTGCAGCAGCAAGGAAACCATGTGACGTAAAACAGTAACCCCCCCACAAAACATTAACAACGTATGCTATGTTTAAGTATAAATATAATTTAATACCCTAACAAAAATAAACTATGTAAAAAATCCCACAACACCCGACCCACCCCTCTCCCTAACCCCAACCAAATGTCCAAAACGAGAAAGTCCAACCAATGTCCAAATTGTCCATAATAATAAACCCCAACGCCCAATTCCCACCCACCAAAAAAAGGATTAAAAAAAGGGGCAATCCAACAGGGTCTTAAAGTTATCGGCGGGCTCTTCTGATTTCCTTCTCCAGGACCTTGATCTTCTTGTTCAGCTCCTCTAAGTGATCCTCTGGACGCGCATTTCGGAGGAGCATGCGGCGCGCATATGCCCTGCAGTTGCATCCACAGGGGGGGGCAGCAGTGCTGGATGTTGTAGTGCGGCGGCGGGCGGCTGCCTGACCGCTGCGCCGTACCACTGGAGGGGCCTGGCTGGGGCCCGGGGCATTGGAGGAGGCTTCAGCTGCTGCCGCCGCCTCCTCCTCCTCCGCCAGAACCTCCAGGCGCCCGTATTCTTGGCAGATGGCCTCCAGCTTCCGGCGCTGGGCCATGGCTGCCAACTCCTTCCTGGTTGTTTTTTTTGCTTGGGAAGGAGGAGCTATATCAAGAAAGAAAAAAAGACTTTTGTAATCAATACTCTTAGCAAAACAGTAACACAAAATTAATTCAACACATAGTGGCACAGTAGCACTAGCAAGCACAGAACATAACATTTGTGGTATGTATCTATCCTCCCACTTCCTCGGCCTCTAACATTTGTGGGAGTTTCAGGCATTATACTAGCACTATGGACTCGAGTACACAGTACACTAGTCTTCTTCTCTCTTGTTTAGCGAAATTACGTAACCTTGTTGTAGCTGGCATGCCAGCTCAGTCAGCTTGCGCCCAAGACAAACATACTTGAGTCATGACGCAGACTCACGTTAGTTTTATTTACTACTGTCTGCAGGTGGGGAAGCTCGTATTTTTCTATTACGGGTGGCACTGGCCATACTCTGTTACATCAAGGGCAACTGCTCAATTTCACTTTCACCCTGCCCTGACTACTACAAAAAGGCAGATGATATCTGATCCAGTGATCATTGCTTATATATGGGACGACATGAGGCACTTTGTTTTGACTGATTGTGTAACCAGCCGATAGGCCACCCATGGCAGGCTGGCTAACACAGTCGAAAATAAATTAACATAGGTAGGGAGTGGTCCTCGGAGTCGGAGGAAGGCGCTTGATAACTACATACATACACAATATATATGCTGTGCTTGCAAACTACTGTGAGTCAAGGGAGTATTCTGAAAATACAACTTATATTCTCCTCGGCTTTGCTACTCTGGCGCGGTTTCTTTTACATTCTCTTCAAACTAAGACTCTTCATCCAGTGACAGTCTCCACCTATGCTATCTATGATGAACACCATCCAGGCATCCATCCATTCAAAGTAAACGTCTATCATTCTTCTTAATCTCTCAACAAACCTTAGTTTGTTTCACCAACAACAAACATTTATTCTTTTTTTTTAAACCACCACCCATGCGTCCTTCCTTCCTTGCTTGCCTTGGCTTTGAGTTTGACCCAAACACCGCTGAGGATTCTTGCTATCCACCCATACAGTTTCACCCACCCAGGCAGGCATCTTTTCTTTCACCTTCCACCCATCCTTCAACCACCCATGCATCTGATTCCTATCAGCCACCTATGCATGCATCCCACGTATCCTTCTCTGCCAGTCATAAATATTACATCTCGCCCGTCCTTCCTCCTTCCACCCTTCTTTCCCTTTTCGTTCAACACATCCATCAAGGTCATCTGATCTGACTTTTAGTCTTCTCCATAAAACTTTCACAGCTGAGTTGAAGTCAGATAGAAGAGGCCATTGGTTACTCAACTCCCACCGCTAATGCTATTGCTAATGCTAAGTAAAGGGTGTCTTCTTCAGCCGTTGTTCACAATAACTTCTTACTTACTAAGTCTCAACAGTACAGTGTACACCCTTGCAGAGAGTGTAATGTCAATAAGTAAGGAATATAACTTACAACCGTCCGCCACTGCTGCTGGCTCACCCCCTGCAGCTTCTGCAGCTGCCGCATATCCTGCTCCCTCCGAAGTGGCCGCGTCGCCATCGCCGTTGGCCCCGGCACTGGAGGTCGGTAGTATGCCTATAAAAAATATTACACATTTTTTAGATGCCATATACACCTCCCCCTATTTATTCTTTTTCACTAGCAAAATTGAAAAAAAAGTTAATACATACATATACAACATACATCACTAGTACAGATCGGGTACTAGAGTAGAGTAGACACTAGTAGTGTTAAATGGTCCCTAGGGTCATTCTAGTCTTTGCTAAGTTAGCCTGAGCCATGCAACCATTTTAGCTTTGTGTCTTTTATTTTTGCGCACGTTACCTCGCAGCTTGTTGTGTAAGACGCCTTTGAGCCCACATGAGCTCATACTGCTACTGTCTGAGCGCTGCGTACAAGGTCAAAAAACAAGCCACTTTGTTATGGAGTTCTGGTCAGTCCGTATTGCTTAGCCATAACATGCCACACTTTTTGGCACGACTGAGAAATGCTTGCATTATACTAACGCGCACCATTTTTCTCATAACAGACGGAAGATTCCCTTCTACGAACCAGAGCTTTGCAGAGCTTATGATGTAACCAGTACTTCTAGGTTCTAAGGTGAGGGGTCCCCCAGAATTCACTCAGAGATCTTCATTTATAATTTTATATAAACTATATTCCTACCAAGGGGAGGGTGGTTCTTCCACCACTGTTCAGTTATCATGATTTCCCCTTTTGTCTTCTATGGACTTGTAGTTGTAACAATGTTTATTGTTTTAATCTTATGCATTTTGCTGTTGGTGCTGGCTCGTATACTGCATTATAGAACAACATACAGAGCTTGTTAGTTGAAAATAAACCTTTTGAACTTACATAGACTCTGTGGTATTTGGTGTGGACTTACACGAGTGAGTGAGAGAAAGGGTGTGCATTGCTTCCGCGACTCTAAGAGGTCGGGAGTGTTATGTTCTGGGTTGTCTAATCATTGGGTATCTTCGGGGGGTTCAGGGAGCTAATGAGACACTATAGCTAGTCGGTCAGGGGATTGTGGGTTCTGAGGTGTGAGGAAGGTCCAACCTCCCATCACCAACGTCCTATTTTCTTGTGCATAGTTCTGTATGTGCAGAATCCCTCCAACAGTAGTAGTATGTCCTATCCTATCAAAAATAGTAAAATATCTGGTTGGGCATTTTGTTGGTGGGAATTGTCGAAAAGCCTCAAGATTAAGAAGACTAGAAGAGGACAACCCAAAGGACTGGACTCAGTGGCTAGAGCTATTGGTGAATCTGAGTTTTATTTAAAACCTTATAAATAAAGAGTGGCCAACTGGGCAAGCTTAGCTACAGAAAGACTAATAGTAATAGTACAGAGAGTCATAGCAGAAGCAACAGGGATAACAAGAATTTAGAAACAGATAGTCTAGATCGAAGAAGATTTTGTAAAAAATAGAATTAGGAAACCGTTCGGAAAAATAAGGTGCAGTAAAAGTTAGGGAAGTATAATTATTAATATTAACAACAGGAGGACTTACTGGGGCCAGCAGCAGAACCCTCGGTAGAGGAGCGGTCCTGGCCATCAGCTGCTCCCGCCGACTCGGACGACCCCGTCTTCTTGCCCCTGGGTGCTGATCATGAAAGATGTAAGAAAGAAAGAGACAAACATGGATGATTGGTGTGAAACAAATAAAATATTTTAAAAAACGCTCAAAAAAACATTTATGGAAACAAGAATTGCAATAAAATTGACCTATCTAATCTGGTCGACTAGTATTGCGGGATTTGCGGACCGTCTAGTTATTATTTATGAACACTAATCCAGTGTTCCATTCTGATTCCAGAATACTAACTAAGCCTAAGTACCACCTGACCTAGCCCACCTATTCCAGACGGGCCAATTGTTCACTAAGTCTGCATTTCCATTTATTTTAGTCCTCAAAAATGCATAGATGGAGGACACATGCATACATTTTTGCATACACCAAATTGTTGGTTGGTTGCTGCTGATGTTCTGCTAGTGATAAGCCTATTACCACTCACTAAATAAACTACAAAAGGTTCTACTAAGGACTGGGGTAAGCATCACCCAGCAGCATGTGACGTGACAGAGGATGCATCACGCAGACCACTAAAAAATTACCAACTAATACTAATAAGTAACTAAACCTATCAATCCACCACTATCTCTTTTTAGTGGCAGGAGGACAAAGGAAGGACTAGAGTCTCTCTAGCATTACCTAACTTAAGTTCTCTAAAGTAAACTCTTACATAATCAGGCCAAGCGAGCGCAAAGTTGCAAACAAGTAAGATTAGTAGCGCCGAGCACCTGTGTCATAACAATCACAGAAGATTTTTAAACGTAATTTACCTGCAATGTAAGCAGCAGTATTCTTGCTGTTCGGAAAAAAAATATATTCGCAATATATAACACAGAGCAGAAGAACACAAAGTAGTAATATTAAATAGCTACTCACCAAGCCCTGGGACCTCCACTCCTAGCAGGTCCAGCAGGTCCTGCTCCCGGTCCAGGATATCGGACCACCGGTGCGTCAGCTGGGTATCGGTGCGCCGGACACCAGAGCAGCGAAACACTGCCCGGCGCACCTTTCCCCACCGCTGGCGACGCTCCCGGAGCCCGTACCCGGACCCAGGCCTTCCGCCTGCTGCTAGGGTTAAGGGGAGGTGGCGCTGCACATAAAAAACAAGTGCGGCCACCTCCGCTTCGTTGAAGATGTCCCTAGCCTGCACCCCTTGAGGGCACCGCCTTCCGCAGGGAAGGCGGTCGTGGCTGCGGCTACGACGAGTAGCCTTGCCCTTGCCCTCTCCCTTGGCCATGGTTCTGGGACTCGGGGGGGGGCGGAAAAGAAAAGGGAGGAATTAGAAAATTAAGTAAAAGAAATGAAAAAAGCAAGTTATAGAAAAAGAGTGAAAAAGTCACAAAAAGTAGAAAAAAACTCAAAATATAGAATCAGGAAAATAGAGAGATACATAATAAATAAAAAAGATTAAAAAAAAGTGTACAGAAACAAAGGATTGCAAAGATAGAGGGAGGATAGAAAAGCAGGCCCAGAACCATAGCAATAGAGTGAAAAACAAGATGGCCGCGCCCATTGCGACCGCATGGGCAAGTTCGCACAATATTTCCCCCCCAAGCACGCAAAAAAGCGTCGCGAACACGTAATACGCGTTCCCGAACAGGAAATACTCAACGCGAACTTGCGGGAGCGCGCAATACGCGACCCGGAACAGGAAAAACGCATCGCGAACGGGCGCAAAAAGCAATTCCGCGTGCTCGCGGAATTCCGCATAGCTCGTGGAGATTTTTTACCGTTTCGCTGAACTTTGCGTAACGCGACTACGCAAATTCCGCCCACCCCTACTTACAGGGCATACCAAGAGGAAGCACCATTCCCAAAGCAACGTCCTCGGTACCATTATAAACATTTGAGTAAATACCATTGGACAGAAAGTAAAATCCTGCGTGTGCATAAAGTGGACCTTGATAATCTACAGGAGCATATTTGGTGTTCGTTCCTACTGTACTTGGATCCTTCTTTTTCACTACAGACATTGTATTTTTGAATAATATTATTTCAGAACAATTTACATATAGAAAAGCGTCTGTACTGTTTACTATTGGACAACATGCAGGATAATAACCTGCCTTTCGGGTAACTGTCAAATCTTGATAATGCCAGCCTACTAAGGTAATGTTCTGTTCATCCATATACAAATTGTCACAATACATATCAGTGTTGCAACCTGGGTATCCCTTCCCTCGTGGCTTCCTGTAATACAAACAAGGACCGGGATATCCCATCCCGAACTCACCCTTTACCTCTACGAATTGGGGTGGACGAACATATGTATAATTAACCAGTGGCAATGGGTATGCAGTCCATAAACTTGTGACAGATTCAGTTGGGTAACAAGCTGTACCTTCACCCAAAAAATTCTTGTGTGTATCTAGAAATACATTGGGCGGAATCGTCCTTTTTGTACGAACTTGAGGAACAATCTTATATGCAGTACAGGATGATGCATTCTGATCACATTCCAAAACCCAAGACACCCCACCCAAAATCAATAACAGCAATAATACAAGAACAGCGCAGAGCACTTTTTGCTTCGTAGACCAAACCTTTTGTACATGGACAAGAGGAATTACTGGCTGCTCTTCATCAGCAACCATTCTGCCAAAAGGGTGCATAGTGAATAAGGAAGCAAGAGGACAAATTTCCAGCAAGAGAAGTATACCAGTTCCCAGTGTTCGTCAGAGCCTCACTGGTACAGGCTCCTATTGTTCATCAAACATTGGCACTCTTGAGCACCGGCGGTGGAGCTTGCGCTTTCCTAAGCTCTTGATGTATCCCACGACGATCAGGATAATGTACCCCCCTCCAAGGAGCAGGTTCAATCTATCCTGTCCAATGTTCAGGCAGTGCACAAATCTGACATCACCTTAGACTAACTCCGTTGGTACTACAGCAAAGTACAGCCTAGCTTGCACAGTCCATCCCTATCTAATCTAACTTCTCCTTTTGTGCACTATTCCTCAACCGAGGTCGCAGATCGTACCTGGTGACTCCAGGCACAGATGGATCAGTGAAAAGGGGTCCTAGATAGCTTGTACCCCCGGTGGCACTTCATCATTCTCCTCATTCGTTTTGGTCCAGGTCAGCCTGGTGTCGCTGAAGGGGACAAACTGAGGCACCGTCCCACACTCAGTATCCCCTACTTCATCTTTAATCCATTGATCATAAGGCAAAGGGAGAGGCACCCTTTTGCAATGAGTGCCATGCTCCCAATTTTTTCGGCCACTGACCTTAATAGCGATACGTGTAGCCAGAAGGACCTGTTCCGGTCCCTTCCAGCGCGACTCCAAACTTTTCTTCAGCTGGAAGTTTCGGATCAACACAAAATCCCCAGGCCGAATGTTATGTCTGGGTCCCTCTGGTGTAGCTGGCAGGGACTCACAGACCGGTTGGTGAATAGAACGCAAATTTTCAGTTAACTGGCACAGGTAATCAATTAACAAGGGGTACTCAATATCAGAAAATCGACGAGGTCGCGGGATGCCCCAGACATTTGCCGGGTGCCCAAACGCGACCTCGTACCGTGAAAATACGGTCCTAGAATGTGCTGTTGTTCTTGTTGACAAAAGAGCTAATGGTAAAGCATCTGGCCACTGTAAACCTGTAGTTTCCTGAATCTTTGCCAATTTCAGTTTGAGAGTACCATTGTAATTCTCAACCAAACCTGCTGATCTGCGGGTGGTTTGCAGCATGAAACTTCTGTTTTATGTGCAAACCATCACAAATTAACTGAATGACCTTGGCATTAAAATGACTTCCGTTATCACTCCTAATCAAATGGGGCAAGCCAAAACGAGGAAAGAACTCCTTCAGGATTACCTTTGCAGTCGTAAAAGCTGTATTGTCTTTAGTAGGATAATCTTCAACCCATTTACTAAACAACCACTAAAACATACTTCAAATTATTGCACCTATCTAATTCAATGTAGTCCATCTGAAGGACCTCAAAAGGGAAAGTAGGTGGTGCAAAATTGCCAGATGGGGTAGGAGTACCTTTTCCTGGATTGTGCATCATGCACACCATACAATACTTCACTAAATGTACAGCAGTCTTCGAAATGTTATCATTCTGCCATACAGGATCTAACAACTTACAAATGCCCTTAGCACTGATGTGGGCTGGACCGTGTGCCATCGTAACCACAGGAAGAACATATGCATCTGGCAACATCCATCTCTGCTTCCCTGTCTTATCAATCCATCCCTCATCGTTTCTTGCCACACTGCTAACTCTTCTGTTGTGGCCTCACTTTGAATCTCTTTCACATTCCCAAGTGTATCTTCGAACATAGTAACCTCAGGCACCCACCTAGCAAGACCTGCTACAAACATTCTTTTCATTTTGGTCCAGGCTGTTTCCTTAGCTGTCTGATCTGCAAAAGCATTTCCCCTACCTACATCATCAGCAACTTTCCAGTGGGCACTACGCTTCACTATTGCCAATTTCTTAGGGAGTGTCAAAGCAGACAAAAGCCTCAATATGAGATGCCCATGCTGGATTTTGGTGCCATGAGAAGTAAGAAACCCTCTCTCAGCCCAGAGTCGCCCAAAATTATGCTCGACTCCGAAGGCATATTGGCTGTCAGTATAAATATTGACAACCAGTCCCTCACTTAATTGGCAAGCTCGGATTAGGGTGCTCTCAGAAGCTCGCAATTTCAGGAAGCAAATTAGAAACAAATCTATTGACAAACAACCGAACACCTCCCTCAATAGGCAAGTCCTGCCCACTGTAGTCCAAAAATGTACCTTCAAATCGAGTAAAGAAATCAGACACACTCTCATCTTTCTTCTGCCGACAAGCTGACAATTTATCCCAATCCACCTTTCTTGGTGGATTAAGAGAATGCATGTATGTAATAATGCAGCCTGGCAAAGCAAGTATCTGTACCTGAGGCTTATCACCTGGCTTTATTTCCTGATCCCATGCATTAATTTGATCCCAAGTACCACCCAACTCCAGAACATGACCCTGTGTATGGACTTGCCTCCAGATATCAACCGGAACAAGAAGACTGACGAACATTTCAATGTCAGCAAGAGTCATTACCGTCGAAGAACAAGCTTCAGCCAACTCTTTATAATAAGCAGTAGGATTCTTTCTAGGGTCAGGCAAATGAGTTTTAAGGGATAAAACCTCACTTCTTTTCCATGGAGTATAAACCCATTGCTCTTGAAACCGGGCTGCTACTGCCGCTCGAGTCACATTACCTCGCCCATCCGTTAACTCTGGTATCTCTGGGTGATATATAGGATGAACCTCTCTCATCGGAAACTGGGATACCGACTTGGGGCTTTTCTCATGCAATCTCACCCTGTAAGCTATGATTGTCGTAACATTAGCAAAGACTTGTTGTTGCCCCAATTCACTAATATACATTTGATCTCTAATATCATATAGAATCTGGGGTGTCTCCGCTCCAAAGCACTGCTGCCAAAGACCAATCAAAGTAGCTGACATGTGTTTAAGTGCATGCTGCTGTATGAAAGGCTCAACATCTCTCATAGTCACCCACTATACTATAAATAGGATTACGGGCCCACTGCACAGCCTGATTAGCTATCAACTGTTTCTGGTCATGTCCCACATCAGACCTCACTAACAGTCCCATACGCTCCTTGAACTTTGTCCAATCCCTATCCTCAAATCCACGCACCGGCGTCCCACTACTCACTAATGTCTGATGATGAAAAACCACAATGGGAGAGGTAGCAGTAGTAACAGGCACTATCGTCGCTGGTGATTGTGTCGCAGAGGAAAGAGTCGGCGAAAAGGATGCTGAAACAACAGGCGCAGCAGGAGTACTAACAGTCACAGTTGCCACAGACGGTAAAGAAACAGAAGGAAGAGGAGGAGGAGGAGCCGAAGCCACAGCCATTGACGTAACAACAGTGGACACAGGGACAGAGACTGTAGACGCAACTGTAACGGCAGCTGGGAGGACACCGGAACAGTAGGATATATTCTCTGCGGAGCATATGGAGGCGGGGGTCGAGCATCCAACTATTCTTCCACAAAAGTATCATCTTCCTCCTGAGCCACATATGATTGGTTAATATGTAATCGAAACCTTCTATCTTCACATTCAATACCATTCTCCTGTTTTTCCCTGTCATATGCTATGGCCTTCTGAGTCAACGTCTGTATTCTCTCTTTACAGGCCTCTTTCTCTGCTTTCATTCGTCTCTGCTTAGCTGCTTTTTGCCACGTTCTGAGGGAATCAAACATAGACTGCCTACTTCTTTTCTTAAACAACTGTTCTTGTAAATACTCAATCTTCTGTTCATCGAAAGTGCCCGTCAACGGCCACTGCAATTCGGCATTGTCCCTCGTATATTTGTGCCATAATGTACTAAACATAATAGGGCCAAGACCATGCTTCACATACATATCACAATTTGGAGTGCCTTCTGGAGGCGCCGGCTGATTTTCTTCCAATCGAGCATCAGTAGAGTAACAACGACAACACAAAGCAAATATTTTACTAAAGCTAGGCATTTTCAAAAGAGAACAGACTCACTATTCTATGTCTAGCAAAACAATTGCAATTGTTTTTGTCCCAAAAACGGTCCTTAAACCATACCAAATACAAACCAAATTGGTACCATATCCACAAAGAAACAAAACAAACTCACCTGAGGTATGCAGGTCAAAACGAATCTATTCTCCACTGCCGACTCTTCAGACCAAATGGTCAGAACCAAGGGTTTTGCTGTTCAGGACCACGGGACGGGGCACCGACCGGCCGGACAGAGGGGGAAGCTGCGAGTATTAGAAACTCTTCGTGCAGGGATCCCTGATCCGTCCGTCCGACCATCGCCCGACCTCCCCCTCCGCTGAAGGGGAAGGGCCACACACCCAAAGTCCCAACTGAAGGAAGTGGCCCGATTCGGGTCACTCACGACCACCTCTCTGCCTTCTACGAAATGAAGAGTCGGTCAGACAGTAGAGAATACAAACCAATAATAGTTTATTCAAAGTTTTCTCAGAGCGGAGCCCTGTCTGCCCAGTCGCTAAGAGTGGTACAGAGAGAGTCTGAATTCAACAGGCATAACAATACATTATGTACATTTCAGAATCAATGAAAACACTCCCACCATGGAATTTTCCAGAAAGATGCAGCTTGTCAGTAAATTACAAGGGAGTAAGTTTCAATTCTGAAGCCGGGCACACATTATCTATCAGTCAAGGTCATTCTTGCCTGTGCCCGCCACTAAACAAGTGGGAGAGGGCTTACATCTAGAGAAAAGGTATGCGCTAATAAGAACAGTGCATTCATTAGTGTAACAAAACTCAGCTCCAAAGAAACATAACCTAGAGAAGGCCATTTCCGAGAATTGGCAAGGAATTAGTTTTGATCATAAAACAAAATGGCGTTGGCACACAAAATGGCGCCGCGAATGCTAACTTACGTAAAAACGGTTCAGAAGCAAAAATTTTATTCGAACACTGGCACCTGAAAAGCTGGAACTGGCTGAGGGTGTCAACATACCAAGGGCCATTTATTAACTATGTAAAAAATATAGAAATAAAAAAAATCCGTTTATAAATTTCGGCCTTATTCTTAGAGGCAATCAAAGATTTATCAGTAAAGTGGTTAAAGACGGGAGAATAATTTCATTTGCAGATGCTAGAAAATAATGTAACTGTGAATTTCCTTTTGCATGTTTATTGACACGCTGTTGCACACTGTGAATGACAGTGTGTATGAGACCTGTTGAAATTATCAAACTGAAAGATGAAAGCAGTTTTTCAGCCCCTGAATGTGAACAGCATATCCAGCGGGTCCTATTTAGCACAACTGCTGCTCCCAACCGTGTTTATAATGGCCAGATTCAGGCTTTATCGATATATTTGTTACACGGGTTTAGCCACTTGATGAAAACAATAAGGTATCCTAAACCCCTAAATATAGTCGGCATTGCAGCCGCATTATTGCAGTAATGCAATTAGCTAATACATTTGTGTAATTCAATCAACAAATTCATTCACAAAAATTCCCACTAATGTTTAGACGGACTACCAGTCATAATTAACTCAAGAAAAGTGTTTGATCCTAATTAATAATTCTTTTGGAAGCAGCCTTGCTGAAAGCTGCTTTATAAATATCAGTGCCTCAGTAAGTATTCATTGCACATTTTTCTGCACAGTCCAGGTAGAATTTTATCAAAGCATATTTATTGAAAGACCCTGATCACCTGCACAGTAAGACTCGGTTTGAAACCTGGTGCCTTGGGGAAGCATTCACAATCCTTCAAAAAATATAGGGGCAAGCTAAATACCTTACTGCCGATTACAGTGAGACCCCTAGGGTGGGTTCCTTAATTAAGCACTACCTATAACCCCCGCCCTACCTGTGGTCACGCTGTGTACGACAGAAGCTCAATATTTATGAAGAACGAAGGGGTTAAGAAAACGCCTGTGCTGGTGCATCGGTCCCACAGCAAAGTTTTGGTGTGCTTTCTAGGGTCGCACCTGCAGCACCCGTCTGACATGTTCATCCTGTAGAGACTGTGTGATTCACTAGTTTTACCTCTGCAAAGTTGGTGCCCACAGAAGTTGGCATTCGTGCAAAGGTGTGCACGTAGGTTATCACATGACCGATAAAATATAATAAAGGTGGAAATGAAAACAAATTAATGTATTCACATTTAGAATATGAACACTGTGATATATTTAAGAGGAATTATCGAAATCAGAAAAGATTGCTAAGAAGTGAGGCAAATAGATTATAAACTATTTACTTTCATGGGGCGTGGCCACGACGCGCTGCAGGATGGTCGCCTGTTGAAGGGGCTCTGCAGGTCGGGCTTGAACAAACGGCAAATACCATGGCCCAGGTCGGCGGAAACCGGGGAAAATGACAGATATCGCAAACACAGCACCCCCGGACACGATGTGGTGACTTTCGTGTGTCTGGGAGGCCTGGAACCCGCTCAACTATCGAGGAGCCGCGGGCGCGTCTGTATATAGAAAATGGCCGCCGCCATCTCCAAGGCTACTGCGCAGCACCCCGATCTGGGATCCGGGTCTTGCAATGACCGCCTGAACTGTATGTGGGACTAGGCGAGGACCCAACTGCTGGTTTCCTGTGGGCAGATACCCATAGGCGCATTGTCAAGATCCCGGAGGACGGACGGTGGAGAGGGGCACCCGCCGGAGGAGTTGCGGCTGGCAACATCAACTGAGACCGCGGCTGGACTCGCACTGGAGGCCGTGGGCCGGACGAAGAGGCGATTGAACATCGGGGCGGCCCGAAATACCTACAGGCTGAGGAGGTGAGTGTAGTGCTTGTGGCCACCGAAGGAGACCCCTCGCGGTACTGAGGCGCCCGCTCCACTTCCAGCGGTAGCGTGCTGCTGCTGAGAGGGGTGTGATCGGCTGCTGAAGGCCGAGGGAAGGGATCCTCCACTGGGGCTGGGGTGCTCGCCTGCCTCTACAGACGGCGAACGGGCTGTGGTGCAGGTGACGGGAAGCGGGGGGGGTCACGGAGGGCCGGTGGCGGAGCTCGCTCATCGGCGTAGAGGGCTGGTGAGTGGCTTGTTGCGCTGTGGCCTGCCGGGGCCTTCCTTGCCCTGGTGCGTGACTGCAGGGCCCGTCCCAGATCTGATGCGAAGTCCTGAGCCCGGTCTGACCGATGGTCTCTGAGGCTGGGAGCCCTGGATCCTTGTGGTGCTAGTGCTGGGGTCCATCGGTGAATCTATGGAGTGCACGATGAGGTGGTGACTGACCCCCATGGGCTGTATGGTGCGGAGTGCCTGATCCCTCATGGCTCGCTCTCAGTGCTAAAATGACCCTACATGCTATGTTACCCTGGAGCGGCCTGGCTGGATATCTGCTGCTGATGAAGTGAGGGCGCTACATCTTGGGGGCCCATGCTGTCGTCTTGACTCTACCGGCTGAGGGCTCACCCCTGTGGGGAGAATTTTGAGACGGGCCCGTGCATATTGAAAGGGTGAAGGTTGGAGGCCCTGCCTGACTGTGAGTGATCCACCTGACGCTGCCCGAGGGAAGGAGAAATACTGTCTTGTTTCTCGAAACGTTGCGGGATACTAGATACACCTGCGTGGTCAGGCCGTGAGGGACTGCTCTTAAGACACTATGGGTAAGACCGACCCTAAGCAATCGAAAATTCCCTTTGAAAAACGTCAGACACGCAACATGGACGCCCCGACGGATCAAGGAGGTGCATCGGTACTACGGGAGGAACCAGATCTGTCTGGGGATGACCTGCGATCCATTCTAAAGGATGTGCGCTCAAGCTTACAGACAATAGACGGGAAAATAGATTCCTTGACGGCTAGCCTAGATGCCGTACGGAAGAGGGTAGACACACATGAAACGCGCTTAGACCTGGTGGAAAATAGGCTCTCGGATACCCAGGATTCACAATCTGAGGTCAAGTCCCAGCTGTCCAACATGGAGAAAGTGATGGAGGTGATCAGGGCAAAGAATGAAGACTTGGAGGCCCGCTCTCGAAGGAACAACGTTCGGATTCTTGGCCTTCCAGAGTCAACAGCCATCTCAAAGATGGAACCCTACATCACTACTCTCCTCCAAGAACTGTTTGGGCCTGCCCTGTCTCCACTGCTGGCGGTGGAGCGTGCCCACCGTACACTGGGTCCCAGGCCAGCACCGGGCCTTCCACCACGGCCTATTCTTGCGCGTATACTGAATTATGCGGACCGAGATGCAATCCTAAGGGAGGCCCGGGTGAAGAGCCCTGTAAGTCACCAGGGAAACACCCTATCCTTCTTCCCTGACTACACTCCAGCAGTGCAGGCTGCGCGCCGGGAGTTTCTTCCAACAAAACGGATGCTACAGTCATCTTCCATCCCGTATGCGATGTTATACCCGGCAAAGCTAAAAATCACCTATGACGGCCAGGCACACTTCTTTACGGACGCCAAATCCGCTCTTAAATACACAAAGCATATTTGTCCACGGAACTCGCAGCAGAGCCCATCAAAAGAGAGACAGAACTCACACACGTTGCTTGCTGATAATGATTAACTGTTTGACACTTGCGCACCAATAGTTGAATCTGCTTACAGCTTCTAAAGCATTGATATGGGACATTTGAACGCCAGGAAGGGGGGCGAGAGAATAATTCACTGTTGACACGGTTATGTGATTTGCGATATGTCTGGTAAACCGAAGTTGGCTGACTGTGGAGGCTATTCACGTTGATATCCTTTAGCCTGACCACCCCGCCACCAGGCGGGTATTAGCCGTTGTTCCACGCCCTCACAGGGAGATCTCCCATGAGTTTGTATTTTATATGTTTGTTTATGGGAGGGTTTCACAGGGGGAGGGTAGTTCTCGACCTAATTGGGAGGTTGTAGTGGGAGGGGGAAGGGGATGGGAGTTCATAAGAAGAGAGAAATGTACTATTGTTTTTTGATTTACATACGGAGCAAGAGGGCAATGAAAGATCGGCTTCTCAAATGCACTAGACTAGGAGGGCAACATGGGGAATGTGGAGATTATCCCAAGGCAGCTTGTCCACTCACTGATATATACCGTTGGTCATGGCTGTAGTTAACTGTCTAACATGGAACATCCGAGGACTAAATGACTTCAAAAAAGCTAGACTGGTACACACGTATTTACGCAGGCACCGTATTGATGTCTGCTTTCTACAAGAGACGCACCTGAGTTGTGGCACTGATTCCAAGCTTAAACACAGATATTGGGGAGAGGTTCACTCAGCCACCTTTTCCAATTATGCTAGGGGGGTCACTATACTGATTAGACGAGGACTGGGCTGGAAAACGATAGAGACACTGGCAGATAAAGATGGGCGTTACGTCTTGATGACTGGATGTCTTTGTTCCACGCGTGTGACATTGGTGGCCATTTATGGCCCAAATACAGACGACCCGCAGTTTTTGTTGGATGTATGGGCCAAGATAGTACAAATGGGCTGTGATACTGTTATCTGGGGCGGTGATTTTAATGTCGTGTCGGATAATACTCTAGATAGAGAGGGAACGGCGCGAAACCCACACACTAAGACTACTCAACTACTAAACACTATACTGAAGGAGAATGGGCTGCGGGACGTCTGGAGGGAATTCAACCCCAAGTTACGAGAGGGGACTTGCATCACTGCTCACCAGCAGGCCTGGTCCCGCCTAGACTACTGGCTACTCTCTGCGGATGTGCTGACATGGACGGTGGAGGCAAGACACCTTCCGCGTACACTCTCAGACCATGCCCCAGTGTTGCTGAGTTGGCGCGCCCCAAATACACTCCCGAGGGCCTTTAGCTGGCGGCTTCCCCCACATGCTCTTTTAGATACTGTATTTCAGGAGGAAATAGCGACTGAAATAGATAATTATTTCACTACAAATGAGGGGTCAGTAGACTCTGCAGCAACGCTCTGGGAGGCCTTCAAGGTGGTTATACGGGGTGCATGCATCTCCAAGGGCTCGGGGGTCTTGAAATCTATACGCACAACCTTAACGACGCTAGAGAGCACCATACGAGGTCTTGAAAACACATTCTATACCACGAATGACGTAACAGTACTAGCCTCGATAAAACAAGCCATATCCGATTTTGGGGAGGAGGCGGAGAGGGAGACCAGATTTCTGGGTAAGGAGACTAAAGCCAGAAGCTACGGGGAGGGAGATAGACCAGGCAGAACCCTCGCGAATCTGCTGAAACAAACCCCAGCACCTACATTTATTTCTGAGCTGACAGATATGGGCGCCCCGCCTGTCCGAGGCCAAGTGGACACACATGCGCGCCTAACTGCTTACTATTCTGACCTTTATACCACAAAGCACACGTCTACTTCCGCAGAACTCACGGAATATTTGGATTCTGTACAGCTCCTATGGCTGAGCCCTGAGCATAGGGAATATCTAGATCTCCCATTCACACTAGAGGACGTTACGCGGGTGATTAGGAGTCTGCCGTCAGGTAAGGCGCCTGGCTTGGACGGACTGACTACGCTCTTCTACAAGACATACGTTGAGACACTTGCCCCTCGTCTTCTTGATGTCTATCAGGAATCCCTGGAATCGGGGACTCTTCCACCAACACTGAGAGAGGCGGTTATTATAAACCTTTTAAAGCCAGACAAACCAGCAACCAGCTGTGATTCATACAGACCACTATCCCTGATGAATGTGGATACTAAAATCCTAGCTAAACTTGTCGCAAATAAACTCCAACCACTGATGCCCCTCATTACCCGACCGGATCAATCCGGATTTATTCCGGGTCGTTCGACAGCCCACAATCTTCGTACCTTCTTTTCGGTTGTACATCAAATAGAGCCCAAGCTTCCAGCTGCTGCAGTCTTTTTGGATGCTACTAAAGCATTTGATTCACTTGAATGGTCTTACCTTTTCACTATCCTCACCAGACTGGGCCTGAGTCTTAAATTTATCAAACTTATCCAACTGCTGTATACACGGCCTATGGCGCGCCTGCTGGCAAATGGACTCCTTTCAGACGCTTTTGAGATCTCCCGAGGCACCCGGCAAGGATGTCCGCTTTCCCCCTTGCTATTTGCTATTGCAATGGAGCCACTAGCTGCCCGAATACGCCAATACCACTCGTCGAGGGGCCTGGTTTTCACGGACCGCAATCTCATCACATCTATGTATGCGGATGATATTACCCTATATGTCAGATACCCGGATGACAACCTAAATCCGTTGCTGAGGGAGATGCTTCGGTTTGGAGGCCTTTCTGGTATCACGGTAAACTGGAGAAAGTCTTCGATACTGCCCCTGACGACCGCCCCCTGAGCCAATCCTTGGACTTCCCGCTAAAGTGGGAGGAGGAAACTGTAAAATACTTGGGCATATGGCTTAGCAGGGACCTCCAGCTTATCTGGAGCCTCAACTTTGGGAGGTTGTTTGACTGGTTCACGGATAGAATAAAATTCTGGTCCGCACTTCCCCTGTCGCTGGCAGGACGCATAGCAATATTGAAGATGATAGTCCTCCCTAAATTTTTATATTTGTTTGTGAACATTCCGATACCTCTGACGCAGGCGTTTTTAAACAGCTTCGCTCGGCTGCGATCTCTATGGTTTGGGCGGGAGGTCCGCCCAGAATCAGCTGGGACATTCTCACACGTCCACTGTCCAGGGGCGGCCTGGGAGCCCCAGACTTTGAACTGTATGCTTTAAGTGCACAGGCCCAATTCTTGCATTACTGGGTCTATCCTACTCCTTTCCAACCACATGTGGCGACGGAGCGAGATATTGCGGATCAGATACCACTGCAAGTGGCGGTGTACTATCCCTATCGTAGATCCCCAACTGAAATTAACACAGTGGAGACGGCTAGATGGGCTTGGGAGGGCCTGAGACGACGATCCCGAGTTCAATGCCTATATGCACCCCTAGTGCCGCTAGCGTACCATCCCAGTTTCCCCTTCTTACAGGATAAGGGGGCAGTGGCGAGGGCTCATAAAATGGGACTTAGGACAATGGCAGATCTATACCCAGAGGGGACTTTCTTACCTGAACCTACTGCGCAATCGTGCGGCCCTGTACCAATGTTGGAGAGGCTTCTACTCCACCAATTTAAAGTGGCATGCAAGAAGCAACATGAATCGTTTCCGGCCTCTCCCCCCACGTTGCACTCCCTGGATAACCTGCTGGCCACACCGTCGCCACGGAAACTGGTTACCAGGATATACACTTACACGCAGCTACACATGCCATGGTCCGACCCTGGGGCGCTTGCGCAATGGCGCGAGGACTTACCAGACCAGATCACAGACGATATATGGGCCTATTGCTGTTCACAAACGAAACGTCTATCCCCAAACTACAAACTACGCTTAATCCACTTTAAATTTCTGCACCGCTTCTATCGCACACCACAACACCTATTTAAAATAGGGATACGTTCAACGTCTAACTGCTGGAGATGTGGGCGGGAGGGTGCAGCCTTTATGCACATTGCTTGGGAGTGCCCCAGTGTCTCTGAATATTGGGGGAGGGTGGCAAATGTCATAGGAGATATTACAGGCGAGGTGCTGGAGTGTACCCCGTTGATTATGCTGCTGGGCTATGTGGCCCAATCCAAACCAGAATACAGTCGTTTAATTGCAATGCTGCTGGTTCTTGCGCGGCGTAGACTGGCCATACATTGGGGCTCTCCGCACCAGCTGCACATAAACACATGGCTGAAAGATGTGGCCTACTGTCAAGAGCAGCTGGCTAACTACTGGGATCTTATGCCGACAGCGTCCAAGCCTAGGGATATCTGGGGTCCATTTAGTGATTGGTTGCGTATGCGCGGGAGTCAGGACACTGGAGCTAGACCCAGTCGGAAGGAGAACTGCCCCTCTCTCTCAGACACCTAGTTTGCTGTACTCGCTATTGTGTTGGTGTGGGCTCGGAAAGTATTATGGTCCTGCTTATGAATGGATGACTTATGTGTGTGTTGTTGGGATGTGGGAAGCTTAGCCTTGATTGTTTTTAACACACCGTACCTCCAAATGTCAATATTGGAAGTTTGCTGTCTCTATGGTGAAGCCCAGATTGTCTCCGGCGAAATAGATGCATTGTCGATCTGTAATATATCTACAAATGTTTATTGAATGTACACATGTATGCCTAATGTGGTTGCTCTCTCACAAAAATGTTAAATAAAATAAAATAAAAAAGGTTCCAACTATTTACTTTCATGACAAATAAAATTTGAGTCAACCCATGAGGGGTGTGCATGGCACTGACTGGAAGACAAAACAGACCCAGAAGGGGCCCGATTTCTTTACACACGCATGCCAAATGGAACCCTGAGTCTTCCACAGTAGAGCAATCCAATATTGAGTCATACTCAAATAAAGTTCATGGATGAAATCCAATGCGAGGTTCACTATGATCCTGCTTAGAATGCTCTCCATGAGGCATGGTAAAGTTGAGGATCAATTTAAGGCAGGCAAAGTGGAAAAGGTTATTCTTCATTGTGTATGCAATCTGTGGGCAAACAGAGAAAGAAAAATAAAGGAAAATCCTCAAGTTTTTAACGGTCATGGGGGCGTGGCTTAGCGCGCATCTAAGATGGCCGCGCTTTATTGAACTCCGTCGGATCACCGATGCGGACGCTCTTCTAATGACGTTGTTCGGGTGATTTTTGTTCACCGTCTACTGGCAATAGGCGGCGGAACAGCGTGGGAGCCTAGGGACGGCTCTTAGGTGGTATGGACTGCCTCCTTGTGTGAAACTGCACACGGTGAGTTTTTCTTCACGTCGGGATTTTAAAATGGCGGTCATCGCGGAGGTTGCTTCACTACACGGACCGAGGGCATGAAATCCACCTACCTGCATGTTTGGTCTCCAGTTGCATCACCCCTGCGCTGCAAGAGGTACTTTATGGAGAATTTGATACTTCTTTCTGTCAAGTCCTGAGTTCTTCTGAGGGGACTATTGCATTAGTGCTCACTCAAAATGGCGGAAGCTGACAGGATTCGTTCGGAAGTCCTACTGCCTATCTAGTGGCCTAATTTCCAATTAGTTGTGCTTCAGTGGGGGTGTAATGTCATTTGTTCAACAGTTTGTCTGTTCAAGTTTCAGTTTTTCAGAGCCTGTTCTGAATATTGGTGGCTGTGCGAAGTCTACGCAGTACCATCCCCTGTAACCAAACGGTGTTTGGTCTTCTTTAGAGAGCCATCTGCCTGTTGACGGTCTTTTGCAGTGAGACATCATTTTTTGGATTATTCCCTTTTGAGTATGGGTTACATAAAGGTCTCACATTATTGGAAATACAAATGGTCATCTGCTGTTGAGTCTCTCACGTTATAACACATTTAATTACAAAAGGAGCCTTCGGTGCTTGATGAGTTTTCACGCATTTTTACAGATGTGTCGGCCTTTGGTCTCTCAGGCATTATTTCTTCATCCCTTTTGAGCAATTTCTTCATTACTGTGTGCTCTTTTTTTGAATGCAGCATCTACGTTCTTTCAGTCATTTGTGTGATTGCTGTACTTGTTCCGATGGCAGAAGGCATGGGTGTCACTCCCAAGGACAAAGACTCTAAGGGGCACCTGAAGAGGGCAAAACAAAATTCCCCTCCTCCGGATTTACCAGCTAAGGGCAATTTAGACTCTGCTTCGACCTTAGATACTATACTACTCAAACTTAACTCATGATATAGCACAGAGTACCAAAACAAACACTGATTTACTTCAAATTGAGGTTGCGGCAATTCGGAATGATCTCAAAAATCTTTCCTTACGTGTCTCTAATGCCGAAACGGGAATAAGTACTGTAGAGGACTTTACAAACATGCAAGCTAAACATGTTCAAAGTTTGGAGCGCTCCATGGCTTCATTAAGAAGAGACCTGACTGATCAGGAGGACAGAAATCGTAGGAGTAACCTTCGTATTTTTGGTTTACCGGAAGATTGTGAGCAATCTGCTCCTTCAGTAGTGGATTTTTTGCCTACTTGGATTCCTAAAGTTCTGAATATTTCATTCCACAACGATTTTGAAATAGAACATGCTCATAGAGTTCCGTCTTTCAAACCTAAAACGATGTCTTCTCCAAGACCGTTGATCTTTAAACCTCTGCACCATCAACATACTGAGCAAATCTTAGCTCACATGAGGAAAGTTAAAACATTACGATGGGAGGGCCATAGAATATCAATATCACAAGACTTTGCCAGAGACACCGTCATTCGTCGAAAAGGTTTCTTAAATCTACGAAGAAGGCTCATAGATATGCATATTCCTTTTTCCTTTACAGGTCCTTCACGATTCAGAATAACTTTCAGAGGACGCCCACAGATCTTTTATGAACCCTCGGAGCTTTCCGCTTTTTTGCATAATCATTCTGAATCACAGATGGATTCCGAGTCTCTTCCTGGCACTTCTCATCCTTAACGACTTTCATTGTTTGCTAAGTTGGATCCATGTTTTCTGTGCTCCTCTGGGTTCCTTTTTGTAATGATAACTACTCACTGTAAAGGTTGTTAGCTCTATATTGGTTATTCTCTTTTAACTGATTTTTTCCTGCACAGGTTTTACGGTTTATCATATTTTTATGAATGCTCTTTGGGAGTTTACATTCACTATGTTGGTTCTATTTCGGTGCTATCCTGTTAACTATTGGTTGTAATTGTGTCTCTATTTCCCTTCTTCTTATTTTCTTTCTTATTATCTTCTTATATCTCTGACTTATTCCAACCTCGTTCCTGTTACCTCTTCTTCTACTTTCCATATTCTTTCTCTTTCTTTGATCGTTCTTCTTTTCTTTATGCTATTTGTGGGTTTCTTCCACTTTTTACTTCTCTTGCTCCTCCTCTCTTCCTATAATCTTTTTGTTGGTGACACATTTTTATGTGTGTTCACTATTCATCTGTGCTTTTCTCCACTATTGTTTTTCTTAATATACATCTACGTTTCGTAACTTTAAGTCTCTATATATGAAGTTATTTATTATTTTGACTCATTTGCTTTCACTTTTTATATATTTAAGTCATGAATTACATTTTATCTTATTGTCTTTATATTCTAGTATTGAATCTTAGATGCTATCAATTCTGTAGTGTTTGTTTCGCTCTTGATTTGAGATTTATAAGGTTTTCTATTGCTATTTATATTACTTCAACTTGCCATTTATTACACTATCTATTAGTATTTATTATGCCTTAGGCTGCTACGTACAATACCTAATATTACTATTTATAATTCCATAATTGGATACTTATCAGACTTTATTGTTTCACTTTTCTATTTAGGATATGATAATATGTTGGCTACTCCTCACATATGATATATTTTTTGAAATTTGTATTACTTAATATTTTTATGTTACAGTAAGTATCTCTTCTTCTAATTTCCACCTTGTATCTCTTTCTTTGTTCGTTCCTCTTTTATTCATGTTCTTTGTTTATTTATTCTACTTCTTCACTTATTTATTATTTTGACTCTTTTTCCTTTCATTATATTTGTATTTAAGTTATGAATTACCTCTTATGTAGGATTTGCTTTTTAATTCTTCATTTTCCATCTCTTATAGTATTTATTCCTGGATGATATCACTTTTGTAGTGTTTGGTATGTTAAGGTTTGCGACTTATAATGCTTTACATTGTCATTTATATTGCCTTAAACTGCTATTTATTATACCATATATTAGTATTTATTATGCCTTAGATTGTTATTTATATTACCCGATATTGTTATTTATAATGCCTTCTCTTGATATTTCTCTGATATTGTTGTCTCACCTTTCTAGTCAGCATATACGATATGTTGATCACTGATCAAATATGTTATATTTTTTGGTACTTGTACTATTTATTCTTATTGATGGATTATTGATAGTTTAGTAGATATTAATATTTTTACATTTGTTCCGTCGCTTAGTGCAATATTTATTTATTTATGGTTGAGCGTCCTGCATTGTGTTTGCTGGCCTCTGTGGTTGCTCCTCCACGTTATTTCCTCCATGCAAATTGTCTATTACAGACACCCCCTGGTGGGGTTTTTCTTTTTTTATGCTCCTTTTTTCTTTGGAGTACTTTTGTTCTTTCTTTTCTTCTTTCTAGTCTTTTCTCTTCCTCTGGGGACATCTGCTTCGGTATATTTTTTCTTGCGTTTTGTTCGTTTTCCTTCTAGCCCTATACCCGAGGTTATTTTGGTTATCTTTTTCTTTTCTTATTATCGGATGTTTTCATTTGTATTGTCTTATGTTTACCTATGGCAGGTTTAAATATAGTATCACTTAATGTTCGTGGGTTGAATCACCCTGTCAAAAGGGCCAAGATCTTAGACTATTGCAAAAGCTTGTCAGGCGATGTTGTTCTACTTCAGGAGACTAAGATAGCTTATAAAGAAGCTTTGCTTTTGCGGACGGAATGGGTTCTTGATGTTACTTGTTCTGACGCTTCTGGTAAAAAGAATGGGGTTGTGACCTTGATTTCCAAGAACTCTGGTTTGTCTATTGTCACTGCAGAGCATGATGCGAATGGCAGATGGTTACTTACGCGTTTGTCCAATGGTTCAGATGATTTATATATCATGAATTTATATGCCCCCAACATCGATGATCCTCTTTTTTGGCGCTCTATAGATAAAAAACTTTCTGATGTTCCGCAGAATGATAGAACAATTGTTGGCGGTGATTTTAATTTTCCCTTGGACCCTATTTTAGATAGACATTCTGCTTTTAAATTTCGTCCCTCTAGGGCGCATAAGCAACTGCTTAATATGTGTTCTTCTCATCATCAAATTGACGCATGGAAAATGCATAATCCTACGGGTAGCGATTTCACTTTTTTCTCCTCTCCACATTCTAGCTTCTCTCGTATTGATTATCTCCTAGTTGATGCTGCTCTTTTAAAGCATACCATAAATGTTATGATCCATCCAATAGTCGTTTCTGATCACGCAGTGGTTTCTTTGACTATCCTTAATCTTACAGATACGCGAGGCCCTCGCACTTGGCGCCTTAATACGGAAATTTTGGGTGATGAGGATGAGGTCAAGGAGCTTAATGAAAAAATCCATAATTTCTTCAAAGAAAATGAACTTTCGGTTAATTCCCCAATAGTTCTGTGGGATGCATTTAAATGTACTATTCGGGGTCATATTATCAAAAAAATTTCAAAAAGGAATAGTGATATCAGGAAATCATTGCAGTCTTTGATGAGATCAAAAGTAAGGAGTTACTATATAGACACTCTAATGACAAGTCTCTCTTACAGGATATCAAGAATCTAAATATTCTTTCAATTCTATAGTTACTAAAAGAGCTTATCTTGGTGTACACGCTCAAAAATCTCGCCGTTTGTTATTACAAAATAGAGCTGGCAAGTTGTTAGCTGCCACCTTAAAATTTCAGAATACTAATATTAAATCTACTCAGATTTCTTCTATTACTGATAAAAATGGTTCACAGAAATTTCATACTCATGAAATTCTTGAAGTCTTCCGTGATTTTTATGAAAAATTATACACTCCTAAAGATCCATGTAACATTTCCGTATGTCAACAGTTTCTGAACTCGATTCCGATGAATACTGTCTCCCATTCTGATATGATTGATTTGGGGAAATCAATTGAGACTGATCAGATAATTCAGGCTATAAAAGCTACTCGGTCAGGGAAGGCACCGGGGCCAGATGGCTTCCCTATTGCCTTTTATAAAACTTTTTCTCCCTCAATAATTCAATATCTCAAGAAAGTTTTTGACAATTTTGTTCTTTCTGGTAAGGTTTCTGGCTCCGCAGCTGAGGCTACTATTGTTGTTCTACCGAAAGATGGCAAGGATCATTCTGATCCTAAAAATTTCCGTCCAATTTCCTTATTGAATATGGAAGCTTAGATTTTTGCCAACATTTTGGCTAAGCGTTTAGAAGGTCATATCCCTAGTCTTATTCACGTCTCTCAAACTGGTTTCGTTAAAGGGAGACTTGCTAGAGATAATATCCGAACCTTTTGTCATATTTTAGAGAAAGCCAAATTGTTGTCATTGCCATCCGCGGCGATTGCCCTTGACGCCGAAAAGGCTTTCGACAATGTCTCAAGGCCTTTTTTACAAGCAGTTCTACAATCCCATAACCTCGGGGACTCTTTTATTCATATGGTAATGTCTCTTTATGCGCTGCCAAAAGCCAATATTAGAGTTAATGGTACTACGTCATCCTTTTTAGGTCTCGCCTACGCAGCGCGCATGCGCTGCGTAGGAAAAAAGACCTTTTGCGAACGATTTGGCTTTTCAGCCAAAAACGTGCACGCGTTCCATTGCCTTCAATGGCAAATCATGCACGTTTGGCGATTCACTTGCGGGAGCGAGCAGCTGGCGCCATATGGTAGCAATTATCGCTCCTGGCGCCGCTCGCTCCCGCAAGGGAATCGCACTCCCCCCCACCCCTCCACCCGGAGTACTGTTTCACTTTCGCGGCCGCGGCCGCACTTGTGTTTCAGTGCTTGTTCTGCAGTGAGGTCAGTAAGCGTGCCCGAGTATATTGTTTACACTCACTGGCTGAGTGCCTGCTGGTCGGCCATATTCAAACGTGAGGTTTCGTCCTTTGGACGTGTGCCCGCTTGCCGTTTACACATGCATTCCCCTGTCTCTGTGTCTGTGGTTGTTACACTCCGCTGCTGCCTCGGGAGTTCATGCAGTCGACAGCGAATGGCTGAAGACGGAGCGCATGCTTTACTTTTAAAAAGCAGACTCCATTGTTTGACCCTAATCCGGAGCTTCTCAAACAAAACAAAACTAAAACGCACTATGCGTTTTTTGCATAAGTATACATTTGTTGCATTTGCCACGTAATCCATTACGCTGCGCGGCGCCCTTTGCCTGCACGAGAAAGTGCGCGGCCCGTTGTGAATATTTCTGCAGTGGTCAGCATTCAGCGACCTTTGTTAATTTCCATGTATGTTTTCTCAGCGTCGCCCTTCACTGCGCCCAGCCTCCATTCTCATTTTAGGGCATGTTCCCTTTCCCACCCTCCACCCCTGGGCTCCTCTCGTTCTAAACCTTATTAAAATCCCGATTTAACCGAACAGGCAATCGTTTCTTTCACGGTCAGCAGTATATCCAATTTAATGGTAGTTTCGCTCTCTAAAGCGCCAAGATGTCTGTGGCTTACACCGTGCTTAAATCTCTAATAGCACATATGAAGGTGGACATAAAGGAAACGTGAAAAAGAAATTAAGGCGAGTGTGCTAAGCCAGTAGGACTGAGATAGATTTAGTCATATGTTTGGCCTGGAGCCTTTGCGAAGCAGCAAGGGTAAGGCTGCGGTCAGTCTCAAGTCAGGATGGCTTCTGAAAGGCAGTGGCGGAACCAGCTAAGTGCCAGCCTCTGTGAAGAGCTGGGGTACAGTCTATCACAACCAGACCTGCCTCCAGGAGGCAAATGAGGCTGGGGCAGAGTCAGGCGTATCCCTAGAAAGCCAGTGGGGTTGGGCAGGGTTTTTCGTATGCCAGGATAGTCCTATCAAAGGCTATCAGGACTCGGCTTCATTTACTGTGTGATCTTGGACTCAAGCCTTCCTCCTTCAACTATGCATCTGACCCGGAAGCACTACATCCATGGGGTTTGCAGCGCTTTACAAAAGCCCCAAATAAAGTAAAATGAAACACGTGCCAGGCCGGTGCCTCAGCATGTCCACTTGGGGCCTGGCAAAAGCAACCCAAAGGCCTCCTTGAAGCCTCTGAAAACGCCCATGGTTGAGGCACAAACTTACAGTAATAGCAGGAAGATGGGTCTTTAGAGGGAGCTAATTCTGGACATGCAAATTCCATGAAGAGCAACTTGTGAAGGTGGACAGAAAGGAAATGTGTAAGGGTGAAAAAGGATAAAAAAACAAATATGGCTTCTGAGAAAGCAAAGTTGATGCAGAGGACGAGGTATGTTGATGAGCGCCCTTACCCTGGTGGGCACCGGCGGGTACCTGGTAGTTCGTTGGCTTGGACCAAGTTATTGGGATGATACAAGTTTGCTCCCAGCAGCTGCAGATGCCCTCTACCATGCCAGCCATAAATGTGTGGGTATTCTTCACAGCCCTCTGTGCCAGTCTGTCGTGCCCAAACAACTCTGGCTGGAGCATACGAGGTCCTGGTCCAGTTTGGCTTCCAATTAAAGGTGATTTTATATGTCCACTGAAGGGCGCTGCTGGGAGATAGCCCTTGGGCTGACGAACTTCACCTCCCTGGAAATGGGTAGGCAGCAGTTGGACTTGAACTCTAGCTGGGCAGTTGATAGGACACAGATATACATTTTATTTTTAGATTTATCAGAGCCAGGCTTGATACCTTAAGCTTCTATATGTGCAAAGAGCTTGTGGGTTCTAAGAGTTTGGTTGCCAAGACCTGCTTTGAATTGTGCATGTCTTGGATAATGCACTTGAGTGTCTATGCTATTTTTATTGACCCAGCTATATCTGTGACAGCCTTTGAAATATGTGCCAATACCCCTTGCCTTATAACATCAGACTCTCGGAATACCTTCTAATCTTCAGAAAAAGAAACCTGAAAACCCTGATTTGAGTGACACCTGAACTAAGTATGTTTATGAACCGCTTATGATCAGGGCAATTTCCTATTACGATTATTCTTTTCTGCCCCCCCCCCACCCCCCCCCAGTTCCCCACTCCCTCCTTAGCAGTCCCTGCTCTTTCCTTGGGGTCTTCTCACTGTACAGGCGCATGAGAATATTCTGGTTTCATGCCAGTCGCTGGATTATACTGTACGGTATCGGTTCGGATGCAGCGCTTCCCGACCTTTAAGAGGCTCAAAGCGCTTTCTGGGTTGTCGAGAATGCGCTGCTGTAAATGTATCGTGTATCTAGAGCACCACACGCTGGCACCGCGCCCACTTGCAACGGGTCCGGGTGGGCACTCAGGGCGCTGGTTGGGCAGGTGCTGGCTGGCACTTGCCCTGCGTGGGAACAGCTGAGATTAACGGTCATCAAATCTTTAATAAATGATTTCATCAGTGACCCTGATAAGATCACTTACTGCAATATTAACAACGGCTCCAACAAAGTATGACTGTAAAATGAAAGATTAATGTGATGATTGTACCAAACTCATTACTGCCAATGAAGTGGCAGGGTCGCATATGGAGGATTGTGTCTTCTATTGTTTATATATTTTTGAAACTGAAAAGAAAAATATTTAATGTAAAAGGCTGGGTCTTAAAAGAAGGCTTTTGGGGCAGAGGAGGAGTCAAGTCAAATGGATTCCTCTAAAGAGTCGGTAGAACCGGGGAGAGGTCAGTTACATGCCAGGCCACTGCCTCTGGAAGGCCAGTAGAACCGGGGAGAGGTCAGCTACATGCGAGGCCAGTGCCTCAGGAAGGCCAATAGAGCTGGAGAGAGGTCAGCTACATGCGAGGCCACTACCTCAGGAAGGCCGGTAGAACCGGGGAGAGGTGAGTTACATGCCAGGCCAGTGCCTCTGCAAGGCCGGTAGAGCTGGAGAGAGGTCAGTTACAGGGTTGGATTGGGATTAAAAATCGGCCCGGGCACGCTAAAAAAAGTGGCCCACATTTGCATAGTCATTCCGCAAAACACTGATTCGGCGAAATTGTATTTAAAACAAGCATTGGCATAGCCAATAGGTCTCGCCTTTAGGACTTTATAAGCGTTTAGCCATGCAACAGTTGATGTTGTTGCACCAAGGATATTGTGCTGCATAACTAAATACTTATAAGGTCCCAAAGGCGAGACCTATTGGCTATGCGTAATCCATTATCTGCTGCATAATCTGCAAATTTTGTCAAAAAAAAGTTACTATAAATGAACTGGCACATATCTGGGCGCAGCAGAAGGCCCTCTGCAAAGGTTGACTGGTCACTTTTCTGTTGCTTATTGCTATAGTTGGGTGTTCAGCTGGTACTAATGAGGTGCAACCAATGCCCAGGCAGTGTTAACAGGTGTAACAAGCATCTGCAATGCAATAGGTCTCGCATTTGCGAAATTTTAAGCTATTGGCATTGTAAATGACAATGCCTTTTATTTATCTGTTTTTGAAATCAACACATAGATAAAAGGTTTGTCTTTACAATGCCAGTAGCTCAAAGTCTCGCAAATGCGAGACCTATTGCATTGCAAATTTTCTATTAACTATAGGCCCAAAGTTACAGCAGACAATGTGCTCTTAGCAAAAAAATAAATAAAACGGTATTGGCCTCCCCTCTCATATGATCTATACCCTCTGAGTATTTCTTTACACCAATGTTTTATCATGTTCCTATAAAGCAGAGGCGTAAGAGCATTTACATTCACTTGTACCTGTGTTTATATCCATACCTCTGTATTGTTCTGGCTCCTCGATAGTGCATCTAACTAATTCAGGAAGACTCCTGTTGTACATTGAATGATTCTGTGCTACAATAATAAAAAAAATTACCACCCAAAAAAACATAGCGCTGCATGCAGCTTCTCCGTGCACCTGGCCTGGGAGTGCATAAAAACGGCGCAGGCTCAACAGGAGTGGTGGTATGTTGTGCATTTAACCTCTAGCTTTGTCTTCCTTCCTGCGTTCTGTTTTACAGGGAGTTGATAATCAGTGCTACGGCACAAATACCTTTGCTGTGCCAACAACAGACCTTGGAACAGAAACTTCTGTTGTATGTTGGGAAAGGCAAAACATTCATTATTGTGTTAGTCACTCGTGCTCTCAACGTCGTGCAAGCAATGACAACACATGCGTTTATATAGTTGATCATTTTCTTAGTTTAACTTTTTTTGGGGGGGGGGAGCATTGGCTTTGTGTGCATACTTTCAGACTTGTTTATTTAAATGCTCCATCTCGCCTTCCGTTCTTCTTCCTTGCCCCCCTCTCTCTCCATCACCCTCCCATGTTCCGATGTTGCTTATCAAACTTCCTTTTTCCATTTCACGCGTTCCGGTGTTGTTGCTCATCATCCTCCTCCCACCCCTTAATTGATCTGATGCCTAGGGCCTGCTGTTTCGGTCCACTATAAGCACTACCCTCTCCATGGTAATTAACAATGTAAACAGGACAATCCCTTCACTTCTTATACGTAATGAGTCTCCAACAGCCCACGAGGGCAAACATCAAATTCATAATTATAACATGTTTATTTTCATAGCCAAAGCTTTCTTTTCTAAAAAACATTCCATGCCTTTGGATATTTTAAAATTAATTGTGGTGTTTTTGCTAAAGGCTTCGCTATATATTTTCTCCCACGTTCTGTTGGAAAGACGAGTTGTAAATCAGTGCTTAAGCAAAAATGACTTTAAAGGTGCATGGCTAAACACTTAGAAGGTCCCAAATGCGAGACCTATTGGCTCTGCCAATGCTTGTTTAATCTTTGTCAGGGCACTAGTCAGGGGTGCCCTTTATCACCTCTTCTTTTTTTATTGTCTATTGATCCACTTCTTCGTTTACTTAACCTGAACCAAGATATCAAAGGCTTTCAATTTGGCTCACATACACTTAAAACGGCCGCCTATGCGGATGATGTCCTTATCTTTTCAGAAGATATTGCTGCGGCGATTCCTGCTATTTCTCATACCATAAGTGAGTTTTCTCTTGTCTCTGGATATTCTCTCAACAAAGAGAAAATGGAAATGTTCCCCCTTAACTCATTGTGTTTCCCTTCCCAAATGGGCGATGCAGGATTTAAATGGCAATCAACTCGTATTAAGTATTTAGGAATTTGGTTTTGTAAAGATCTCTCAGATACGATCTCTTATAATGAATCCCACATATTAGCTAAAATTAAAGACCTTTTGTCTTCCTGGTCTCCTAAATACATCTCCTGGTGGGGACGAGTTCAAACTCTTAAGATGATGATAACCCCGATTATTAATTTCTTATCCTCTATGCTACCTGTAAAGCTCTCTTCTTCCTTCTTCCATGATATTGTTTCACTTACCTCCAAATTTCTGTGGAGTGACAAACGTGCTAGAAT
Source organism: Calotriton arnoldi (assembly GCA_963921515.1). Taxonomy (NCBI): domain Eukaryota; kingdom Metazoa; phylum Chordata; class Amphibia; order Caudata; family Salamandridae; genus Calotriton; species Calotriton arnoldi. Next base: position 851,900 of record CAWUFW010007035.1, on the reverse strand, counting down.
CGCTTATAAACACCGCAGGAAGCCTTCTGTTCTGGGTGGTTGTAACTTGCCAGATTGGAATTTATATCAAATTGCATTTTTAGCCTCGCAAGGTACTCTTTGGTTCCTACCAGACTCCCATCATACACCCCGTGGATGTATATTGAGCATGAGTTGTGTTCGCCTCTTTCTACTTCTTCTTTCATTACTGCTTCTAAACTTGCTCTTCGCCATTCCCAGCGTATTCGTTTTGACACAATCAATGTACTAAAATATATGGACAAAAAAGTATCTACACCTATTCCTAAATCGAGGTGGTCTTCTTTATGGTACAATCCTAAAATTCTTACTGATATTGACCCTACTACGGTTTCTTCGTGGGCTGCTTGTGGTATTTGTTTGGTAGCAAAAAACAAAGATCTTGCAGGGAGATCCGGTCAGAAAATTATTTGGATCATGGGGATCCCCATGGCAGCTAAAAATACCAATATGGAGGCCTTAGTCGAGGGTCGTTGGATACCTGGTTTGGACGCCGCAGGTTCAGCAGTGTTTTCTTTGTTAAAAAAGCCCATGGCACCATGGCACGAGGCCAAAGCCTGGACAAAACCTGCAGTCCATTATAGCGTAGCTGTTTAACTATAGGGACAGAAACCTCATACTACGCCTCAACAGGGACACCCCGGCACTACAGTTCGAGGGCTTCAAAATTGCTATCTACCCAGATTTTACTCCTGCGGTTCAAGAAGCTAGGCGATCCTTCCAAGAGGTAAAAAAAGATCCTTAGATTCAGGGTGGTGAAATACTCCATGTTGCTTTCAGCCAAGCTGAGACTCAAACACAAGAGAAAAACCCACTTCTTTTTTCAATCTGCCTCTGCACAGGAGTTTATTGAACAATATCCATCTCCTGCGGATGTGGGCAGCTCAGGATCTGCCAGTCTGGCCTACCTCCGGGGGTAGCAAGTACGTGAATCATCCATCCTTGGTGACAATGACTAGATTGCTTTACAGCATCTACATACATGCTGTTGATCACTGGCTTGTTATGCTCAGAACAGAGTGTTACCTCTCATTCAATGGTTCCTTTATTTATCTGTTTGTTTGCTTTACAGGACACAGCTGAATGGTATATCTGTTGGCCTTTGAATGGAAACTTCGATTTTGTCTTTCCTACCATGTTCTTACATACAGCATTAGGTAGAAGGTATGGCAATTCGTAGGCAGGTGCCGTAGTGGTTGCATTGAATTCTGCCATGTTCTGAGCCCCCACCCCACCTGCATGGAACGCATGATTTTTCCTAAACTGGAGGGCATAGGGATTTCGCTAGCATTTGGGTTTGGCGGGGAGAAGGGAGGGTGAGGATTGTTGAAGGCCTAGATGGTTAACTTTTTAACTTGGAACATCCGGGGGCTCAATTACCCCTGCAAAGCCTTCCAAGTCCTTGCATAGTTAGATCAACATAAGATTGACATAGCTATGCTCCAGGAGACTCACTGTCCTCCTATGAGCCATCCACCTTTGCTGCATCCTGGGGAATCACACCGCTATTCTTCCTGCTATTCAACCTATTCATGGGGGACGGAGGGTGGTCACTCTCATTAGAAGGACAATTAACTTTACACTGGTGGAACACGTCAGACTCCTTGGGCAGGGTGTTGATTATGGCGGGCATACTGGACGTTCAGAGACTGCTGTTAGTTAATCTGCACGCCACCAATATAGATTATCCAGACTTTTTGATGACACCTTACAATTGTGTGCTAAGTGCAGGAAGTGGCCAATGGTATGGGGCAGGGATTTTAACCTGATATTTTCCACTGTGTCCAACAGATCATCTGGGGTGTCCTTTCAGAGCTTTTCTAAAATCCTCACACATTGTCTTCAGCCCCTGATGCAATTTTTGGTACTACCAGATCAGTTGGGGTTCATATCACAACGCTCTCTGGCGTTTAATCTCAGAACGTTAATGGCTAAACTCCATAAGGGTTGCAGTTATGCTGGACACTGAAAAAGCTTTTGATTCCCTGGAGTGGCCCTTTATGATGGAGACGTTGCACAGACTGGGTCCTGGTAATTACTTTCTGTTCTTGATTTAATTGTTATATACTTATCTAAAAGCGAGAGTTTATGTGAATCAATTGTATTCACATTTATTTAATATTGGTCGAGATACACATCAGGGATGTTCACTCTCCCCTTTAATTTTTGCTCTTGCTATTGAACCACTAGCCTGCTTTGTAAGGAAATTGCATTCACAAGTGTTGTGCCTCAGAAACACATTGTTTTTGTTTTTTAAACATATCTTTTTGGCATTTTACAATATGCGTTACAATAATATAGTGGTAGCACTTTACAAAGATGAATTCAACCAGGTTTTGCGTTGTTACAAGTATATGAAATTATCCCAGATGCACTACCAACAAGTATGTAAAAGGGCGAAACATGCATTTTTCCCAAACCACTAGTGGCTTGTATATGGCATCTGAGTAAATCTCCGGTACAAAAGGGGATAAAATATTCTGATGAAGCACCATTCACTCCTGTCAGTCTTATCTAGCCAGATGCCTTATTGTCTCTTGGCTATACTCGTCGTATGTAAAGGACACCAGTGGGAATGTCTGTTGTGCCAGGAGACTGTGTAAGGCAATCCACTGCTTTGCAGTGCTCCATATGTGCCTGCAATGGGAGCTATGTAGCGGCATTTCAAAAGATTAAACATGTAGTAACTACCATAACAGACCCTAATGTCTTCGGTGGAGTCTTCATCACTCCATAGTTGAGGATCGTATGGGGTGTTGTGCTCCCAAAGTCATTGTCCACTGCAGGATGAGAGGGACGGCCATGGCAGGGGGGGCCTGAGGGGGGAGTGTAAGCAAAGTATTATATGACGTTATGGTGCACCATCTAAGCCCTCGGGTGTGGGCTCCAGGATAGGGATGGATGTGGTGCCAACCATATTAGGTCAAACGTAGAGACCAGGGATTGCAATACAGAATACCTACGAGTGTGTAGTTCCAGTGTTCACTGAATGCTGTATAGGGTTACCCCACCCCCCCTCAATCCTATCCTCCTCATCTGCAGTGGCACTCTCAATGTCTTCAGTAGACCTTTCCCAGTTACTAAGTACCTCTGAACGCAACTCTGCAATGGGGCGTCTATGCACTCCAATATTATCCTCCCAAAGGAGTGCTCTCTCCTCCACCCTGGCCCATGTCATAACATCCTGCTCCCAAGCCTCCAACCGTGGGCCCATTTCCGAATTCCATACTTTTTCTATGCGTCTTTTTGCCAGAGCCAAATCCAAAAATCAGAAGCCAACTTTCTTTGACCTGTGTCTCGGGAAGAGTAGTAACAGACATATGTTTAAGGAACAAGCAACTGGGCAGTCCAGTGTACAGGTCAACCTACGCATTACTCCACCCCAAAATGGGCACAGTTTGGGGCAGCTCCAAGTCATATGTTCAAAGCCCACGTCCAATTCTGCACATCTAGGGCACGGTCGTGGTTTTCCCCCATATATGGCCCGAAGTCTATGTGGTGTTAGATAAGTCATGTGCAAAAAGTTTAATTGGGTAAATTTCAACCGCATATTCCTAGATATTCCCTTGGGATATGCCAGAACCCTCCTCCATTCGTGGTCCAGCAAGTCACACTCAAACAAAGCTCCCCATCTTGCCCTCAGACCCATAAGGGGTCTTCTGGCCGTTTCCAACATAGATCTATAGAACCACTTCACTAAGTGCCGTGCATTACCTATGGTCAACAATAGCTGTAACACCGTGTGGGTCTTAGGTTCCTCTCTACCACTGGACCAACCGTGTTAGAGCATCATAGGTCAGGAACTGGTCGGGGGGTAACTCATAGTGTGCCAATAAGTCTTCCAATGGAATTAATGTTCTCAACTGAAAACAGTCACCCACCATCAGTAGTCCAGCATCCAACCACACCGTCAGCTGCTGGGCTCTATAAAACATGGTGGGATCTCGATGTGGGAACCCCACCAATGGTAACACCGGGCCGTATAACGTGTTCCCAACCATTTGTCATAGACATCATTTCTAACACTCTAGTGCCACAGACAACAGAACCCCTGGTCGTTGGAGGTCAACTTTCTGAGCCATAGGTTTTGCCAGTAATGCCTCCTGAGGGGTAAATCTACCCGTCTGGCCCATCTCTTCACAGTCAGTACCAGCCAGCCATTGTGCCACCCACTGCAACTGGGCGGCCAAATAATAAAGTTAAAAATCAGGTGCTGCCAAGCCACCCTCATTGGGAGAGCATCTAAGAGTCTCCAGTGACACCTATGTAGGCCACCATCCCTTACCAGCTCCCTAAGTAATGTGTCCAATTGTTTAAACCAGGATCCAGGGATTTTGACCGGGAGGTTGGTAAAGAAATTTAACAGCCTTAGTAACATAACCATTTTTGATTAAGAAATACGTGCCATAATGGGTAGTTTCAATGACTGCCAGAATGAAATACATGACTTAAGAGATCTGAGGGCACCCCCCAGGTTCCCTTCCCTCAAATCACCCAGCAAGTGGAACACTTGTATTCCCAGGTACTTAAATGTTGTCAGGGACCAGCTCAGACCCTGCGGCATGTGGTCTGTCCGTCGACTGCTCCTGACTGTGGGGAACAAACAGGCCTTAGATTTATTTACTCAGGACACGAATATACTACAAATTCCTCCAGTATGTCCATGGCATGATGTGACCCCACCGAAGCGTCACCCAGGTAAAGTAGGAGGTCATCTGCATATAATAAAATAATATGTTCCCTACCGCCCACCACCATGCCATATCCTGTGCCCTCTCGTCTAAACAGCTCAGCCAATGGTTCTATGGCAAGAGCAAACAAAAGGGGTGACCAGGGGCATCCCTATCTCGTGCCTCTATGAACATTATATCTGGCTGAGGTGCTGTGGCCCATCTTAACCCATGCGGTAGCAGACTCGTACAACAGCCTGATCCATTTCACCCATTGTTCACAAAACTGTATTCGAAGCATTACTTCGTAAAGGTAACCATCTAACTGAGTCGAATGACTTCTCCAGTTCAGTCAACATAATCGACAGTGTGAAGGCATCTCAGTACGTTTGAGTGATATAAGACGTGATATAATCTGCAGAGGTTCGGGAATATGCTTCTTGCTGGAATAAATCCATTTTGGTCTAAACGTACCAACGTCGGCATGTAAGGTAGCAACCAGAGTGCAATGACTTTACTTAGGCTCTTAATTCAATGTCTCAGTGTACAGGGTCTCCAACCGGGGGGCCAAAGACCCAGCAAAAGTCACATAAAATTCTGCCGGGAGGCTGTCTGACCCTGGAGTCTTCCCATTAGCCATACCTTTAATGGCGGTTCTAATTTCTTGGACAGTTATTGGGTCACCCAGCTCTTTAGCCATCGGGTCTAGTGCCCGCAGGAACACCCTGTCTAAATAGGTCGCTAAGCTATGCCCATTCCGGTCATAGGTATAAGGATTCAAAATATTCCTGAAATACCATATTGATCTCACCGGGGCATAAACTGGTGTAGCGTCTCCCAAACAGATCTGGGGGATGAACCTCCCTCAAAACTCAGGTCTAATGAGCCATGCCAACAACCGACCAGGTCTGTCCTCCTCACCATGTGCCCGCGCTATGTATTCTTTATAGGCGTGGCAACGTAGGAGTTCTATTGTTTCATTATATAGTTCCCTGGCCTCCCTAAGTACGGTCAATGAATGATCATCTGGCCCCACAACATTGTCCAGTTCATGCAATAAGGTATGTAGATGGAGCAGAGTATTAGTAAGATCCTGACGCACTCCTACAGACTGCCCCATACAGTGTCCCCTCATCACAGCCTTGAACGCCTCCCATTCAACCAACATCGAAGATGCAGAGCCCCAGTTGTCAGCAAAATAGTGTGCATTAGTGGTAGCCAAGGTCTCCCTAATGCATGTATCTTCTAGAGATTGGGGGTTGAGCCTCCATGTGGAAGTTACTGGGCGATCCCTGACTGGTCTAAACTTCATGAGAAGTGGGCTGTGATCAGATACTGTACGTCCCAAATATTCAGTGTGGGTCCCCCAGTGGCTTAGTCTGGTGGAGCAAACAAACATATCTAATCTAGAATGTAAGTGATAGATATGAGAATAGTATGAGAAATCCCTTTCCTTCCCATGTTGTATTCTCCAAATCTCGACCACCTCCCAATGGTCCATCCATTCCCTGAAGCCCTCCGAAATCCTATGTGCAGGTGTCACTAACATGGGGTGGGTGGAGCGGGCTAGTACCATGTCTGCCACACAGTTGAAATCTCCCCCCACCGGTAAATCGTGGGTGGCCAGGAGTGCCAATTGGGTCGAAAATGCTCGTAGGAATGCCCCCTGATCCTGATTAGGGGCATATGCACTTCCCAATGTAATATCTTGACCAAACAGTTTACCCTTTACCAGGCCATAGCGGCTCTCCTTGTTGATCACAGATTTTGTCTGCACAAAGGGTGTCCCCTTCCTAATTCCGATAAGCGCCCCCTCTGGTGAATGCCGAATATGTGGTTCAAAAATCTGTCCACGCCATCTACGTCTCAGGCGTTCTACTTCTCCGCCAATAAGGTGTGTTTCCTGTAGCATGGCTATATGGACTCCCCGCCTCTTCAAATAACTATGAATTACATAATGCTTAGAGGCGGAGCAAATCCCCCTAAAATTCCGGAACATGAAAACTACTGTGAATTTGGGGTTCGCCATTTAGAAATATTGCAGGCAATAAGTTCACCTCCCTGCACTCCGCCAGCCCCCAATAAAAAATGGAAGCATGACATTGCCCAAAACATGGGTAAACAACCCCCAATTACAAAGACCCAAACCCAAGAGCAGTTCAGCACCGGCCAACCACCCAAACCTGTAAGGAAAAAACATTGTTAATAGTATGCCACCACAGAACCCTGGTAAGGGCAAGACAGAGTGGGGAGGCTAAGGAAAACAAGCAACAAGTATATCACACCTGCCCAATTGCCATTAGGAGCCCAGGCTCAGAGGCTGGCCAAGGCGTGTCTCAACCAGGATTATCACCCGCTCTGTCAGGGCACTGCTGGTCCACATGTTGGGATGATAGTACAATTCTGCAGATAGCACAGCAAGAGCCCCACGGTTCCCCAAAACTCAAATAGTGACACTGTTCAAGGGGCGAATGACAATGTCCAAGTCTTCTACCCAAATGTCATTACACCAAAACCTCTACAGATTGAGGAGCAGCCTGTGGTAGGGCCTATATATTAGTAATGGAGGCCTCAGAGTCCCAGGCCATCGAGTGCGTCCCGACTGAGTCCCCGATTCCTCATGTGGTGTGTGGGTCGTGACAATTTCAGCCACCATGAGCAGCGCCGCTGCCTGCTCCTGTTCTGCCTGAGATGGCAACAGCTTTTTCAGTGATTGGCCACGGGAGGGCCTACTGGAAGGTTTCCGTGTTCTCTATCTGGTTGCAGGTGCCTTCATTTTTTGGGCTTGTGTAGGGTCGTCCCCACTGTGTACACTTTGTACCAGGCCCAAGCAGCATAGAGTTCATCACAAAAGTGGGTCTTTCCTTTTAATACAATTCATAGCTTGGCAGGGAACATTAATGAGTATTGCAGTCCAGCCTCACAAAGGTCCTTCTTAGCTTCTAAAAAGGAGTCATGCTCTCCATGCCACTGGAATCAAGCTATCCTGGCTGAAGAGGGGTGAAACCCCGAAACCGGTCCTAGGATGCTTGTTTCCAGTTCAGGGAGGACCTGGCTTGGCAGTTCGGGGTGGACTGTTCCCATGAGGCACAGGGTCAAGACTGATTTGCATATGGCTGGGTTCAAACTGGAATGGCATGGTGAGCAAAAAAACGATGGATTTAGGCCCAGATCTCTGTACTGGGTTGAATGTATGACATTGTTCTGCATTCTGTCCATCAACTGTTGTTTTTGCATTTGTCACCCCGAGTGGGACGGGTATGCCCAGACGTGGGTCCCGTGCTCTCCAGGCCACTGAAATCAAGCTATCCTGGCTGAAGAGGGGTGAAACCCCGAAATCGGTCCTAGGATGCTTGTTTCCAGTTCAGGGAGGACCTGGCTTGGCAGTTCGGGCTGGACTGTTCCCATGAGGCACAGGGTCAAGACTGATTTGCATATGGCTGGGTTCAAACTGGAATGGCATGGTGAGCAAAAAAACGATGGATTTAGGCCCAGATCTCTGTACTGGGGTGAATGTATGACATTGTTCTGCATTCTGTCCATCAACTGTTGTTTTTGCATTTGTCACCCCGAGTGGGACGGGTATGCCCAGACATGGGTCCCGTGCTCTCCATGCCACTGGAATCAAGCTATCCTGGCTGAAGAGGGGTGAAACCCCAAAACCGGTCCTAGGATGCTTGTTTCCAGTTCAGGGAGGACCTGGCTTGGCAGTTCGGGCTGGACTGTTCCCATGAGGCACAGGGTCAAGACTGATTTGCATATGGCTGGGTTCAAACTGGAATGGCATGGTGAGCAAAAAACGATGGATTTAGGCCCAGATCTCTGTACTGGGGTGAATGTATGACATTGTTCTGCATTCTGTCCATCAACTGTTGTTTTTGCATTTGTCACCCCGAGTGGGACGGGTATGCCCAGACGTGGGTCCCGAGCTCTCCATGCCACTGGAATCAAGCTATCCTGGCTGAAGAGGGGTGAAACCCCGAAACCGGTCCTAGGATGCTTGTTTCCAGTTCAGGGAGGACCTGGCTTGGCAGTTCGGGCTGGACTGTTCCCATGAGGCACAGGGTCAAGACTGATTTGCATATGACTGGGTTCAAACTGGAATGGCATGGTGAGCAAAAAAACGATGGATTTAGGCCCAGATCTCTGTACTGGGGTGAATGTATGACATTGTTCTGCATTCTGTCCATCATCTGTTGTTTTTGCATTTGTCACCCCGAGTGGGACGGGTATGCCCAGACGTGGGTCCCGTGCTCTCCATGCCACTGGAATCAAGCTATCCTGGCTGAAGAGGGGTGAAACCCCAAAACCGGTCCTAGGATGCTTGTTTCCAGTTCAGGGAGGACCTGGCTTGGCAGTTCGGGCTGGACTGTTCCCATGAGGCACAGGGTCAAGACTGATTTGCATATGGCTGGGTTCAAACTGGAATGGCATGGTGAGCAAAAAAACGATGGATTTAGGCCCAGATCTCTGTACTGGGGTGAATGTATGACATTGTTCTGCATTCTGTCCATCAACTGTTGTTTTTGCATTTGTCACCCCGAGTGGGACGGGTATGCCCAGACGTGGGTCCCGAGCTCTCCATGCCACTGGAATCAAGCTATCCTGGCTGAAGAGGGGTGAAACCCCGAAACCGGTCCTAGGATGCTTGTTTCCAGTTCAGGGAGGACCTGGCTTGGCAGTTCGGGCTGGACTGTTCCCATGAGGCACAGGGTCAAGACTGATTTGCATATGACTGGGTTCAAACTGGAATGGCATGGTGAGCAAAAAAACGATGGATTTAGGCCCAGATCTCTGTACTGGGGTGAATGTATGACATTGTTCTGCATTCTGTCCAGCAACTGTTGATTTTGCATTTGTCACCCCGAGTGGGACGGGTATGCCCAGACGTGGGTCCCGTGCTCTCCATGCCACTGGAATCAAGCTATCCTGGCTGAAGAGGGGTGAAACCCCGAAACCGGTTCTAGGATGCTTGTTTCCAGTTCAGGGAGGACCTGGCTTGGCAGTTCGGGCTGGGCTGTTCCCATGAGGCACAGGGTCAAGACTGATTTGCATATGGCTGGGTTCAAACTGGAATGGCATGGTGAGCAAAAAAACGATGGATTTAGGCCCAGATCTCTGTACTGGGGTGAATGTATGACATTGTTCTGCATTCTGTCCATCATCTGTTGTTTTTGCATTTGTCACCCCGAGTGGGACGGGTATGCCCAGACGTGGGTCCCGTGCTCTCCATGCCACTGGAATCAAGCTATCCTGGCTGAAGAGGGGTGAAACCCCAAAACCGGTCCTAGGATGCTTGTTTCCAGTTCAGGGAGGACCTGGCTTGGCAGTTCGGGCTGGACTGTTCCCATGAGGCACAGGGTCAAGACTGATTTGCATATGGCTGGGTTCAAACTGGAATGGCATGGTGAGCAAAAAACGATGGATTTAGGCCCAGATCTCTGTACTGGGGTGAATGTATGACATTGTTCTGCATTCTGTCCATCAACTGTTGTTTTTGCATTTGTCACCCCGAGTGGGACGGGTATGCCCAGACGTGGGTCCCGTGCTCTCCATGCCACTGGAATCAAGCTATCCTGGCTGAAGAGGGGTGAAACCCCGAAACCGGTCCTAGGATGCTTGTTTCCAGTTCAGGGAGGACCTGGCTTGGCAGTTCGGGCTGGACTGTTCCCATGAGGCACAGGGTCAAGACTGATTTGCATATGGCTGGGTTCAAACTGGAATGGCATGGTGAGCAAAAAAACGATAGATTTACGCCCAGATCTCTGTACTGGGGTGAATGTATGACATTGTTCTGCATTCTGTCCATCAACTGTTGTTTTTGCATGTGTTTGAACCAGGGCTGTAAAGTCCAGAAACACCAACACCTTGGCATTTTCAAATTCAAAGGGGCCCTCCGCCCTGGCTCTTTGCAGGATGATGTCTCTGTCCCTATAGTGGAGTAATCTGTCCATCACAGGGCGAAGAGGACGGCCAGGTGCCAACGGGCTTACTGGCACTCTTTCTGTCCTTTCCAAGGTGAAGAAGGGGGTCAAATGATTCTGAACCACCTCTGTCTGAAGCCAGTTCTCCAGATACAATATCATATCAGATCCTTCTATTCCTTTGGGGAGCACCACAATTCTAATGTTATTGTGACGATTACAGCCATTCTCATCTTCCGCACGCCATTTCAAGATGCGCATTCGACTTGAAAGGTCTTCAACCTTGCGGTGCAGGGCCTTCTGTTCTGGCTGCAACTCATTCAGTGAGGTTTCAGCCATGCCCACTCGATCTGCCAGTTTGAGGTGTTCTGCCGAAAGTAGCCCCAACCCAACCGACACTGCACTGATTTCCTGCTGGAGTGTCAACTAATTATCTACAATGGCCACTAGTACCATATCAAAGTGTAGTTGCTTAGAGGGCTCCAGGGTATCCTGGGTGTCAGTCATTGGCATCGTGGGTGAGGAGGACTCCTCAGAGTTGGGCTGTAATGTCGGCTATTTGGCCTTTTGCTTACCCATAATAGCACAATCGCCAGTCCCTGTAGCAAAGCATGTATATCCAGGTTCAGTGGTGGTGTCCGCCACAGGACAAGGAGAACTCTAAGCGCTCCCAGATCAGGGGCATCAAGACAAACCAGCAAAGTGCACAGCCCGCTGTCAGCATTGTAGCGCAGTGTTGCGAAAAAGAGGGGCCAACTGGAAATCACTAGAAAAGGGCAATTTAGGACAAAGGCATATATCACAAGGGAGGGAACAAAGGGAGACCACAACAGAATTGGTAAAAGGACAAATATATTTATAAGTAGTTATATCAGCACAACCATATAATTTAATAAACAGTGACCATACCATACAAGTGTGCACTGAACGTGCTAGTGACAGTGGATGGCGCAGTGACACTCGGGTGAAAGACACAGCGTGAACGGCGAAGTAAGAACAAATAATAATACTGTGGTCAATAATACAAATATATACAAGATCAGTATTTCTGAATCGGGTAAATTAAATTGACCACAACAGTGCCAAAGTTCTGTGCTGGGTAGTCGACAGCATTTCAACGTGATCGATTTCGGGTCATCATCAGGACAAATGGTCACTTGGTTCTAAAATAGTGCTGTATAGGGGAACAGGGAGAGGAGAAGCCGGGTAAGTGGATGAAAGCCCCGTAGAAAGTAAGGAGAAAAGAGGGCACAGGTAATGGACAATTACCTGAGTGCCGAGCAGTCAGAACATGCGGAGCGGCCTAATAGGTCCGGTAAGGAATGGAACAATGGATCATTGTCCAGCAGGAGAGGTCAATCATGCAAGGTCGTGTATCACATAGGCCCTAATGGGAGACAAGGGAGGCGGGCGGTGTGAGACAGAGAGTCTGGTGTGGTCAAGTGGGGAGGAGAGTGATTGGCATGGGCAAGGAGGAATTAATTACCTGTAGGAATGGAAGGACTGGCGTGGGGCCACAGGTGGGCTGAGGGCAACCAGGGTGAGGTAAGCCAATTACAATCAAGAGTGCCACACGATCCAGGTAAATCTGTGTGAGCAAAGGTAAACGGGAAGATCAGGCAGGGAACGCTATGGGAGGCAGTTACAGGAGCAAGTGGGCCAAATCTTACCTGGAAGGGAGATCCAAACTCCGGTGGTCCGGGCCATAGCAGCTATGGGGCGGCGTGGGCAGGAAAATATGCCGAGTTGCTGTGCGTAAATCACAAGTGGAGGGTTCCACACGATCCAAGTAATGGATGATCTGTGTTTGGAAAACGTAGAAGGGGAACCAGGCCGAGCAGGCTATGGGGGTGGTCAATAGGGCATGTGGGGAAGGACATACCTGTGAGGGGGATCCAAACTCCAGGAGTCCGAGCCAGCGTGAGTTGCGGGACGGTGTGGTGGAGCAATTATCCAATTGCGGGGAGGAGATGAATCCTCAGAGTGCCCGTAGGGCGGAGGACGAGTGAAGCATCCGTGTGTTGGGGAAAGTGGTGAGTGAGCCTGAGAGGCCGGGAGAGGTAGCAGGCATCGTTGATCACGTGGGCCTCTGATGACTAGACCGCGTAGGTTGAGACTCGTCTAGGCCCCCGGGGGGACCCGTGATCACGTAAATAAAGGAGAAAGGAGCAGACACTGAAAAAGGTTTTCGAGACTGCGGTGTGCAGAACTGTAATTCCAATATTAGAGATGGCAAATGCATAAATTACATAATTGTGAGAAAGATGGCAATTGCATAAATTACATAATAATGAATAATGACTATCATCAGGCCTGACTATCATCAAACAACTCTTGGATACATGACCCAGACCTGCCCGCATCCCCTCTGAATTCCTAATGGACCTACTACGTATTGCACTCACTAACAACTATTTTCTTTACAAAGATACCTTTTTTCTACAGATCAAAGGTGTCGCCATGGGCGCTTGTTTCGCCCCTAACTTCGCCATTCTCTATGTACACCATCTCAAAACCACGCACTTTCTATCTGGACAAAACCCATTTCTAGATAAAATCAACCGTTGGCGTCGCTACATCGATGACATTCTTCTACTCTGGCATGGCACAAAAGAAGATCTGTCATCCTTTATATCTTGGCTCAACAATTGCCAACCCCACCTCACATTCACCTCTGATGGGAGAACCAATGACCTCCCCTTCCTCGACTTCACACTTTATGCTGAGGAAGGGGCCATAGGCACTACTCTATATCGAAAATCCACAGAACGCAACACTCTCTTGATGTACTCGAGCTACCACCCGAGAGGCCTCAAAGACGGCCTTCCTTACGGGCAGTTTCTCCGTATCCGGAGAAATTGCAAGTGGCGCAAGGACTACTTCAGAGCTGCAATCCTCTCTGAAAAACTGATCAATAGGGGTTACCCCAAACACATTGTCTCCCGTGCTTCCAAACGGGCATGGTACTGCCACAGGGAAGTACTTCTCTCCCCTTCCCCCAAACGGACCAACTTATGCATCCCATTTGTTTCTACCTACAGTCCCTTCAGCAACATGGTCAGTAAGGTAATCAAAAAAATATGGTCCATATTGCGCACCCATGCCTCCTTCAAGGAACCTCCCCTATTTTCTTACAAGAGAGATAGCAACCTATCTGACAAACTGGTCCATGCCATCACCTGGCCCAAAAATGAAAAGAAAGCCCAAACTGTGCTTTCCTTGTGGGGTCTACTACCGACCCTCGGCCATTACAAATGGCAATCATGCTCTGACTGTAACCTCACCTACAATACAAAGGAATTTGTTGCAGGGGGGCATACTTACCAACTTAAACATTTTTCCAACTGTCGCACATCCAACGTCATCTACGCTATACGCTGCCCTTGCAATTTATTGTACATCGGTCAAACCACACAAATGGTCAAGCAGCGTATCTCTCAGCATCAAAGCAGAATAAGATTTAATTTTGAGACAGCACCACTGGTCGGACATTTCAAAGAGAAAAACCATTCTGAAACAGACTTAGTCTGGCAAGTGATTGACCGCCCGGAACTCCCCATCCGGGGTGGCAATTTACAACTTCTACTGAACAAATGCGAATGCAGATGGATAGCCCGCTGCGACTCTGTCAATAATGGGTTAACCACACTGGACGAATGGAACACGGTCATCACTGTACCCTAACGCCCATGACCATTCCATTGCTTCCCTTCCCTACATGCACCCAGATGGGACAACGCTCACTATGACCATTACTACACCCTGATCATAGTAGCCTACACTTTATTAGAGTTACACCTGATGTCATTAAAAATTATGCCAACACCTTGCTCTCCCTGCTGCCTTGTTGTAAGCAACTGCTAACATTGTTAAATTGCCATTTACCTGATGTAATTTCTTGCATTCTACGCAATGTTTAACCACGGGTGAATATCTAGCCATTATAAATTGTAACCCTTCATCTCCACCATGCCATGCAATTTACATGTATATCTCCGGTTTTACGTCCCCTATTTGCCAATGTTGTTCTACTACACAACTGTACAACGATTGCCCTCTCATTATTATGTAATTTATGCAATTGCCATCTTTCTCACAATTATGTAATTTATGCATTTGCCATCTCTATTATTGGAATTACAGTTCTGCACACCGCAGTCTCGAACACCTTTTTTTGGTGTCTCCTCCTTTCTCCTTTATTCGCGTGATCACGGGTCCCCCCGGGGGCCTAGACGAGTCTCAACCTACGCGGTCTAGTCGTCAGAGGCCCACGTGATCAACGATGCCACCTACCTCTCCCGGCCTCTCAGGCTCACTCACCACTTTCCCCAACACACAGACGCTTCACTCGTACTCCGCCCTACGGGCACTCTGAGGATTCATCTCCTCCCCTCCCCGCAATTAGATAATTTCTCCACCACACCGCTCCGCAGCTCACGCCGGCTCGGACTCCTGGAGTTTGGATCCCCCTCACAGGTATGTCCTTGCCCACACGCCCCGTTGACCGCCCCCCATAGCCTGCTCGGCCTGGTTCCCCTTCTACGTTTTCCCACACAGATCATCCATCACTTGGATCGTGTGGAACCCTCCACTTGTGATTTACGCACAGCAACTCAGCATATTTTCCCACCCACGCCCCCCCCCTAGCTGCTATGGCCCGGACCACCGGAGTTTGGATCTCCCTTCCAGGTAAGATTCGGCCCACTTGCTCCTGTAACCGCCTCCCATAGCGTTCCCTGCCTGATCTTCCCGTTTACCTTTGCTCACACCGATTTACCTGGATCGTGTGGCACTCTTGATTGTAATTGGCTTACCTCACCCTGGTGCCCTCAGCCCACCTGTGGCCCCACGCCGGTCCTTCCATTCCTACAGGTAATTAATTCCTCCTTGCCCATGCCAATCACTCTCCTCCTCACTTGACCACACCAGACTCTCTGTCTCACACCGCCCCGCCTCCCTTGTCTCCCATTAGGGCCTATGTGATTCACGACCTTGCATGATTGACCTCTCCTGCTGGACAATGATCCATTGTTCCCTTCCTTACCGGACCTATTAGGCCGCTCTGCATGTTCTGCCTTCTCGGCACTCAGGTAATTGTCCATTACCTGTGCCCTCTTTTCTCCTTACTTTCTACGGGGCTTTCATCCACTTACCCGGCTTCTCCTCTCCCTGTTCCCCTATACAGCACTATTTTGGAACCAAGTGACCATTTGTCCTGATGATGACCTGAAATCGATCAGGTTGAAACGCCGTCGACTACCCAGCACAGAACTTTGGCGCTGTTGTGGTCAATTTAATTTACCCGATTCAGAAATACTGATCTTGTATATATTTGTATTATTGACCACAGTATTATTATTTGTTCTTACTTCGCCGTTCACGCTGTGTCTTTCACCCGAGTGTCACTGCGCCGTCCACTGTCACTAGCACGTTCAGTGCACACTTGTATGGTATGGTCACTGTTTATTAAATTATATGGTAGTGCTGATATAACTACTTATAAGTATAGTTGTCCTTTTACCAATTCTGTTGTGGTCTCCCTTTGTTCCCTCCCTTGTGATATATGCCTTTATCCTAAATTGCCCTTTTCTAATGATTTCCAGTTGAGACGTTGTTTTGTTACAAACTTCACCCGGTCTCACCTGGGTTAACGGGTTCACTCCTGTAATTATTTATTTGCGAAAAAGAGGGGGGCACCGTTCCCAGAGTATCTAATCCTGGCCTGTGCACCATCACATATTAGTACATTCCGTACTTGCTGCCACACAAGGAATGGCCAGGGGGATCAGCCCGTTGTGAGGCATTCCCACCGCAGTGGTCACTTGCACTCCCAGATCTCAGCACTCGCTTAGTGCCCAGGTCAGGGCATCCCACCATCGATCCCAGATATCCTCCGGGGTCAAAGTCCCACAGTTCGCAGTAGAGGGCAACTTGGTTGGACACACCTGTGATAAAATGGCCACAACTTGCAGTAGGCTCCAGTTCCACTCGTCTGTGCAGCGAAAAAATAAAATTGTGGAAAATGCTGGATGGGAATCGATTGCAAAAAACACAGTACTAGCTGAGAAGCTTCCAATGTTTTATATATGGCCGGCTGGTCTTCATCCCCACAGGGACAGCACCTCCCAGTGGGATGCCTCTCCCAGGTAACAGCTCCCAAGGACGTACCGCCACTCCATCAGCACAGCCACATGTTCACACAGGCCCCCTTCAGCCTCCAGTTCTAGGCCTGCCACACAGACTACCTCTGCGTATGGCGTAGTGCTGTGATATTAATTCCAATGTCCACCTCTCATCAATGATCTCAGGGTAGGCCCTATTCCCAGGTGTCCCCTCAGAGCGTAGCAAGGGACCTTTACACAGCCCCACTTCTCATCCCTTTAAAATTTCTGGGCCTACTCTCAGCCCTTCCATCTTCAGCAATTAGTCACCCACCAGTGAGGGGGAGTTTACTGCCTCTCAGTGCCCCCATTGTCTGTAGAAGACACACTCGGCTGCTCCCGGGTATCTCTCTATGACCTCCAATGCCCCTGGAATGCTGTGCCTTCCAGGATTAGGCCTCAGCCCGTATGGCAGGGCCAGCTGGCCCAAGCAGCCCCCGCAGCATCTCGCCTCCGCCACACTGCCTCACAGTCATCAATCACTTTAGGGGGGGAGATCCCTCCACCACTTTTGCTGGCTCCAGGGCTTTCCTGTACCTCCCATGACAACAGCTTCATCACTCTTCCCTCTGCAGGCACAGGCCGCACCCCAGGCCACGAGGCCTGGCACACTACGCAGCTCCTGTAGGGCCCACCCCACATATCAGCTCTGCTCTCCCGTTACAAGCCGGGGTGTCTCCGACTACAGTCTCACAGGCCCTCAATTTCAGCCTCGTGTCAGGAGGCTGCAGCGCTCCGATGATGCCCCCGTTCAATCCAGCCCCACACCAGAGTTCATACGCAGCTACGAACTAGCCGCCATGTTGATAAAGTCGGGCTTGTGCTCCTCCGCAGCTCCGGTGCTGCCGTCCAAACTTGCAGTGCCCAGGGCTCATCCAAGGTGTCTCCTCCACAACACGAATGCTCGTGGCCAGCTCTCTGACAGCCTGGGGTGTGGGTATTCCACAACTATGATGACTTGATCTGCAGTACTTTCGGCACGGCACTCAAGCAGATCAAAATGAGATTAGATTGATGGATTTGACTCCCACTTTTGCTGATAGGGAGAATATCCTTGATCAAAATTATAATATTACCAACCTTCTTGTACCTATTCTCTAACATTCCCATTGGATTGACGCATTATTTCACTCAACAGCTTTGTCAGACCTTGCTTTTGTTGATCTGGCATGGGGGCAGTCACAGGTTCATTGGGAAGTTCTATTTGGGTCATAGCAGCCTGGGGGCCTGGCATTACCAGACTTCTGTTCATACAATATGGTTGCACAGGCGCATTATTTAAAGTAATGGACTCTGCCCAGTGCCTATGCACATGGGAGCGGAGCGTGCAATAGCTAGGACACACACTTTGCTGGGGCAGGTTAGTGTGGCATCGCGCACGGCACATGGCAATATTTATGTCCTGGCATCTATGCACTGAGCATGGTTGGAACTAGAGAAGGGAATGCAATTTGAAAGTCCATACTATCGGCTGCTACCCCTGGCAGACAATCCTTTGCTCTACTAGGGAAAAGTTGGTCAAGACTTTGTTGAGAAGTATAGGGCTGTCAGTGCTGGAAGATCTTTTCGAGAATGGTGCCTTTATTACATGACACAATTTTTGCACCCGCCAGAGTTCAACGCCACTTGTGCCTTTTTGTTATTTGAGGCTCCGTTTGACGATAAAAGCGGGGCTTCCTTCATTCCCGGAGCTCCATTCATTCATACTGTAACTACTTATCCAGCAGAATAAACCCACTCTCTGTAGCCAGGAGCAGATAGGAAGATTCCCTTGGGTGCAGGCGCATGACAAGGCATGGGCTTTTTGTTATGCTCAAGTAAAAACCACTCCTCTCCAATCCAGACGCAAATTGATACAGTTTAAATACTTGCACTAATATTATTATACCCCGGAACGTAATGCCAAATTTGGTGGGGATTCTTGAAGCAAATGTACATGTTTTGGGACTGTATTGCCAGTTTTTTTGCATATGGCATGGGCATGTGCCGCACTTGTGAAATACTGGTGAGACGTATTTGATACCTTAACCGAGATTTTTGTGATTCATCTAGATCTCTCCCCCCAAATAGCCTTAATAGGGGACACCCTGGACTTCCCCGCTGGACAAAATTAGCTGGCTTCCATCCTGCTGGTGCTAGCCAAAAGGCGGATTGCGATGGTCTGGGTTCAAAGGCATGTACTGACGTGCGAACAATGACTTCACGATGCAACCTACTGCCGGGAAATGTCTGAGCAATACGCGGACACTATACATCCTGCTGCCCACCCCAAAGACATTTGGGACCCCTTCCGGAGATATCTTAATGGAGTTGAGGACTCATCAACCCCACTGCAGTGTTACCCGATCCGCTTGTCATCGCCCCAGAACCCTGAGTGAACATATGCTCTAGTTGTATTTCCCAATGGATATATTATTATATGTTGGTCGCCTTTGGGATCTATACCTGTCCTGTCCTTCATGCTTGATGGGATATGTGCTAAATATGTACTTAACTGGCTGCTGTTTATCTGTGAAATTCAATAAATTAAAGTTTAAAATAAAATGCTACTTTTTCCCAAAGAAAGCAAAACAGATAGCAGACTGTGACAAATTAGTAATTAAATATGCAGTATCTAATGGTTCTTTTTGCATCTTGTTTAATGAATAAGCTTCTCATGCTCATCTGCTTTTATTCACAACTCTAGACTGGCAAACTTAATTAGATCTTCTCTATTGGGTTGTTTTGTATTTTTCTCAAATCTATTTAGCTAACATTTTCCTAAAGTGCATCTTGGCCAGAAAGGCATTTTCACAATTTACAGAGAAGAAGAGGGAAATACAATCAGACTTATTAGTTAAAAGAGAACCTGTGGAAGTGTGTTTTATATTCTCAGCTGATCTCAATCAGAAACATTGCTTCATTATGGAAAAAGTCCTGAATGTAAGGATTTCCAGGTGGAGTGATTCTTCAATTCTCAGTCCCTCTGACAGCAGCTTGGCTGCATAAGAAAGATTTCCAAGGTGTATAGCCTTATATGTAAGACAGCAGATTTTAAATTTGATTCTGGTTTCTATTGAAAGCTACTGTAAGTCTCTTAGGACTAGGCTTCGCAGTCTTTTGGCTGGGACTGCACTGTACAAATTTCCTGTACATGTAAACATAAATGAATGATGTGATTAAACTCCATCATGGCTGAGATTCATCGGTCTGTGGAGTGAAAATTGATTTTATGGTGCGTGAAAGGACTGGAGAGCTTCAGCCAGAGTGGTTTTGTCGCTGTCCAGGCAGGTTATGGTTACAGCATAGGCAACTGTATTTAATTGGTTGGAGGTCAGTAGGTATTTTATTTTCTTAATTATTGCAGGGAAAAGTTAGCAGATGGGCGGTTATTGCGATAAATTGTTGTCATTTGTTAAGTTAATGAAAAGTAGGAGTGTGTCCATTTTAAGTTCAGCCAGAAGAGAAGGGTTGAATTTTAAGTTTGGATGAGAAGACGACAAACTCAATTTTGTGGGGGTGATCATGAAAGGATTGTCATTTCATCCAATGCTAAAGTTGTAGGAGACAGGATTGGAAAGTGCTGATGTCATTGATGGGTGCCGAGAACATGCTGGTAAAGAACTTAGGGCTGTTAAATGGTTTGTCAGATGGTACTCCATCCATCAGGGTGTCGGAGGACATTACTTCTGCTATCCTAACAAACTACTCTCTATTCAATTTAGAGATGGCCTGTAGCATATAATGGGTTCTCTTGGCCGTGATTACATCATTAGAATGTTAAGGAGATAATAGAATTGAGAATGCTGGTGTAGGAGAAGCATCTAGTTGATGTGTCTGAATAAATGCTACCTAAATAAAGCTGGTGTTCTGCTCCTCATTGATGGTATGCTGGTGAGGACACCACATTTTGATGATGAGCGTGAGAGGATGCACTGGACTCAGACACCTCAACACAAAGGAATTGTCTCTCATTCGTGGTTGTTGATGAAAAGGCCTCTCTTGGCTTAGGATCTAGTGAGGAGGCGACTTCTCAGATGTAACCTGGGAAAACACATCTGGCTCGCTCAAAGCTGGTACGAGGTGCATGGAGCAGGCTTTAAAAACAGATTGAGGAGAGTGAGTTCAGCACGTGCATGTCACATTTACTGTGCGCATGCTGACTGGAGTCAGGCCTGCTCTCGTGGAGTTGTTGGAGCGTCCATGAAGCCGACTTGTTGCTCCAAGAGAGTGATGTTATTGTGCTAAATGATTCAGCGACCATCTTGAAATGGGAAGCCTCTTTGGTTCTAAAGTTCCTTTAGAAAATGGAACAAGAGCGGTACTAGGGCAGACATTTCACAGGCCTAATATTCATAGAAAAAGGACCAAACATGAACATAACAAGACATTTGGCTATGTAAGGAAGGTTCTAGAGAGGAAAAGGAATGGTGGCACAATTCTAAGAGTTGTTCGCCCATCTTGTGAGGTAGTGCAGCTGTTCAGGAAGTATAAAGAAATTTCCATTTTTTATCATTGCTTTGAGACAAGGGTCTCTTACGGAGGAGTGACTGTATGCATTGTATATGGTACAGTAAACTACAGTTGTCTGTGGTAGTGCATAAACTGGAGGTAGCCATCTACAACAGGCAACCCAAATTACTAATTTGACAGATCTCCTGTACCAAGAATCATCTATTTTGTTTTTTAGTTGTCTATTTGTCAGAAGGACCATATTGTTTGGAGAATTTGACCAGCATGCAGAGTGTTACAGCACCACCATTATTTCTGCCATCTCCTGGGAAACCAATTCTTGAATGGAACAAATGGAAGGTCTTTGGCAACTATGTATGAGTTTGTGGCACCAACTTAAGTTAGGAGAGAAGACATGTGCTGTTGCACTGTCAGCACAAAAGGACAAGAAGTGTTTGAAAATCTACTAGGGAAGACTCTAGGCATCTTAATGAATATGAAACTGCCATTAAAAGGTGTGATCTACATTATCTTCCAAGATTCAGTTAGCTAGAAAGATGTCATTTTGGACTGAGCTATCAAGGGAAGAATGAATCATTAGAAGATTTAGGGGCCCATTACGATGGCGGGCGGAAGCACAACCGCCGTGCTGGCGGATGCAAAAACCACCAGTTACCGCCGGCACGCAGCAGTCCACACGCCCGCCCAATTACGATGCGAAAAGCAGGCCAAACACCGCCGGCAAGCCAGCAACACCGTCCGCCATCAAAGTGCGCCCGCACACGTAGCGGCGCAGCACAACTGACACACACCGTCCGACGAAACACGTCCCGCCCGGCGCATAAATTACGATGCCGCAAACAAACGGCTCCCACGGCAAAGAGACACCGCACGTGAAAGAGAGGCGGAAACACGGACGCAGAGCACGGACAACGAAGAAGCGGCACCCCGGGCATGAATCCAGCACTGCAGGCCCTTCCCATGCTTCTGCTGATGCACCACCAAGGACGCAACGTACCGCGGAGACGCAGGTAGGCACACACACAACAAGTGCACGCAAACAGCGCACACAGTGCAAGGGCGGAAAAAGCGGACAACCCCCCACCAGCGCGTGTACACTACACATCCACCATCGCATCCACATATGACACACAGGCCAAATCGTAACATCGCAGAACACATGTGTACACACCACCTGGGACTAGGAACCAACCACCCCGTCACGGCCCCAAAGCGCCGATGACGCCGCCACACATGCGCACAACGCAGAGGCCAACCGCAGCGCCATGCATGCGTCGCACACAGACACAGGGACACAACCAAGCAGCACACACATCAGCCCCACCCCGAACGCACATGACACGTGACAGGCCGGCCACAGACATGTCCCCAACGCCCAATTCACGGACAACACCCAACGCCACACAAACGACGCACACATGTCAGTGAAGACACGCAACTGCAGGACACACCCCAGTGTAACAAACATGGCGTAGCACACAGCGGCGGCAACACCAACTAGGAGAAGCAGGGCCCCTTCGGGAAGAGGAACGCCAGTACCACACTGAAAAACCCATACCACCCTGCACATATGAACAAGACACATGAAACGGAACACCAAAGAGCCCGGGGACCGACAACAGGTGGCCCAAGAATAACATCCACACACAAGGCCCAACGCAGAGCGGAAAGGCAGCCTGCCGCCCACACAAGGGAGAGCAGACAGCACTGAATGACCTTCCATTCCAACACCGAAACCACAGCCCTACGACAGAAGCCGGTGAATACAGCCATTGTCCAAGAATAGACCAACACAGGCATGCCGAGGAGACCGACCACAGGGCAGATAGCGCATATCACAGAAGCACACAACGGACGGGGAAGAAAGAAGAAAACACTCCCCCATGTCGGCCACATGCAAGTTAATTGGAAGGAGTCACACAGCACTGACCTTGAACTGTCTGAGAAGCATGTGGGAAGAGGGCCCGTGTCCTCCAAACAAGCCAACAGAACACAAGTCCTGTCTCCCCACGACTACACAGAGCTCACAGCAACCCCGGAGCGTGCACATTGAAGACTGCACACACAGCCGGAGCACGCCACCTCTACGAACCGCTGCGAAATGGCAACCGCAACACACCTACCCAACTACGCCGAACAGCTCAAGCTGTACCAAACCAACACGATACATACATTGGGATGCGATCTCCTGTCCCTGCTGAACGTAAGTTACCGACTGACTTACCGCATCACATTGTTCAGCTGCGTCATGCCCGTCTTCTACTGTCGGAGGTGTCCCTACCAGCATCCCGTCGAGATATGCCTCTCCAACCCGGCATGTCTGAAGGCGGACCTGCTACCACTACTCCTCCCTCTGGACGCACACGACAGGGCCTGCTCTGCCTATGGGGGCATGGCGTATGTGGCCAACATCGCACGCGCACTGAAATGGAACCACTGTGCCTCCACACGACGGATCATCGAGAACAGCTACATCGAATGTCACCCAGCATGCCCCATCATGGTCCTCCAAGGGACAACCTACGAACAACACCTTGACAGCCACCATCCGCTTCATTGGCTGGCAAACATGTACACCACCAATGACATGGAAGCCCTGCTGGACGGCATCGCATACCTGACAACCTGTAAATACGTCGGACCACAACGCAGGTTCCCCGAGTGACCTATGAAGTCCAACCCCGCACCCATGCTCAGCTTCCGCACGGACTGGCCAGTCACCACCACAACAGCCATACCAAACGACCGGCAACTGTAACCACACCATCAACGACATCGCCATGACATCGGATATGACCGGGACCTGCACACTGTTCCCCATCACATCCAGGAACACCGCATGCATTGTGGGAGGCAGTGGCATGGGCTCTGTGCATCGCACCCACATGGACGGAACTGCACGAACAACCAGGACACGACATGGATCCAGCGCACATGGACACACACACCGCTCAGTGGACATGAATAGGTCGCCTGGAGTCTGTGGGTGCTGCACCCCTCCCACCCCGCCCGGGAATCCCATACCAGGACCTTTGCATGGACGACAAGTGCATACAACAACAACACGACCCCAGTGACTGTGACATGTCCAGTAACCACCACAGTGCAACAACAAGTGGCACGCCGCTGCATGCACGCAAGCACATGCCCTGATGTCATCTCACATGCACGCGTGCATGAGGAACAACCGCAGCAAACCTGTCACATGGAACTGAGAAGGACTGTGCCCATGATGCCGAGCGGTCTGGTAGGCTACATGTATACCGTCTGTGTCAAAGTCCGCAGCTCCGCAGCTATACGTAAATGTACATTAGCACAGCCTTGGCCAAGCAGATGTAACCCCACACCCTATCCCATTTGTAATCATGCTCAGTATATCCTCAACATGTATTCCGCTGCCAGTAGTGTCCACTATACTGCATCACAGAGGACAGAAGACTCAATATAATGTTTGAAACCAAAACTGTCTCCGCTGACTCATTCCACAAGTACGAATGAGAGAGGATGAGAGTATGTGAAGTACACGGCAGTCGTGACATGACCATGTAGTCCACTGGTATTGGATGTCAACGCAAATGAGTAGCACTACTGTGGAAGACACACATGTGTCGTGTGAAGTTGTATGGACGCAGTGCTCAGGTGGGTGGGTGCGACGGGTAGATGCGCACATGCCAAGTTGGAGCACGCCGTGTTGGGAGGGGTCATGAACAGTACACCACCGCTTCCCTGGGCATTGTGAGAGGACACCTGTCGGGGGGAGTGAACACGTGTGTGCACAGCAGCCGGGCACACGTACAAAGCGGTACCAGGCGCACCTCAGCCCACCCTCTGTGGACAAGCTGGATCCTGTTGTGCGCCCGCCATGCCCCTTGACAAGGCACACACAGCCCCAGTCGACCAGGTGCAACCCCAACATAGTCAAACCGCACAGGCGATACAGGGCACGGGATGGCAGTGGAGCATGGTGTGTGAGAGGTCTCCTCGCGCTCCTCCTGGTCATATCACGCAGGCAATAGAACCTCAACGTCTAGCATGGCACAAGTCAAATGGAAGTGTAGGGGGACGCACCACAGCACGAGCAGCACTGACGTCACGGGAGGTGGCTCGCACCATCCCATCCATTGCCCATCATACCAACCACGCCACATGCCATTGCGACTAAGTGCAAGCGCGTGCGCCACCACCCCCGAGCCCTCCCCAGAGAGGCCAAAGAGTGAATGTGTGGGCCATCAGCCAAAGACGGACGCGGCCTGGCCGCAAGGGCAGCCACAGCCACTGGGTGTCGCAGGTGGCGGATCCGGAAGGCGAAGACTGTGATGCATAGTCCATGCAGGCCGGGTCTCCATTTGGGGCACCACGCAGGTGGACGGCGTCCCGCCACACATCATACCCTGGACCCACACATACACTCCTTGCCCTCTCTGGTGCGAGCTTGGGGCTGCCTGTGCAAGCGCTAGCCTCGCAGGTGAGCATGCATATTGGGGGCGAGGGGAGGACATGAGGGCTGGGGCGAAGATGACTGTATCACTGTCAGTTAGTACAAGGGATGACCCAGATGTGGAAAGGAAGAGACGTGTCCCGTGTGTACTGCAACTAGTCGCCAATCCAACTACCCCCATGTCCGGAATGTAAGCCCGCACCTAGGCCCGCCCATCCGCCACATCGAACATACCACCAGCACGACAACCTTCCCATTCGAAACACTGACTGGGGGTGGCGACCAGTGAACAATCATGTGTAGCCTACCCACGCGTACATGTGGGCCCTCCATGATCCATGTCACCTGCGGCAAAGACATGACATGCGCAATGAGGGAAGTGAGGAGAGCTGTCCGCCCCACGCGCAGAAGGTGCATCAGCTCCACAGACCCAGCAGCGAGTCCAGCAGGGGTCACATGTGCAGGGGCAGCTGTGCCTGGTGTGAAGGCACATGCATATAGACAGCACATCGACCAATGTGTAGTCTGCCCACATCCACAGTCCATCATCATGCGGACATAGGAATTGAACACAGGGCAACACATCTTAGTTGGTGCACCCACCGTGACCAACAATGCGCAATCATCGACGTACCCGCCCTGTGCATGGCCCCCCACCCAACGGAGGCACATCCAGTGCCACCATCCCACACACACAAGCCTTCCACGGAACATGCTGTGTCCAATGGTCATTACAGAGTCAGCGCCCATCTGGTGGATCCTGAACAGGAGACACATGCACACACATGCCAGCTCCCACTATGTACGTCTGCCACCTGGCACGTGCAATGTAACCTCTCACCTGTGACGTGTGACTGCAAGCACACAGCCGTCTTGGCATGGGGCTGTCAATGTGGACACCAGTCAATGTTTCGGGAGCTGTGATCCGTACAGTGCTGTACATAGGGTGCAGTGCTGACACCTACTACTGTCTCATATCCCCTCGTGCCACAGGTCCCACTTGTATTGGCCGCTCAGCCCGTGCCCACATCGTCGTCGTCGTGTGCCATACTCATCCAGCCTCGGAAGCAGTTCCATGCTCAGCAGACACTCATGTTGCCGTGGCGTTGCCGCTGACGAATATGCAGTCAGTCCCCATCAGCACGCCCCGCAAGTCATTGGGGCCTAGATCCCCATGTGCATGCACATGGCAGTGGTATGTCTCACTTGCCATTGCCATTGTTGGGAGACCTGTGTAAGTGTATTGTGGCCGTGCCGTCCCAGCTTGACAGCTGGGCTGTGGCTCATGTGCTTGCTCAGTCATGTCAGTGATGTGTATGCGAAATTGCTATGTGCCGTGTTGCTTTGACATGTGTCCTCTGCCATTTAACCCAGGCGGAGACCGAACATTGACCGCCCATACCAATTGCTGGCGGACATGGACGATACAGAGGTAATTAGGAAGTTTCGGCTGGACAGGCCAACTCTGCATCGACTGTGTGCCATGTTAGAGCCCCATCTCCGTCCCCGCAGGGTGTATCCGACTGCTGTCACCCCCACGGCTAAGGTGATGGCCGCCATGCATTTCTTCGCCACTGGGTCATTCCAGCACACAGTGGGCAGTGGAGGAGGGATGTCCCAGCCCATGTTCAGCAAGGTGCTGAGGGATGTACTGGCAGCCATGATGCTGTACCGGAACAGGTACATCAGATTCCCCAGGGCTCGTGAATTGGCGGCAGTGAAGGGTGCATTCTATGCCCTTGGCAGAATCCCACACGTCGTGGGAGCCATTGACTGCACTCATGTTGGCCTTGTTCCACCACAGGCCACTGAGCACCTGTACCGCAACAGGAAGCACACGCACTCCCTGAATGTGCAAGTGGTGTGCCTTGCGGACATGGTGATCACCCACGTGTGTGCCAAGTTTCCAGGCTCGGCCCATGACGCACACATAATGCGCAACAGCATCTTGCCACGACTGATGGCCAATCTGCAACAGGATCGTGCCTGTATTGTCGGTGAGTATGTGGAGTGGTGTAGCGTGCTGGTTGTGCGATGCTGTCCCCTGTCCAGTTGGAATAGCTACGGTTCTCTGTGTCCCTCACACCCAGGTGACTCTGCGTATCCGAATGGGGCATGGCTGCTCAGTCCATTGAGGAATCCTCGCACCCCAGCAGACGATCGATACAATGAGGCACATGGGAGGACCAGACGTGTGGTCGAGCGTACCTTTGGCCTCCTCAAGTCCAGGTTCAGGTGCCTGGACCGCACCGAGGGTGCACTGGCGTACTCCCCACAGAAGGTGTGCCAGATAGTGGTGGCGTGCTGCATGCTGCACAATCTGGCCATTCGGAAGCAGATCCCCCTCATTGTGGATGACGGAGATCAACCAGGGCCCCAGCCCGCAGACCAGGACAGCTCGAGTGAGGTGGACAGCGGAGAGGAGGAAGCTGGGAATGTGCGCCAGCAGCTCATCGCCCGCTACTTCACTTGACGGTGAGTGTCCATGTACGACGGATGATGTGTCTGTATCTGTGCAGGTGTGTGTGTGCTGTGTCAGGGTGGCCGTATGTTCACTGCGTGCAGTGTGTCAACGCTCCATGGCCAGGGTAGTATGCCACTGTTGGTGACTGTGGCATTGTGCCCTATTGCTCTGTGCGATGTGTGTACATTGCTTGTAGTTGTTGACATGTACTGTGTGATGGGTGTGTGACACACTCATTGAATGTGCTCCTGTTCTGTCTCCCACCCCTAGGTCCCTACAGGTCCTCCGGATTCCATTGCCATGCCACGCATCAGGTGCCTTTCCGCCCAAGGTGGCCGTTGTATTCCGTACAAATAAAACACAGGGCACAAACAGCAGTTAGTGAAAAAGGTGCATTTATTACAAACTGTGACATGTGATTGTGTGTAAGGTGATGACAAAAGTGGTGCGTGCAGTGACAATGAGCTGTCGGTCATGGCTGCGTGATGATCAGGGTGTACCCACTGGTTCTATGTCCATAGTCCAACACACACATGCCATCCAGCTGGCTGTGTGGAGTGGGATCGTAGAGCAAGTCAATGCAGTGGCTGGTCAAGGAAGGCTGGCGGAAGGCTGGCTGGCTGCCTCACTTGCGACTGGAGCGTGCGAAGTCCTCCCGGGAGATCTGTTTCCTCTTCGGACGGCCCCTTCCACGTTTGGGAGGGGGTGTGTGGTGGCGACCTGCTGGTGGTGGGTGAGGTGTGCTCACTGGCTGTGGACGCAGGGGAAGTGGACACTGCTGCCCGAGCCTGCGCCCTAGCAGGTGGTGGCGGAGGTGGTGTTGCTGGCCTTGCCTGTGACCCCACCGCCACCACCAGCTGGCCCATGAGGTCCACGAGTTGTTCCATACGGGACACGAATTGGCCCATATGGGCGTCCATGGACCTCAGCACCCCCAGCACCTCCCGCGTGTCAGTAGCAGACCTGGCCCATTGTCCTTGGGCCTCTTCATAGGCCCCAAGGACTCTGGCCATTTGAGGCAGGGCATGGCTCCCAGGGGAGGCTGGCGTTTCCCTGACCCTGCTCCTCCTACCAGTCCTGCTGCCACCGGCCTGCCCACTAGCCACATTGCACACCACGGTCCTCGCTGTGGCTCCCAGGGTGGATCCAGTCGGCCGGGCCACCACCTGCGCTGGGGCTGGTGCCAGCGAAGACGTGGTGGTGGTGGAGGCGGTGGTGGTCGGTGCGGCGATGGTGGCGGTTGCGGCAGTGGTAGTGGCCGCAATGACCGTGGGTGTGGCCGCAACGACAGTGGCAGCAGGGGACTGGGACTGTTCAGCATCCCTGGATGATGGGTTGGTGGGTAGGAGGGGTCCTGGGGAGCGGCTGGGCCCTGCCACGCCAGATGGGCCAGCTTGGTGGTCCGTGTCCGAAGAGGAGGACAGATCCTCCAGATCCGTGTGTCCTCGTTGGGGGCTTGTAGGCTGGCTGTGCTGGCTGCTGTCTCCATCCCCAGCATCCAGCAGTTCGTCACCTGTGGAGAGAATGAGATTTGTTATTGTGTTGCACCTGGCGAAGTATGTATTAGTCGTCTGACATTGGCAG
Organism: Calotriton arnoldi; assembly: GCA_963921515.1. NCBI lineage: Eukaryota > Metazoa > Chordata > Amphibia > Caudata > Salamandridae > Calotriton > Calotriton arnoldi. The sequence goes on along the minus strand of CAWUFW010007035.1, from coordinate 822,189 downwards.
TTCGTGCAATCTCGTACATGGGTTTCCCGGAGGCGAGTGTGTGGCTGTGGCATCTGTAGTTGTGTGTGCTAGGCAATGGGACTGTGTGCTGTGCACATGTGGCATGGGACGGATTGGCCATGCCGATGGGTGTGTTGCTGTGCCCCTACTCATTGTGACTCTGGTGTATGCGGGCTCCTGGCCCATCCTGGGTCTGGTTTGTACTTTGCTTTTGGAGTTCATATGGAACGCTTAGGAACGCATATGGCAACATGGGGGCCATGCCCCAGATTCGCATTTGGGAGGGGATATGCTTTTGGGGTTCAAATGGAACGCTTAGGAACGCATATGGCAACATGGGGGCCATGCCCCAGATTCGCATTTGGGAGGGGATATGCTTTTGGGGTTCAAATGGAGCGCTTAGGAACGCATATGGCAACATGGGGGCCATGCCCCAGATTCGCATTTGGGAGGGGATATGCTTTTGGGGTTCAAATGGAACGCTTAGGAACGCATATGGCAACATGGGGGCCATGCCCCAGATTCGCATTTGGGAGGGGATATGCTTTTGGGGTACATGCTGTGAGCCATGGGTGCCGAACGTGACATGTGTTGTGGCAGCATGACAGTGCATGGTCTGAGGTGTGTGCATGCCTGACATGCCCTGCATATTTGCTGTCTGTTGTGGTTACTGGACATGGCATTGGGCGCATCGTTATGAGTGAGTGATAGTTGTGTGCCAGCCAACGTATTGCAGTTGTCCCATCTCCTTGGTGTGCGTGCTGCCCTGTGCCATGTGCATCACTGCAGTGCTCGGGGGGGTGTGGCCCATGTTGTGTGTTGTTGCTCACAGTGTGTCGTGCGCTTAATTGACTTCTGGCACATGGTTGGTCATGGGCATGTGTCTTAGCGTGACTGCTGTATGTGTGGCAGCTGTGCGGATGACATGCCTTTCATGAGACTGGGGCTGACGGATGGGATGGATGGTATGTTGTATGTGCATGGTGTGTCTGTGAGTTTGATGGGTTCAGTGGTGTTCGTGTGCATTTCTGTTGTTCCGCTCTGTTGCGTCTAGTGTTGTTTGTCTTACATAGGCGTAGTTGTGGGGTGTGGGGTTGACAGGCAGTGGGGGCTACATGGACAGGACTTCAATGGTGTTTCGGTTGTGTGTGATGAGTTGCACAGTGGCTGCCGTGTGGGACTATATTCAGTGTGGCTTGTGCATGCAGACGTGACTCCTTGGGTGTTGCTATGTCTGTGATGGGTCATGTGGGGTGTGAGTCTGTTGTTCATGTCCGTGTGCACATTGTTCACTTGTTCGTGACGGTGGGCGGTGCTGCGTGTTCGTCTGCTACGTGACATGTCCCATGTGTTGGTGGTGTTATGGTCCTCATGCCTCCAGTAATCCAGCCCTGTCCAGTTTCCCACCTGCAAGTTGTTCGTGCGTGCACTGTACTGGATGCCACATGGCTCTAAGCGGGGGGTGCTCCATGTTGCAGGTCTGTGGGGGTGGGGGGGTGTAGTGGGTCGTGGGGTGGCTGTACACCCACTGACACCGATTTCTGTGGACCGTGATGTCTGCCTTTCGGCTGTCGTTGTGCACTGCGGTGGCTGACACGTGGCTGTGGGGTGTGGGGGATGCTCCTCCTTGCTTTGCTGTGGGACTGGGGCCTGGTGTGTGTTGTACTTGGGCTGTCCACCGTCCCACCCACTGCACTTTGTGTTCCTGCCACTTACCTGTTACTTGTCGGTTAGTGCAGCTGTGGCGGACACATGGGTGTGGTGGGTGCTCGTTGTGGCGCTTCTGGCATATTTGGGGACCTGTTGGTGGTTACGTGGCTGGCTTAGTGTACACATGTCCCCACGCATCTTACAGTTGTTCGGTTTGGGCTGTGTGTGGTAGTGTCTGTTGCATGTGCGTGTGATGTGTTGTGTATTGTGTGCTGGACATGGGGGTGTTTGTCCCTGGGAGCTGTGGCATGGTAGTTGCGCATGTGAGTACATAGCGGTGTGCTAGTATACATTAGTTTGTACTTACCAGCCTCCACTCCCCCTGCTAATCCGGCGAGGATCTCCGGATGGATTACGACTCGCACCTTCTCCTCCCACGCTTTGAAGGTCTTAAAGAGCGCGGGATTCCCTCCGCCAGTGACGGCAGCCAGCTCTCTGTTTTTGCCCTCCTTCTTCTTGACCAGGCTCTTTACGTCATTCCAACGTTTGTTTATCTCGACTCTGTTCCTGGGCAGGGTCCCGACTGCATTGACCTGGTCTACGATCCGGTTCCACATTCTGTTTCTGGTGGCTAGTGGTGTGTGCTGGACCATGTTCCCATAGATTTGTGGGTACACCTTGATGATCTCGTCAACCATGACCGTCAGCTCCATGGGCGTGAACTTGGGCATCCTTTGTGGTGCCATGGTGTTTGTGGTGCTGGTGCGGTGTGTGTTGTGTAATGTGCAGGGGGTTTTTGGTGCCGGTGTTTGGTGGTGGTGGTGGTGGTGGTGGTGGTTGTGATGTGTGCGTTTCTGTGGTGTGCTGCTGTCCTTGCTGTGTCACTGTGTCCTCTCCTCTCCTCTCTGGTTTGCAATGTAGCAAGGGGTTGTGGTCTGTGGGAGTGCTGCTTTTGTACTCACCTATGTGGGTGTGTCCTCATGGTCTGTTGTTTTCAGGTGTGTTGTGTCTGGGGTTCTGGCCTTTGTATTTTTTGTTTGTCCGGGGGGTGTTTTCGGGATGTGTACTGTGCTTGTGTATTTGTGTGTGCCTTGCTGTGTGGACTTATTGGCCATGTTGTGTGCTATTGGTTTTGTGTGCGGATGGTTTCTGTGCAGGTACGTTGGCGCCATGGCTTCTGCCGTGTCGATTCTCATCGGCGTTGTTTGCGCTGGCGGGCGGTATATTTGTTGTTTTCCGCGCTCATGGCGGTGCGATCGTAATTTCACGTGCGGTGTGTCGGCCGTGTGGGCGGGCGGTTTTGTGTTGTCGTGCGTGTTTCCGTCCGTGGCGGGCGGTTTGACTCAGACTCGGACGATGGCGGGCGGTATTTTGTGTGATTTTTCCGCCGATGGCGGTTTTCGGTTTGTGTAATCGTAATGGCGTGGTCGGTGTTCAGGCGGTGTGTGCGGGCGGATTTTTGCCGCTTCCATGCCTGGCGGATTTATTTACGCCGGGTATCGTAATGGGCCCCTTAGTAACTAGTCTTCGTAAACTCACACCAAGTTGCAAATTTGGTGAATCTACTGAGAAGAGAATTAGAGACCAATTTGTTTTACGTTGTAATTAGGATAAAAATTTGTATGGAGCAGTGAATGAAGGATGAGACACCACCAAAGGAAGTGTTAATTGTGGGGAAGTGCACGGAACATATTTTGAAGTGTGGAAGAATTGAGTACAGAGAAAGGTGTGAAGTCCACAGTAGTGATTTGACTTGATTTTGGGTTTTATTGAGCGCTCATATGCCATAAGGCGTCTTGCCGCTGATCTACGCAGGAAAGAGTGCAAGAAAACAGCAGTGTAGATATCTTATTTACAATAAAGCCAGGTTTTTAAATTTTTCCGAGAAATAAGAAGGGTAGCGTCCGTTTTTAGGTCAAGAGGAAGTTAATTCCAGAGGAACGCAGTGCTTTTCACAAAAATTCTGCCACCCCAGGTAGCCAGTCTGTGACATGGCACGACAACTGTTTTCATCAGTCTAGAGCGAAGAGGTCTATTGAGGATGTACCAACAGAATTTCTTTTTCTAGTATTCAGGGCCTACGCCATTTATTACTTTATAAGCAATACATAGAGATTTTAAAACAGTTTGCTTTTTCACTGGAAGCCAGTGAAGATCATTTAATGCCGAGGTACAAGAGTGATATTTAGATACATTTTTAAGCATTCTAGCTGCGGAATTTTGTGCAGTTAGCAGTTCCCCCATGATATTCACTTGGAGGCTGAGATATAGGCCATTGCAATAGTCGATACGTGAAAGTACTAAAGCAATTATCGCTGTTTTCAAAAGATCAACAGGGATCACATTTTTAATTTTCATCAGGGTTTTTAAAACCAAAAAAGAAGAGGAGATAACTGCATTGACCTGCTGTTTATAGGTTAATTTATTGTCCAAAAGGACTCCCAGGTTCCTGACTTTATTCTTGGGGATGGGAAGGGTCCCCATATCCTTAGGCCAGCATGATGGGGTCCAAAAGGATGTATTATGCCCAAATAGCATCACCTCTGTCTTAGCTGAGTTTAATTTAAGACAGTTTTGTCCCATCCAGTCGCTAACTGCAGACATACAGCTGCAAAAACAATTATCAACACCTTGATTGGAATTGGAAAGGGATACTATTATCTGGTTATCATCGGCATATGAAACCAATGAAAACCCAAGAGATCTAGTAAGTGCTGCCGGCGGAGTAACATAGACGTTGAACAACGATGGGCTCAGCCATGAGCCCTGGGGAACACCGCATGGTAGGACGTAAGAATCAGATGTGTATTCATCGAGATGAACTAATTGAATTCTGGAAGTGAGGAAGGATTTAAGTAAGGTAATCTCTTTACCCTTAACACCCAAAGCGAGTAGACGGTCGACCACTCGAACGTGGTCGTCAGTATCAAACGCAGCAGAAAGGTCTAGCAAGACCAAAGCCGCTCTTCCACCACTATCCAGGGTAGCACGAATCTCTTCAGTGGCAGCTTTAAGAGCAGTTTCTGTGCCATGTCCACTGCAGAATCCAAATTGAGAAGAATCTAATAGATTGTTTTGTTCAATAAAAGACGCCAGCTCTTCATTCATAGCTTTTTCCACAAGTTTGGCAGGAAAAGGCAACCTGGCTATCGGGCGAATGATGTTTGTATCTAGGGGATCCAGGTTCGATTTTTTTAAAAGTGGCAAAATCAAACTTTCTTCCAATCTTCCGGAAAGATCCCTAATTGAAACATGATATTAAAAATAGTGGCAAACTGTTTTGCAACAATATCCGGGACCATCTTAATTATGGAGGGGGGACAAGGATCAAAAGGGGAGCCTGAATATGTAGTTCGGATTAAGTGTCTGATTGTTTCTTCAGATATCTCGGCAAATTCTCTCAAGGACCTAGATTCCTCATCACCCTGAGGATAGGAAGAGGCGGGCACCAGAGCACACTGATTGGTGGTCAGAAAACTGTCAAAAATATCTTGAACCTTCTTCTGAAAGAAGAGTGCCAAGACATTACAAAAGCTACTGCTAATTACTGTGGATTTGGAAGTAGGAATGGTAGTTAAAGTAGTAATTGTACAAAAAAGCTCCTAAGTGGAGTTCTTTGCCTGTTCAATTTTTTCAGTGAAAAATCTTGATTTAGTAGCTATGATAAGAGCTTTGTATTTGGCGATGCATTGTTTATAGATGTTTTTTTCAGTTCAACTGTTGTCCTTTCTCCATATTCTCTCCTGTTTACGACAGAGTTGTTTCAGGGTTTTAAGCTCAGAATTGTACCAGGGAGCAGAGGGACTACTTCTTTTTAAGATTTTACTTTTTATCGGTGCAAGATTATCGGTTGCTGGTTCGGTGGATAAGAGGGCGTTCCTAAGCTCTGAAACCTGAACTTTCTGCCAAAGACGGAAAGATTTAATACTATTCTTCTTGGATGGGCTACCGTTAGAGAGGGGGACTGCAACTGAAAACATCACTCCCTTATGGTCAGACCACAGTAGGTCCAAAGCCATCCGGAATTTAATATTTAAATTGTTAGTAAGTACTCCGTCCAGCGCATGAACTGAGATTTGCTAAGCATTACATTGAAAACACGGAATTCATGCAAAAACTCCGACTCCGCCACGTAGCGGAGTTAGCTACTGCACCCACAACCCTTTGATAAAAGAACTTTACCTTTACATGCTTAAAAAGCATATAACCAATTCACAAAAGTGAGCTTTGAAAAATATCAGGCAATGAGAGAGGTGATGATTTTGGGGTCCCCTAACCTAGGGAAAGAACCTTTTTGCAGAGCATTCCAAGTGACACTGCGCTCCATGTTTTCCAAAAGTCTGGTGTCATGTTTTAACCACTATCCCAGATGCTTGGTGATAGCGCTCTTTTCACATATACTTGTCACTATACCTTGCATTGAATGTTTAAAGCCTGAGGTGTTGACAATTCGCATATTATCAATACTGACTCACTAGAAACTGGGGTTGATTTATTAAGGGTTTTTACCCATTCTCTGTGGGTAAATGTGATGACACATATTAGGAAAGATTTTAATGAAACCAGACATTTTACCTATCAGTGAAAGAATCAAACACAGCCAAAATACCAAAAATGATTTTGATATTTCCTGATTCCCTACAGTTTATTAAATAATTAAACAAGACCTAAAACATGCTTTTAAACCCTGCATCTTTAGACCAAAGACCACAAAACTAAAAAAAAACAAAAGGAAGAAGAAACAATATTTTAGTGGCATCCCTAAACAACAAAACTCAAGCAGAATAATGTTAGCCCAGACTTTCTTACTGCTAGCTTGTATAACAAAGTTACATTGTATTGGCCCCTTCAGGAAGAAAAAAATGACTCTTTCACTCTCTTTTTCCTTTCTTTGAATGGCATTTAGTTTGTGGTTGTGCAGATGTTTTTTCAGTGTTTATATGTTTTCACTGGTGAGGGCTATTTCTCTTTCAGTGGGGTTTTATCAGTTATTATAGGTTTAAACCTAAAACCGGACAGCCTAATCATATAATAACATGTGTGCTTCTCTTAAAAATCACTTTTAGATTAATTACAAGCATCGTTAAAGTATTAGGAAGCTTACGACTTTACCTAGACTTTACCTGAAACGAGAAACCCCAGGAGCATTTGGTCACCATGCGGGATTGGTTTCGGGCGGACCTGTGCCTTGGACGCTGAGAGAGCCCTGCGAGGCTGCTCGAGTACGGCGTCTGCGTGTGGGCGGAGGCAGCTGCAGATCTGCGGTGGAGCTAAAGAGCGGCCGCCCTGGTCTCCTATCAGGGGCCTCCAGGAGGTAGTGGAAATTGGGGGTCGGTCCATGGTAGCGCATCGGCTGGTCTGAACTTCGAGGAGGTACGAAAATACAATACGTTTATGACACCGGTAAGCGGCAGGGGCGGGGGTAGGAGAAACTTTCATGCCCCTACAGCCCCACCTAATACTGTCAGCAGTCCCAATTATAAAAAGGGCAAGAAATGTACACCCCCAATGGAGGTAGATAGAGACTGTATCTGAAAACGGGGGAGTAGCTATTGTTTAAGAAATAGAAACTTTGCTATAAATAGCACTGTAGCAGAAACTACACGTAAAAGTCCCATTATTGTACCCGTAATTAACACCCAAGTGGGTGATCAGGGTAATCAGGGGCTAAAACAGGCCTGGGCTGAAACCCACTATATCTTCAACATCATTCAAATCGGTACATGGCAAACAAACAGGAGCAAAAATAAAAATTACACCTTCTTTACGCTCTTTTTTCAAAGTCCAAGCCAAGCAAGATTTTAACGGCACATCAGCCGGAAGGTTACAAGAAGAGTGTATAAGTAGGACTAATATAGGCACAGACATGCAGTGAAACGACTAAGGGTCCACAGGAGAAGGGGTGGTAATCCGTAACAGATTTCAAATACTAGCCCTGGAAGGACTGGAGGTAGTAATATCACTACAGGCGGATATCCCTCGGAGAGAACTGAACGATGAGGCCCAACAGCCTCAGTTGCAGCCACAAAAACAAACAGAGCAAGCGGATATGGGGAAATTGATGGAAACCTTAATCTTAGAGATCATAGCAAACTTTGCCAAATCTGAGAAAAATCAAGAAAAAATACAAGGGACGTGTGAGGCACTTGAAACAAAAGTGAATACATTAATGGATCAAGTACTGGAGGTAGAAACTTCCCTAGACAAACTTGGGAGAGAAGTAGTAGCTAGTCAGGGAGAAATGCAGATCCTTAGAACCAATGAGAAAAACCTAAGGGATAAAATTGAGACTTTGGAAAATAACGCAAGAAGGAACAATCTTAGAATTCTGAATGTTCTGGAGGGAATGGAAGGAGAAAATATTAAGAGTTTTGTGATCAAGCTTTTGTAAGAATTTATCCCTGGGTTAGAGGACACAGGGTTAGAACAAGACATACAGAGGGTGCATCGAGACCCTTATAAAAAAGGGAAATTAAGGAAAAACGCGCGGAGAATTCTAGTCAACTTTAAAACCTATGACCTGAAAGTAAAAATCTTGACTGAGACCCTGAAAGCTGGCACTTTCACCAAAGGGGAATGTACTTTTCGAATCCACTTAGATATATCAAGAGCCACACAGGAAAGGCAATGGGAATTGGGCCAATATATGCAAGAACTCAGGGCCTTGGGGGGTTACACCCGAGATGCGCTTTCCGATCTCTCTGAAAATCATGTGGAGGAATCAAATGTACAATATAAGGGAGCCCAAGGAGGTGGGGAGCCTCACAGATCAAATACAGTCCAGCAGAAGTAGAAAAGGAAACATGGGGAAAATACATGTATAGATACCTAGAAGGAAAGGTACTCGAAAAGGGCAATCCATGATTTTCCCAAAGTAGTTAGGGAGGGTTCTCCAAGGGGGAATGGGAGGAAGTAGCAGGGTTTCACTGAATTTTATCGTAATTTTTTCACTAGGTGTGGGAGCATTGTGCAAACTGTCAGGAAGGGCTGGGCCCTAAGGTGCAATGTAAGAAAGTTAGGATAACCTGTGCACTGACTAAGAGGAAGGATTATGACTAATCATATGACAATTAATATAATTTTCATGGAATGTGAATGGCCTTAGAGTTAAAAATAGAAGACAAAAAATTCTGGTATATATAAAATTAGTGAATAGCGAAATCATAATTCTTCAAGAAACACATTTACTCAGAGCAGAATGGGATGAGATTTTGAAAAACCAAAAATGGGTGGACAGTTATGTCTGTACTGATCAGACATGTTGTATTAAAGGAGTGGCCATTCTATTTAAAAGAACAGCTACGGCTTTAATAGTGGAGGCCATCACAGATCCAAAGGGAAGATGGGTTATAGTAAAGGTGAAAATACTTGGTAGATGGTATACTTTGTCAGGCTTTTCTAGATGACCCCGCGCCACTTACAGGCCCTATATAGTCAACTACTAGATACCTTAACTCCCATAATTGTGGGAGGGGACTTTAATCTGTTAATAGATCTTAAAGAAGACAGGTTTCCTCCCAGTAAAATTTCCAATGTCTAAAATGAGGGTGTGGTTGAAAAGGTATATAGGAGACTTGGGGTTGGTGGATGTCTGAAAAAACAAAGGAAATAAAGGAAACAAGTTTACCAATAAGAACAAAAAATATGGCCACTCCCCTAGAATAGATTTTTTTCTAGTAGACGAAGATTTAAGTAAAAGTGGAGCATATACCAGCTCACCTATCATATCACTCAGCTGTTTCCATGAAATTACAAGGAGGGAAGTCTCAGGCAGTTCCCAGATGGACGTCAGATCATACTCTCCTTTTAGATCAGCAGGTCGTGGATAGGTTTAAAATAGAGACAGAGGAATATTTCTCAATTAATAATAGCAGAGTCCCTATCCAGATAGTTTGGGATGCATATAAGGCAGTAATAAGTGGGGTTTCTATTGGGTCGGCTGCCCATATGAACAGCAATGCCAGGAACAAAATCAACCAGCTAGAGGCTAAAATCCAAAAGTTATACAGGGAACTAGATGTTGATGAATGTTTACAGGAGCAAGAACAAGAGAAAATAGAAGAAGAAATAAAAGAAAAGAAGAATGACCTGATAAATATCTTAGAAGCTAGAGTTAGAAGTAAATGGGAAGCTAGCAAGCAGTCACATTATGAATATGGAGAAGATAGCGGGGAACTGTTGGCCTGGAAGCTGAAGACTGAAGAAAATAGAAATAAGATCTTGGCTATTCGAAGGGAGGGTCAACTCCAGATTGCAACAGATAACATGGAGATCGAGGAAGCCTTTCCTAACTTCTTTCAAAATCTGTACACAGAGGATGTAGAGGGTATCAGAAGAACGAATTAACTCTTACCTGAAGGAATCAGATACCCCAACTTTGCAAAATGAATATAGAGAGGATCTTCATTCTGAAATGACTATAGAAGAATTGTTGGATGCCATAAATAAGCTAAAGAAAGGTAAAGCAGCCGGTCCTGATGCGCTCCCAAATGAGCTCTATAAGACTCTAAAAGAAGTTCTGGCCTCTATATTAGTGAACCTTTTAAATACAGTTTTTAAAGGGACAGGTCTTGCCAAAATCTTGGAATGAGGCTACTATTAGTGTAATACTAAAACCAGGGAAGGACCCGAAATGTTGTGAATCGTACAGACCCATATCGCTGCTAAATAGTGATTATAAAATATATACCCAGATACTGGCTAGAAGGCTAGGAAAGGTAATAGGTCAATTAGTAAATGAGGACCAGAAAGGGTTTATTAAGGGAAGACAACTGACTCGTGAACTGATTGGGGCAATAGATGTGGCCACTCAAGAAAAAATTCCCCTCTCAGTCCTCACCTTTGATGCAGCTAAAGCCCTTGATCGGGTCAAATGGTTTTCCTGTATAAAGTCATTAACCATTACAGACTAGGAGAAAAATTCTCAGAGGTGGTGACCTGTATATATAAAACCCCAACGGCAAAGATATTGGTCAATGGTAACCTAACAAAGGAGATGTGTATTAAAAGAGGTACTCGTCAGGGATGCTCACCATTACTTTTTAATCTATACATTGAACCCTTAGCCAATGCAATTAGGGCTGCTCAAGAGGTTATTCCCTTCCACTTTCAGGGGTGGCAGAAAAAAGTGGCACTATATGCAGACGATCTAATGATTTTTACAAGTAATATAATAGTGTCACTACCAAAAATAGCTAACATCTTGGAAAGATTTGGGGTAGTATCAGGATAGCAAATGAATCATCAAAAAACAGAAATTAAGGGTTGGAACTCCCAAAACCCTAACCCCCCATCAAAAGACAGGATAAGATATCTAGGTGTAGAGGTATTAAAAAATATTGATGAAATAGCTCAAGCAAAATTTAACATGAAGAAGATGGTGACGAGGAAGCTATTAAGAGTATGGAGTGGTTTACCTCTATCATTTATGGGGAGATCTAATGCGATAAAGATGTCAATATTACCCAAATTAACCTACATCTTTAATGCAATACCTATAGAATTTAAACAGGTATGGATCAAAAAGGTGTCCAAGTGGAAATCTTGATTGGTATTTGGCAAATAAGTGATTTTTATTATACCTTGTTAGTTGTTTTAAGATACAGCATTCAATTTCTTTTTCCAGTCTGAGCAAGTTTTAAACCAGTCTAAAGTTAGTTAATAGATCAGGATCAAGAGTAGTCTTTTTCTGTAATGTAGTGATATGGCCTATTTTTTTTATCTTTGGGAGAAACACTTTATGTGAGCAATGCATAAATCACATGCACCAGCATTTTTTGAGGCTGTGATATTAGCAGGTAGCATGAAACACAGCAGTAGGTTTAAGTTGCTTAATCATACTGGATAGCTCATCTGTGAAGTTAGGATTACAGGTGCTGTCTGAGTTAGTTGCATTTGAAAAGTTTGTTCAGTCTCAGATCACTGGGCTTATTCCGTAACTGATGTAACTGATTTTTCCAGTTATAGAGAGAAATTCATAGCTTTTGATGACTAATAATGAAGATAAGTAATTGGCTAGTGGGCAAGTGTTTACATGAACATATTTGAATAGTACACTTCCAGGATTGCAGCAAGAGGAGAATAGCTCTTGAATGAAATTGATTTTGGTAGGCAAGAAGGCCAATTTGTGTTCCTTTCTATGAAATTTAGGTTAGGAATGGGGAACATGTGTCTTTGAGCTACTCCAGAACTTTTCTGATCTACACAGGTTTTTTTGTAATTTGAAAAAGGTGTTATTCTACAAATGCTAACTCAGTTTATTTCAAATACGTTTTAATTTATGGTGAAAAATTGAATCAAGAATATACATTTATAGGTTTATTTGTGTTCTTTCAGTCTAAAGTAAATAGCAAAGGAAGAATAAAGGTTATTGAGATGTCCTTAAAGAACAGAGGGGCCCAATAAGAGTTGTGCAGTTGCGTGTCCCACTATACACCAGTAGAGTGAAGGTTATAATATCCAATCTCCTGGTGGACTACCACCTGGAACATTTAGAGAGCTAGGCCAGCCTGGCAGGGTTCTCTATGCCTTTTAAAGAGCCGCTGCCACAGGTGCTCCTCTAAAGGCACTACAAGTTTGCTGAGCAGCTGCCATGTTTCATTCGAATGCTTAGCAAGCATTTTAGTTTTACAAAAACAAACTCTCAAAGAAGGAGATCGTGTTGTAAAACAAAATATTAATGACACTGACACCCAGTGAGTTTCTCTCAGGGTGTGAGGGTCATTTTCCTGTTTTTCTATTCAGAACCTCAAGGGAATAGGAAAAACAAGTACATCCGATTGTCCGCTGTAAATAGAGAGGAAGCTCTGATACACGTACACTGATTACTTCAAGTCCAGTGGTCCCTGGGATCCACGCTGCTGGAAAGATGAGGGTCTGCCTGACTCTAGGGAGAGCAGCTGGACCATCAGTTTAGTGGCAGGGTGCTCCACCACCTTTGTGGCTCAGTACCATGTCTGACAAATTCTAAATAACCACCTAAGTCTGTGATCTGTTTCATGGGCTGTATCAGGATTTCACAGGGCTTTTTGCCAGAAGGAGGGTAGGTTAAAGCTGGAGCGAGAAAAGGGACACATTTAAATAAAACATCTATATATTATCTCTGAATGGTAAAAATGTTATTTTAATTTGTTGGATGTTACATTTATCATTAAAGACAACATATTACAATATCACAATATTTCAGCATTTTCACACATTCTGCACAGCAACAATCAGTTTTACACATTAATATTCTATAAAAATAATTTTAAAATTATGCATCGAATAAAGTAAACATTTTGCCACCTATTATGATATATTTACTGGCCTCCCTTTGACAGTGCGAGCGCTGAAATTGCATAAAAAGTTTATAAACAGCTCCACCTTGAAACTTGCTAAGAAGAGCTCCAATATACGCGCATCTTCAGGTCAATTAATCTTTGCCACCGTGTTAGAATGGAGCATAACCCAAATACATTTGCTAATAAATCATCAACTTATAGAATTTAATGTTCAGTCAATGATTAGGGGTTTGGTGAAGTTTTAAAAGTTTTATTTTCTCATTAAGAGATTAGTCTGTATTTTTGTCTTTTTATTTAAGTTAGTCAAATAAGTCCGATTACAGAAATATCAAGAAAAATTTGGTTAGATTTAGCATACAAAATAGCATGTTCCATGAAGGAATTAATCCCTATCTTAATCTAAAGGACCTAACCTACCTAGCCAGAACCCATTAAGAGTTCCTTTTGAAAAGAGCAAGTGAGAATTTGGAGCATCAGGCTAATAGTTATAAAAGGTCAAACTCCCCATAAACAGTAGTTCTGGAAACTCAGCCGAGTTCCCTGACAGCTGCAATAGCAACCATTAAAACAGCTAGAAGGAAATAATCACAGCAGTAGCTATGATCAGCATGGAGAAAGTTCCCAAAAAGGCATCAGAATAACAGAATATCCCCGTTAGCAGGAGCTCACAGCAATTTCGGGCAAGAGTAGCACAGCCAAGTGCTAGAGGGCATGGCAGGGGAAGATGTGCATAGAATACATCAAATGCCACAACTCTCTAACCAGGAACACATACTATACACAAAAACACAAAACATATATTGCTAAAACAGGTGGTTAAGTCATTTCAAGCCAAAGAAGAAGGATTTTCCGATGGTCCATCGTCTTCTCTCTTCATTCCCACGGTAAACGTCCATGTCGACATGTTGTTATTTGAATGCGGCTACAACATATTAAAAAAAAGCTACATCTAGGAAGGTTCTCATTAGAACTTTTGCAAACCTACTCTGCTAGCTGTTCAGTGTTCCATCGTGTAACAATGGACTGCTCTATGAAATGAAACATTAATATCTAGCATGTCAAGGTTAGATCATGAAATTCAAATATATAGCAAGCATTTTCTTTTTTTAACATACTTGTTCTTTATAAGCATATGGCAGGGGCAACTATCTAAAATACAATGAAGTAATATGGTGTGAGGAAAGAAAGAAATATATTTTGCAGCAAACAGCACAATTTACAAAGATGTCAAGTTCTGCAGTACTATTACAACGCTAAATCAGCATTAACAAAAAGGTCTTTATTTTATTAAATGGAAAGGAAATAATAAAGAACATATTGAGGCATAGCATGAAAGAACAATAGAAGTGGGAGCTTTCTGCAGAAAAAAGCTGCATTTTTCTTTTTGCACGTTTAATAAAGGCACATTTTCTCTAACCACTACATTGACACACATTTTCTTCATTAATGTTAAGGCACATTTCTACATTGTTATGAGGTAAATTTACATAAACATTTTCAACTTCCACAACAGCTACTTTGATACCATTTTCAACATGCAAAATCTGTAGCCTAAATGATTTTGAATTTAGAGATGAAGGTCACCTATATGATGCTGTACGGAGCATTGCAATATTATTCCCAATAAACAGTAAGGATAGAGTTTTTCAAATACATTTTCCGGTTCACTGACTGAATATCGATGTAAAAAATATAGAAGTTAAAAATATCGATGAAAAAATATAGAATGCAGAAATATCGACTCCCTATACTTAAACAGGTAAGTACAAAAATATTGAAACAAAAACATCGATGTCAAAAATATAGTTGTTCAAAATATCTATATCTATATATATATATATATATATATATAAATATATATATATATATATATTATCTACTGGCGGTCGCCAGTAGATAGTTATAGTTAGGACCTATTTTCCATAGGAAATCCGCGACATTCTATTTGAAATAACTCTCTTGCCGGTTGACGAATCTTCGCGAAATTTTCAAACTTTATGGCCCGCTCCGGTCCGCTCCTACCCTTAAAGTCTCGGGGTGATTCGTCAAGCGGGGGCCGAGAAAAAAGGGGGGTCCCAAACGTGTTTTCCCCATTCATTTTCCCATAGGAAACTTTAGACACGGCTACAGCCCGAACTGCTGAACGGAATTACACCAAATTTGGCAAAGAGGTAGTTCTTGGTTCAGAAAGAACCCTTTTGTTAAATGGTGTAAATCCGTTCAGTAGTTCCTGTGAAAATCAAAATGAAAATCACATATATATCTATGGCCGCGTCGGATTCGCGCACCCTCCCGATCACGAGCTGCATGCTAATTGGCTGTCAACACTCCAAATCAGGAAGTGTTGGCAGCCATTTTGTCCCTCGGTAGAACCGAGGGACAGAAACAAGTGCGCAAAACGCACAAAGGGGGCAGGGTAGAAACACCCTGACCCCTAGGTCTGCTCAGGGGTCCCACAAGGACCCCTGGGCAGAAAAAGCATTTTAAAAAAAAAAAATCGGCAGGATGCGCTCAGGGTGCGCAGATCCTGCCGAAAAATTTTTTTTTGCCCCCGGGTGGCCCAAGTCCCGGGGGCATGCGGGGGGTGGGTTTATTGTTTATATAGGGGCCTCTAAGGCCCCCCAAGCCCCGGGGACCGCCACCCCCCGGGGCTTAATAAAAAAAAATGGTGCGGGAGGGAGGTGACATGTGTGCAAACAGGCCCCGTGGCGCGTTTTAAGATGGGGAATTAAATCCCCTTCAATCCTGAGGGTCCCTAGGGGCCAACTAGCCCAACAGGTACGTCCAGAAAGCGCCACAGAGCTGCATTGCAGAGAGGTGAAAAAAGGGGCGTAGCCTCTGAACACCTCTCTGCAACGCAGCTCCCTGGCGCATACTGGAGGTACAGGGTGGGCTAGTTGGACCCCAGGGACCCTCATGATTCAAGGGGACTTAATCCCCAACTTAAAACGCGCCACGGGCGCGTTTGCACAGATGTCACCTCAGGCCCCGCCCCTCCCTTCACCATTGTGCAAATATTCCTCTAAAATCAGCTGAACTACGAATTCCTATTTACTCACCTGTTATCAGGAGAGACCTCAGTGCTGCATCTTTCAGCCCAGTACTGATCCTGAAAAGTAATTTTAACCGTACTTACCAGTAACTTGAATTTCCTTCCATAGGATATCATTGACTGGTTTCACTTGGAAATTCTTCTAAGTGTGGAGTTTTGAAACTATACAAATATTCCTCTAAAATCTGCCGAAATACGAATTCCGATTTACTCACCTGTTATCAGGAGAGACCTCAGTGCTGCATCTTTCAGCCCAGTACTGATCCTGAAAAGTAATTTTAACCGTACTTACCAGTAACTTGAATTTCCTTCCATAGGATATCAGTGCCTGCTTTTTGCTGAAAAAGTTTCTAAGTGTCGATTTTTGAAACATACAAATATTCCTCTAAAATCAGCCGAACTACGAATTCCGATTTACTCACCTGTAATCAGGAGAGACCTCAGTGCTGCATCTTTCAGCCCAGTACTGATCCTGAAAAGTAATTTTAACCGTACTTACCAGTAACTTGAATTTCCTTCCATAGGATATCATTGACTGGTTTCACTTGGAAATTCTTCTAAGTGTGGAGTTTTGGAACTTTATAATATTCCTCTAAAATCAGCCGAAATACGAATTCCGATTTACTCACCTGTTATCAGGAGAGACCTCAGTGCTGCATCTTTCAGCCCAGTACTGATCCTGAAAAGTAATTTTAACCATACTTACCAGTAACTTATATTTCCTTCCATAGGAATCCATTGTCTGGTTTTCAGCAGAAAAGTTTCAAAGTGTTGATTTTCACAAACTACAAATATTCCTTAAAAATCGCCTGTATGACTTAAATGCATTCTTTCAACTGTTTACAGGAGATGTACCAGTGCTGGATCCAGGATCCACCACTGAGTAAGAAAAAGTAACGATAACACTACTTACCTGCTAAGTGAATTTCCTCCCATAGGATAACATTGGTGATTCTATGTGAAAAAGTTTCTAAGTGTCAACTTTTAAAATACAATAATATTCCTTAAAAATCACTACTGTAACCAAAACGCTTTTACTCAACTGTTTACAGGAGATGTCCCAGGACTGAATCTAGGATCCAGTCCTGTGGTTAGAAAAGTAATCCATAAAGTAACTAATTGCATTTAGCTAGAAATTCACATTGAGCTCAATGTTGCATTGTGTTTAAAATTGTGTTGCCCATTGCAACAACTGTAACTACTGTACTTAAAAGTCTATTGCCTATTTGCAAAGTATTTAAACTAAAGTAATTCATTCTGAGAAAGTATATTTTGTAATGTAATGTATAATGTAATTACAATGTAATTTAAAAATAAAACATCTAAAAATAAATAGTTTAAAAAAATGTAGTAAATCAGTATAAAAATAAATAAATATAACAATTAATACATTTAAAAATTGTCATTTACAAAACCTTTGAAATTCACTGAAAAAAACCATAGGTTTCAGACATGTTATAGTTAGGAATTAGCATTTAAAAAACCTTTGAAATTCACTGAAAAAACCATAGGTTTCAGGCTTGTTATAGTTAGGAATTAGCATTTTAAAAACCTTTGAAATTCACTGAAAAAACCATAGGTTTCAGGCCTGTTATAGTTAGGGTTTAGCATTTAAAAAACCTTTGAAATTCACTGAAAAAGCCATAGGTTTTAGGGAAAGTTATAGTTAGTTGGACATTGCACTCGTACAAAACCCGTGAAATTCCCCCGTTATAGTTAGTTCAGCTAACTATAACTCGCGCCCCGCAATGCACTGCTGATGACGTCACATATTACATCACTCATGACATGGTCAGTGACATCACTGATGACATCACTGATGACATCTCAAATGACATCACTGATGACATCATCCATGTGAGAATTTAATGCATCTTCTCACACCCTAATATAACTTTTGATACACCCACTCTAAATTACAGACTGCCATTCTCAAAACCATACACACTCCAATACCAATAAGTACATACCCACTCACTGATTCTTAGGTCTACACACACACATCTACTCACTCACCCGTACAGTCACTCATACTTACAGTCACTCAGTACAGGACTATCATATGCACTCATACACCTATATAAACACTCACACAACGCAACTCATCCATAGAGGTACTCACACACCTAGTCAGTCATGCTAATAATTAATCACACTCCCATTTACTCACCTATACAGTTATACACACCAGCTCACTTACTCATAAAAATACTAGCACATTCTTACGCTTCTATGCAATCACTGATGCAAGCACACACTCATCCATATAGCCACTCTCACAATCACACACTCTCACTTATAGCCATTTATATACTCCAACACACATATATACTGCCTTTCACATATGTAGTTACTCACACATGTACCACTGAGATATACATTCAATCACTAACACACCCATACACACACTCACCCACCCATACAGTCCATCACAGACGCACTCTTGAAACCATGCACCCAGTGAATCACCCACTCACACATCTATGCACAGAGTCACACACACCCCACCCACACAAACACTGAGGCACCCATACAGATACTCAGAGAACCAATCCATAACCCATATAGACACTCATTTAGCTAGTCAGAAACCCATGCAGCTGCTTACACAACAACAGACAGACGGATACAGACATTCACACAGTTTAGTCACTCACCCATGCATCCAGTAAGATACGTTTAATCACTCACTTATAGACTCAGTCACGCACCTACTAAATCATCCATTCAGACGCTTATACACCCACTCATTCTTCAATATGCCTTTCCCTATACATATTAAACATATTTAAACTTTACACAAACACACAGTCACTGGATGATGTCATCAGTGATGTCATCAGTGATGTCATTTGAGATGTCATCAGTGATGTCATCAGTGATGTCACTGACCATGTCATGAGTGATGTAATATGTGACGTCATCAGCAGTGCATTGCGGGGCGTGAGTTATAGTTAGCTGAACTAACTATAACGGGGGAATTTCACGGGTTTTGTACGAGTGCAATGTCCAACTAACTATAACTTTCCCTAAAACCTATGGTTTTTTCAGTGAATATATATATATATATATATATATGACAAAACCACACTCCTGGTTCATCTCATATGCGGCGTAAGAATAGGTACAGACCACAGCGTGTACCTAGAATTGGATTGCAGTGCTTAAGTGCAGAATTCTAGTCATATCAGCATCTCAAAGTGCAAAGACAAGTGTCCAGCCATGACGCGTTTCTGCCGCGTCGCCAGCGGTCTTGATCACATGACGCGCTGGACCTATAGCATTGTACATATAGTGTACATATCCTTAATTAGCCACACCCCGAGCAATGAACATGGTAAAAAGACTTGATATCGAAAAGGAAAGCCCTCAATAAATAATCCAGGTATAAAAATATATATCTCTGTACATACAAGTATAAATACAAGTAATTCCAATCAATCAATCAATCAATCAATCTCCTCCTGAAACGACTTCAACGTATACAGAACGCCTCTGCACGCCTGATCCTTGACCTCCCTCGCCACAGCCACATCACACCCCACCTGAGAGACCTGCACTGGCTCCCCGTCGACAAGAGGATCACCTTCAAGCTCCTCACCCACGCACACAAAGCACTCCACAACACCGGCCCGGCATACCTCAACAGACGACTCACCTTCTACACCACGAACCGCCAGCTCTGCTCCGCCAACCTCGCCCTCGTGTAGTGTAGCTCCTATTTCCCTAATAGGATCTGCGCATTGGAATAATATATCCTATAGGTTTGACATAGGACTAAGGTCAGTATGTCCCTATCGAGTATATTAAACTTAATTACTTGTGCCAGCTAGCTCAGAGGCCACTAGAAACTCCTTGACAACAAGAAGGGAGTAGTTTCTGGCAGCCGCAAAACATGCCCACTGTGTTTCCCTTTAGAATCAGAACGTGTCCCAGAGTCTTGGAAACAATAGATAACTATTTCACTCAGCTCAGTCGTGCATGCTTAGTTTTCTCCAAGTTACACAGAAAGAAATAGACGGGCGTTTCAATAAAGGATTTATTGAACAGTCTTGTTTCTGGTGTAAGTAAAATGTGCTGTTACGATCACAAGACAGTATGCAAGATAAATAATGTACAGGGTGAGCAGTAGAAATAAATAATACTGCGATAGCATTATCTTTTGGTACATATGCATTTACATAAATAACACAGACTAAAATTGCGAGTACTCATATGATGCGTTGCTAAGCTAATTCTATCCCAATGTACCTAACCTAACCTAGGAGTAGGGAGAGGTATGAAGTAGGTGAAGTATTCCTTACTATGGTATACTAAGGGGTCGATTCCGATTCCGTTTGTAATGTGAACCGACCGACACATCCCGGGACAAAGTACCGACCGACACGTCTCGCCGCCGTACGACCCGCGCAGTACGATAGAAAGCCTGTGAATCCCAACCGACTCACCCGAATATGAACCGGACGACGGAGCCGTACGGAAAAATAGCCTCCGGCCGGAAAAAGCCCTCGAGCAGTACCGTCCGACACGTTCCCGGAACGGAGCCGAGCAACACGTACCCGTGACGTACGAGTTGCAAAGTACGATGCCATACGTGGGAAACAAGAACGACTCGCATGGAGCACAAGCCGCACGACTGACACGCACACGATACAAACACTCAAACCAACGGACTCCGCCCGCGACCGACTCGAACTCCCGCGAGCGAAACGAACGCCCACGACCGAGTCGAACGCCCATTGACCGAGTCGCACACGACATACACAACACAGCATAACAACAGCGTGAAAGGCTCGGAGAAGCCTGTACGACTCACCAGCAGCGTCCGGCACGGTCAGAAGAACATCTCGTACACACACACAAACAACAGCTGACCAAACACAAAAAAGGACCAAACAAGCACTGACAACGAAAATATATATAAAAAAATAAAATCAATTAAGAGAGACACACCCACAACTCAACATATT
Source organism: Calotriton arnoldi (assembly GCA_963921515.1). Classification (NCBI taxonomy): domain Eukaryota; kingdom Metazoa; phylum Chordata; class Amphibia; order Caudata; family Salamandridae; genus Calotriton; species Calotriton arnoldi. The sequence continues at coordinate 801,235 of CAWUFW010007035.1, read as the reverse complement.
TAAAGGCCACCAATCACTCCCATGAGCCATTGCCATTTCCTGAGAACCTCCACACATACAACTCTGCTGACACACACCATTGCCATCTTACCAACAGCATTCACACACACATACCCACAAACCTCACTTGCACCCTCACACACACACACACCAATCACCACCACCACCACCCCACCACGACCCCAAACCCCCCATCCACCCCACCCTCACCACCAACACCACCCCCCACTACCCCAAACCCCCCATCAACTCACCCCTCACCATCACCAACCCCCCACCACCCCCACAACCACAACTCCCCATCCACCCCCCTCACCACTACCACCACCACCACCACCCCCCAACACCAGTACCCCAACCCCCATCCACCCCACTCACCACTACTACCACCACCACCACCACCACCACCCCCACCCCCCAACACCACTACCACAACTCCCCCATCCACCCCCTCACCACTACCACCCCCACCACCCCCACCCCAACACCACTACCCCAACTCCCACATCCACCCCCCCTCACCACAACCATCACCACCACCACCAACCCACCACCCTCGACACCACCACCACCACCACCATGCCCCCCAAGAAGAATCCAAAGTTCACAGATAGTGAGTTGACAGTGCTGGTAGATGAAATCATCAGAGTAGAGCCACATTTGTTTGGCACATTGGTACAGAAGACCCCCATGTCCCAGAAGGCCAAGATGTGGGAGAGAATCATCAACAAGGTGAATGCACAAGCACCTTGTTTGCGCATAAGGACGACTGCCAGAACAGGTGGTATGACGTGCGCAGGAGGGTCAAGAAGCTGCTGGAGAAGGACCATAAGCTCAGCAAGCACACCGGCAGCGCCCCTGCCAAACCTGTTTACTTCCGGTCCTGGGAGGAGAAGGTGCAGGCCATCTTACCACCGGAGAGCATACATGGTCTGACTGACATCCCAGAGCCTGGTGAGTACACAAATAAGAGACTAAAGATTGTGGGGCCATGTACACATGTCACTGTCAAGGGGACAGGCAAAACAACTTCCGTCAACAAAGCCACAGTAACACAAACAAAGTCATCCCTACAGCCATATGCCTGGCACAGCAACACAACACCTGCTATCTCATACCAACATTGAACTATGTCATCACGTGTACAAACCTAGCAAACATCAGAGCAACTCAGTGCCACAAAACCCCAACAGACACTGCCACACAGTCTGCCACCACTGTCACACCACCTCACAGGGAACCTGACCCACAGGAAGGAAGCTCAGGGATGTTGGGGAAGTCAGTGTAGCCAAAAGCATGATGGGAGTTGTAGTCACAGCCAATAGCCCCCTCACAAATGGACCAACAACACCACTTCTAACCATGCGCACCTCACAGGCAGTGGAAATGTACCCTCAAGATGGCTGACACTGGGTCCTGCTGTGGGAGCACAAGGCCCTGATGGGCTATGTGCACATACCAAATGCAGGACCCTGATGCCTGACATCCTGAAAGTCAACTGCCACTCCCTGCAAGGGAAGCATACACAATAGTGGCCCATCTGGCCATGGAGGGAGAAGCACTGCCAGCTCTGACCATGCCCACCACCATGTGCTGTCACACACCCCTCAACACAAACTCCACACAACTCACCTGGGAGAAGGCATTTACCCACACTTCATGCAAACAACACCCAAGACCCACCATACTGGCTACTGCTGTGTGACGTACAGGGACTGTTGCCACTTGTGTACAACCACCACTACACCACTGACTCACAACCTCAACATCAACCCACACTCACCGACATTGAAGCATGTCTCTGTGTGAATTGCCTGGCCCCTGGGGGAGGAGGAGGTACTGCAATGACACTGAAAACCATTGAGGCAGCTGCAAATCACATCTATCCAGCAAAAACTAACAGCAGCCCTGGGAACACACACTGCCAAACCAAAGAGCAGGGCAAGATGGCTGACACATGGATACAATGTATGAGTAGGCTGCTAGTCACACACACGCATCGACCAACCCAATCACAGTCACACTGCCAGCTATTGCAAATGTACCTTTGCACTCAACTTCCGGGGATGCAGTGTCCCAGGGACCCCCTCTGGCCTGGACAGGTAGGCGCGTATTGTAGTTGACAAGTGCAGAAATGCAGACCTACCACAGAGACCCAAACACACAGCAACTCACATACACAGCAGTGACAGGGGACACCTGACTGACTACAATGGACCTACCAACATCCCTCACACTGTAGCATGCTGACATACACTCAAACACCAGTTGTCAGCCACATGAAACGCAGACATTGTCCAGTATTGTAGGCATCATCCACACCACACAGCACTCACTGACATGGACACTGGGGACACAAGGACTAACATGGGCTGCACTGGAGCAGGCATGCAAGTCACAGCTGAAGCAACCGAACACACACCTCTGGTCACGACTCTAGTGAAGAAAGACAGCCACAGCGAACAGTCCATACCACCATGGAGGACATTCACATCACAAAGCATGTGTGCAAACACAAAACTCACACACAACTCCATTAGCAACAGTGACACCATCACCTGTGTGAAATGGGATGTGGACTGGGGACACAGACAACACAGAAGAGAACATCAGGACAACCCGGGCATGCTGGACTGTGACCAGGTTGTGCAGACACACTAATGTGATGCACATTGACTGACACAAACTGGCATCACACATGCCCCAAACAGAGATCCCAAACTAGGTGCCTTTGCAAGGATGCCAGCGTCAAAGCACAAATGTTGACAGGGATGAAACACCTGTGTCAGGCATGTGTCAGCACCAGTGCAGGAATGGCACAGTACAATCCAGCGTGCAATTAAGATGCCAGGCAGGCAGACAGCTAGACTTGACAACCAAAGTGCCTCAGGGTGTCAGGTGAATGCACCACACTAATGGAAATCTCCCGCAGTGACAAAGTAGGATGATGCAATGGACAGGCATGCAACACCAACCACAGTGGCCAATGTCATGTGTATGAACCATTGATGTCCATGAATACATCACTAACATTGTGTCTTCCTTCCAAACACAGGGGCAGATGTGGACTCAACCACAGACGAGGAAGAGTCCCAGTCCCAGGCTCCGGTGGACCCACCTGGCTCCGGTGGCGCACAGTCTCACACCTCGTCGGACGACACCCAAGCTGGCCCCTCCGGTCTCGGCCCTCATGCAGCCCCTCGGCAACATTCACCTGCCCCCTTGAAACCACCCTTGCAACTGCTGATACACCGCAAGCCACCCCTGCCAACACGGACAGACCCACCGAACCATCAGACGGCACAGAGTCACAGGGCACCAGGGCACCTGACAACAGCAACAACATCCAAGGTCCCCCTGTGACACCTGTGCGGAACACCACAGGTGCTGGCCGTGTGGCGAGGGGTGGTGGGAGGGGTGGGAGGCCGAGCAGAGGCTCCACTGAGGGTGCGGGTCTGCAGGATGACACCCACCTGGAACGCATCATGGATGCGTACCAGGAGAGCACCGGAGGGTTCAGCCAGGTAGTGGGGATCCTCACGGACATCAAAGAACAGCAGGCTGCCCACCATGCCCGCTTGGACTCCCACATGTCCCGTGTTGAAACACACCTGTCAAATATGGAGTCCAAGTGGGATACCATGGAAGATATAGTCGTGGTGCACCGGGAAATGTTGACCTGCCTCCGCCAGATCAGCACCAACTTGAGCCCACCTCCCTGTGCGACGACTACATCTCGGGCAACAACATCTGCCACTGCCACAGGGAGTGAGGGGGTCTGGTGGAAGCCCCGTGCACGGCAGCAGCCTGCAGGTGAGACTCCCCTGAGAAGAAGAAGAGGGGTTGTCCGGTGAGGAACAAGTGAGACGAAGATGCCCATGCACATCCCCAGGAAACCAACACCTGTTCTGGACAGTGACCTTTGTGTGCAAACCGTTCACCTTGTTGTATGACATCGTACTCCCCCACATGACATGGAGGGTCTGAGTTGGAACAATGGGCCTAATGACTGTGGACTGTACTCTAGACATCTCATCTACCAACACTCCTAACTTGTTATCTGTGAACTTTGGATTCTAAAGCCAACGGACAACACTCCCAATCCTGAGCACCATCCCCACTTATGTGCTTCTAAATTCACCTAAACACAAGACGTGACTCTGTGGTGATTGAGAGGTTGCCAGTGGCATGTAGATCTGGATGTGCTGAAGAACACTGTGCATGCAAACCTGTACTGTGATGAATACACTGTCATGTCAGTCAGGCCAATGTGCCACATATGTGGGAGACACACCACCAGGTCTACTTTACACATGCCCACCACGTCCAACCAATTCATTGCCAACATCAATGTTGACAAGCAAGCCTGTGGTATGCACAAACTACACAGCCAACCTGAGTCAGTGGTGACAGGCCCACAAGTGCAGTACGTCAATGTCAGTCTGATGTGTAGGCACAAGCAACACACATCAGAAGGTGCAGCACAGTTTATTGTCAGGCAATTGCCACATGTCCCTTATTACACACATGCAAGCTAGAAACACCTGACAGTGGGCACACGGTCACCAAGTGGATAACTACGGAAGTCCTGGGGTGCCTGGCACATCACTCGTCGGGACACTAACGACTCCATCCTGGCAGTGGAGCATGGGCATCAGGGGTCTCTGTACACCAAACAACAGCCACAGTACCCTGTGAAGGACAGACAGAAACACAATTGTTAACACTGCATGACGCCATACAACTGCAACACACATGGCAAACACAAATCACAGACTACACCACCCCAAAATACTAATCATCACACAACTGGTGGGGAGTACAGGTAAACTGGATGGACACATCACTGCAGGCATCCACACAAGTAGCACACAGCCACACGCAAGGTGCACCACACACACAAAACATGCACACACAACACATTTACAACACATCACTGTATACTCACATTCAGGAGAAGAAGTTGTTGATGAGCTGTGTGCGGACATCCTCCGCAGCCTCATCATCGCTACTGGCATCCTGGCCCAGGCCAGGATCCTCCACAGGTGGCGGGTGTTGGTCATTGTCATCCTGGATGAGGGGCAACTCCCTTCGCACTGCCAGATTGTGCAGTATGCATGCTACGATGATGATCCGGCACACCTTAGCAGGGGCATACGGGAGGGCACCTCCTGTCTTGTCTAAACACCTGAAGCGGCTCTTCAGGAGTCCAAATGTCCGCTCTATCACCCTCCTGGTACGACCATGTGCCTGGTTGTAGCGCATCTCGGCTGGTGTCACAGGGTTCCTCAGGGGTGTCAGCAACCATGGCATGTTGGGATATCCAGAGTCACCTACATACAGACACATGCACATTAGAGGAGTTGGAGAAAAACAGGTAGCACACAATTGGCAGGCACACACAATGAGGAAAAGTCAGTACACACCAACAAGCCAGGCACGTAGATTCTGCATCCGTGACATCAGTCTAGGGACACGACTACTCCTCATCACATAGGCATCATGCGCAGACCCAGGGAAACGGGCACACACATGGGAGATTGTCATGTCCGCCAAACAAACCACCAGAGCATTGATGGAGTGGAAAAGCTTGCGGTTCCTGTATGGCAGCTCATGTGCCTGTGGTGGCACCAAAGCCACATGTGTCCCGTCAATGGAGCCTATGACATTTGGCATCCTCCCCAGGGCATAGAAGTCACCCTTTATGTCTGCAAGTCGTTGGGGTGTGGGGAAATGGATGTACAGGTCCAGGAAATGTAACATGGCCTCCAACACATCCCGAAGCACCCGACTGAACATTGTCTGCGACATCCCTCCACCAGAAGACACAGTGTACTGGAAGGTACGCGTCGCAAAGAAATGAAGGGCTGCCATCACCTTCACCTTGGGGGTCAGTGCCGTCGGGTATGGCCGGCCAGGTTGCAGGTGTGGGCCCAACTGCCCTGCCAACTCCTCAATCACTGCCCTGGTGAAACGGTACTTTCTGATGGACTCACGTTCCACCATCGTTGCCAGGTCCGGGAATGGCCTAGGTACATTTGGGGCCCTGCAGTACAGACAGAAACAAAGGATGAAGGCACACCCTCCAGCAATGTCACAAAGCCACAGCAACACAGCCCATCATAAACAAACGCATAACACAATGAGCTGAGGTGGTTGCCACAGGTTACAGACACTAATGTCCCATACATGGCATCAACTCACATTGAAGCCCAAGATGTGCACATGACAGGGCCCCTGTTGTGCCATGACAAAGCAATGGGCCCTAGCACAGTACATCTGCCCTGTTGCCACCTACCACACAAAGCCCACAGTGACTAGTGAGGACTGATATTTTCTCCACATCACAGCTCCCTGACTGACAGTTACACAGGCATGATGTGACGTATCATTGACATTACACACAACAAGCATGTTAGCCACAGTCCATGTGCCCTGTCGCCACAAGTGGACATATGTAGGTGTCTGTGCCACCCCCACACAACAACACTGTGCATGTACAAACCAATGTGATGTGTGGATCAGCTCACATTGGATCACACCACATGCACACAGATAGTGTATGGACATCACAATGTCGACACTGGTTCACCCTGCGTTGAAGCTACTAACACTGATGAGACAGGGTACATGTGACACGACACACACGCACATCCTGGCTGGGACTGTGTCCATTGCCAATGTCCTGTACTGCATTGCTGCACCCCTGTGGCAATGGGCACACCACACATGTATGTGTCCACCCACATCCGGGTCCAGCCTGGGAGTGATTGTCAACAAGTGGCACATGACCAAACACATCCTGTGCCCCCAGACACACACATAAGAGGCAGCCATACATGACTGGGGACACACTGTGGCACAGGCAGTGGTGCCATTGGTGTGCCCCATAGTCCCTAGCTAGTGACAGAGGATGTCATCTGTCAGGAATTGACAGCAAGGCTGACCGACACGTTCAATGTCCCCAAAACCCAAATAACTTGTTCGGACCGAGCCGTGCGCATGTCAGGGACATACATTACAATGGCGACGGACGCGTGTGACGCGTCGGTCGTGCATGACCGAGCCGCGCGCATGTCAGGGACACACATTACAATGGCGACGGACGCGTGTGACGCGTCCATCGTGCATGACCGAGCCGCGCGCATGTCAGGGACACACATTACAATGGCGACGGACGCGTGTGACGCGTCCGTCGTGTATGACCGAGCCGCGCGCACGTCTTGCCCATTGAATCTGATGGAGACGGGTGTGTGTTGCCATTCAAAATCCGCGTAGTACAGTCATTTGCCGGGCCCTGCACCCTCATTGGCCATGAGCTGTCATGGTGATGGACGCGGATCTGAAATTTGAACGAGGCGTGTGCAGGAAATTCAGTTGGAGTCGTACAACATTGTTGCAATTGCCAGTGTGTCATGGAGGTGATGTTTTAAATGATGCTGAAGGCGTGTACGAGTCGTGCTATCCCATGGATTGGCCTAATTCATAGGATGCAAGCTTTTGGACCTATCCCTTTGTACCCCAGGGCAGACATGCCTCCACAGCACAGATATAAGGCTGCCTGGCCCCCAGAGAACCCACTTGCCTGCACCACATGCTACTGGAGCACATCAAGATCATCACTGCTGCTGTCTCTGCTTCCTCTGGCTTCAATGATGGCACGTACTGTGGAGAGGGCCCCAGCCTTCAGTGAGGAGGAGAACCAGGCCCTGCTGGACGGGCTCCTGCCGCAGTACACCAAGCTCTATGGGAAACCAGGGGAGCAGGTGAGTGTGCTGTCTACTGCTTTGCTAATTGTGCTACTGGTCTGACCAGCAGCAGCATTAGTGTGTACACCATTGGCTTGGTTGCCCACTGACTACTGCTCTTGCCACAAATGGGGCACCCACATGTACTGCACAGTTGCAGTGCAGTGCAAGGTGTATTGTCACTAGGTCCCCTTCCCAGGCCATGTCTCAAAGCTGTGAGTGCTGGACACCGGTCCCTCAACCATAGTTGCACCACCTGTGTACCTCATTAGCCTTGCTGATGCCCACATGTGTGACTGCCTGTGTGTTGCACTAATATGTTGCCAGTGTAGTAATGTCCTCTGCACTTTGTCATCCTCACAGGTTGCTGCCCAGAAGAAGCATGATATCTGGAGGAGCATCGTCCGGGCGGTGAGATCCGTGGGGGTCTACAGGCGCAGGATCCGCAACTGCCAAAAGAGGTGGCAGGACCTTCGGGGCTGGACCCGGAGGATCGCACGGGTCCAGCTGAAGCTGTCGCCTCCACGCAGGAGGGGCAGACACCGGACCCTGACCCCCACATGCTCCGGATCCTGGCGGTGGTCTTCCCGGACCTGGATGGGCAGCTGAAGGCCAGACAGCAGCAAGGAGGGGGTGAGTACATGACTGCACTGTGTGCTGTGTCTGACATGCTATGTGCCCCCTCTGGCCTGGTAACACCTCAACAGTACATTGTTTAGTTAGTCCAGGACCCATGTCCCTCTCTGGTGACTTGCCCCCTTCTCATCTGTTTTCCAGGTGTTGCTGTTTCTGTCTGGGCATAGTGTCACGTGGGAACTGTGCCCTTACATGTGAAGGTGCATGGGATGTGGGCCAGCATTGCTTCAGGGGACTCAGTGTTGTGCTTCAAGGGTGGGACCATTGTACAGTACATGCCAGGGTCCTGGTATTTATCTGCATGTACTCCTGTCATGTGGCCAATTGACAGCTCGGGCTCACCACATGTGCCTGGGGCATTCGGCACACACCCATGCTGCTGGTTGGGTAAACTGTTGGGGCCTCTGGAGCATGTACCTCAAGTGTGTCACATATGCACAGCCACCTGCCTACTGTCCATGGCTATCACCTGTTCCATGTGGAGCAGGACAGTCATGGCTAGTCCAGGGCATGCTACAGTCTGTACTCCCACTCCCGTGTCTCGGTTGGCACTTTGTGCCAGGTGAACAGTTCCCTCAGGTGTCTGCCCCTGTGTCATTGTGCTGTGGCACCGTTGTCAGGCCCACTGGTGTGTACATGGGTTTGGGATCAGCATGCAATCTGAGATGTGCCCATGTGAGACAATACCTCTGTGACATGTATGGATGTGATGACTTGACCGTGCACAATGGTGCCTGCAACCGGGTAGTTCCAGCAGCTGGGTGTCATTCACAGCAGCGTGCGAGTTGCTCAGCTTCAGAGTGCCCTGTCCCATGTCTCTCATGCGTCCAATGGATCTGGGGTGGGCACATCAGAATCCAGACGCTGTTGTTACTGTGGATGGTAATGTGTAGTTGTCAGCTACAGAGATTGCAGGCCCCATGTCTTGGGAATGTGACACAGTGGTGACAGTTGTTGTAGGGCTGCCCTGCCCCCTGTGACTGGAGACTGTGATGTATGATCTCACAGGCATGGCTGAGCCATGGGACTACACTACCTAGGGGTGATCCAGCAGGAGTGTGTCATGTGCAACATGCACTCCATTGTGCCAAGGTATGCAGGACTTGCGGGGATCAGGATGTCTGGTGCATGTACTCAGCCCCAGCCTCTCAGATGCAACACTGGCCATCCCTACGTCCAGGCAAATGTACAGGTCCATTGTCAGCAGATGTGATGTGTGCATGTTGACAGACCACTAGGTATTTTCAGGTCTTGTCAAGTGATGGGTAGGTGGTGCATGTGTCTGCAGTGGGGTGTAGGGATCCTACATGCGCAAGACAGATGGGTGCAAGGGCAGGAGGGATGTGAATGCCATGCTCAACTCTCAGACTAACCATTGGCCTATGCAAATCTGTGTGAGCACTCCTAGCAAAGTTCAACTGATTGATGCCCGCACTTGGCCACTGATGTGCTGTACTTTCTGTGGTGTGTGTGGTCAGTGCAGATGACTAATGTGTTTTCATTCTATTTTCCCTGTGCAGATACAGACACGGACACAGAGGGAGACCGCTCCACGGACCAGGGGGAGCCAGAGAGCCAGACTGGTTCGGAATTTGAGGAGTCGGAGGGACCCAGTGACACGGAGGGCGAGGGGAGTGAGTCTGTGGGCTCCTCGGCAAACACCACCGCAGCTGGGGACCACAGCAGCAGTGACGGGGACTTCCTTGTGGAGGCGGGTGGCAGCAGCCACCATCCAACAGCTGTTGAGGTTGTCCCCGCCCCCACCATCACTGCCCTCCCCATGGCTCCCACATCTAAGGTCCGTGGAGGCGCCCGTGTTCATGGGCATGTCTCCTTCCAGTCAGGCACCGCACCCCCTACCCCTGTGTCCCCTGCAGCCCTGAGTGAGGAGTCTGTCGACCTGCTGCGGCAGATCCATGTGGGGCAGTCATCCATGCTGCGTGTCTTCCATGTGCACACGGGTCTGTTGAACCAGCTGGTGTCGTACATGGAGGGCATGTCATCATCCATGTCTGCCCTACAGAGGAACAGTCAGGGCATGGCCTCCTCACTGACACCAGCAGTGTCCCTCCTCCAGCAGTCCCTCCCCCTCCTGCCCCTGCCCCATCCCCTACTCCCAGCACCCTACCTGTCCAACTCACACACACACCTGCACCATCATTGCACACAACAGACCCATGCACTACACACACCCCCAAGCCAAAGTCTAAACATGCACGCACGCATACTCAGGGGACTGATAATACACTCACCGGGGATGGGTCAGACACACACACACATGCATCCACAGGCACTCCGCAGTCCTCCGATGCCTCACCCTCCACAGCCCCTTCCACGGCCCCTTCCACTGCCTCAACTGCATCCCCAGCTGCAAAGAGGCTCTTCCTGGTCGACCTCGGACTCTTCCCCACTGATCCATCCACACCAGCACACAAGGGGAAGAGGGGGTCCGGCCACACAGAGGGGGTGTCCCTCGCCCCCAGACACCCTCCCCCAGGCGCAGGCAGGCTGAGACACCACGCCGCAGGTCCCCCGCACACGGAAGAGCAAGACCCCACCACCGGCCCAACACTCCACCAGACAGTCTCCACCCGCCATCCCCCAGGCTCCCACTCCACAGGTCCCACCACCACACCCTGCCCCAGGTTCACCCACCCACCGCTACCGCATCCCCAAGATGCTCAGGCCTTCCCCACCTGCCTCTTGCTCTTCCAGCACCCCACACCCCACTCAGCCTGTGTGTGGCACTGCTGTGGAGGGCGTGCCCTCCCCCTCCGTCCTGCCCACATCACCAGATCCACTTCCTGCTCCCCTGGGGATGGGCACTGCAGTGGAGTCTCTGCCCTCCCGGTCTGACTTGGGCACTGCAGTGGGTTCCGTGTCCACTCCCTCTGACCTGCCCACTGCAGTTGTGCCGGCACCCACTGCTCCTGACTTGTGCCCCCAGTTGTGCCGGCACCCACGGATCCTGACTTGTGCCCCCAGTTGTGCCGGCACCCACTGCTCCTGACTTGTGCCCCCAGTTGTGCCGGCACCCACTGATCCTGACTTGTGCCCCCAGTCGTGCCGGCACCCACCCTGTCAGACTCCTCCGCTGCAGCTGCCACTCCTGCACCCACCAGCCCTTCCCTGCCTGTTTCTGTAGACCCATGATCCTGTACCTGCGGTGCCTGGCTGGCCTCTATGTATGCCCCTCCCAGGGGTATGTCCCCTTCCGTTGGCAGTGCAGGCATGCCAAATGTGGCATTTGGACACTTGACCCTGTTGGGTCTGTTTATGGACTGGCCATAGGCCTTCATGTTTTTCTTCTTGATTCTCCATTTCACAAATAACTCGGCTGAATAAAAGCTCCTTTTTGTTCACTAGTGGTTTTGCTTCAGATGTACATGATGTTGTTGATACTTGACATGCCCTTGCTCCAGTGATGGTGTATTCCATGGCTGGGAAATGTAGTGTCACTGTGCTGGAGACCATGTGGCCCATGGGGGGTATGTCCTGTTGGGGTGTGTATCCATGTCATCCTTTGCAGCAATCCGACGGGGTCATGATTATGGTCTTTGGAAATGTGTTATCTATCTTTTGTTAGCAATGTCTCATCAGTGTCTTACACACATGCACACCTGTTGGCCTTAGCATGGTTCAATTGGCCCATTTCACTGACTGTGTGGCCATCTCCAATGGACATGCAAGTGTATGCATCTATGTGGATGGACTCATCTGTGTCCTCAGTGCTACTTCATCTACATGTGTGTTGACTCTGTGCAGTTGACTCAGGGGACCCTCCTGTGCCCAGGCTGCTGTTACCAGGGCCACCAATGTGTGGTATATGTTAGCTGTGTGACAAAGTATACTGCTGACATGCTGGTGGCCTGCATGGACAACATATGGCACAGCTTTCCTTCCACAGGAGTGGAGTCCCCTCATGTCACTGTGCTGATGGGTGTTGAGACCCCATTGGCACAGTGCTCTACATATGCTGCATGTGTGGTCCCCACACTCACCTTCATGTCACTGTGCTGATGGGGGTTGAGACCCCATTGGCACAGTGCTCTACATATGCTGCATGTGTGATCCCCACACTCACCTTCATGTCACTGTGCTGATGGGGGTTGAGACCCCATTGGCACAGTGCTCTATATGCTGCATGTGTGATCCCCACACTTGCCTTCATGTCACTGTGCTGATGGGGGTTGAGACCCCATTGGCACAGTGCTCTACATATGCTGCATGTGTGATCCCCACACTTACCTTCATGTCACTGTGCTGATGGGGGTTGAGACCCCATTAGCACAGTGCTCTACATATGCTGCTGTTTAGTACCACACAGTTACCTTTTGTACACTCAAGTGATGGGTGTTGAGGACATTACTGCAGTGCTCATGTGAGGCTTGGCTTGTGTTAGCCACACTATGGTATTGCAGACACGTGTTGTGAGTTACATTGTGTGTACATGGTCATGTTCACTGTGGTGGGTATTGTACACAGACTACATGTTGTGGTCATGAGGTTGTTGTGGATATCCTTTGGTTTGTAGTCCTTATGTTGGGGTATGGGGTATGTGTTACACATCACCCATCCTATGTGTGTGGGCATTGGTAGTGGTACTCATACAGTTCACTATTGGTGGTGGTGACAGGCAAGAGGCCCCCTATGGGTGGGGTTGTGAGTAGTCCCAGCCAAGAGGCCCCCTATGGGTGGGGGTGGTAGTGGTGACAGGCAAGAGGCCCCCTATGGGTGGGGGTGTGAGTAGACCCAGCAAAGAGGCCCCCTATGGGTGGGGGTGTGAGTAGTCCCAGCAAAGAGGCCCTCTATGGGTGGGGGTGGTAGTGGTGACAGGCAAGAGGCCCCCTATGCGTGGGGGTGTGAGTAGTCCCAGCAAATAGGCCCCCTATGGGTGGGGGTGTGAGTGGTGACAGGCAAGAGGCCCCCTATGGGTGGGGGTGTGAGTAGTCCCAGCAAAGAGGCCCCCTATGGGTGGGGGTGTGAGTGGTGACAGGCAAGAGGCCCCCTATGGGTGGGGGTGGAAGTGGTGACAGGCAAGAGGCCCCCTATGGGTGGGGGTGTGAGTAGTCCCAGCCAAGAGGCCCCTATGGGTGGGGGTGTGAGTGGTGACAGGCAAGAGGCCCCCTATGGGTGGGGGTGTGAGTAGTCCCAGCCAAGAGGCCCCCTATGGGTGGGGGTGGAAGTGGTGGCAGGCAAGGGGCCCCCTATGGGTGGGGGTGGTAGTGGTGACAGGCAAAAGGCCCCTATGGGTGGGGGTGATGGGCAAGGGGGCCTGGGTGTTTGTCACAGGTTTACTGGTACGTGTCAGCTGTTTGTTTGGGGGGTGTCTCTTACCGTCTCCGTCGTTGGCGTCTGTTCCAGATCAGTCCATGGATGTAGAGGATCGGTATGGCCTGTGCGATGGGATTCATGTCGACACCGTCTCGTCTGCACTGGTCGTTGGTTTGTTTCGTCCCAGTTGCAGGCTTGTACGTCTCGTGTCCGGGGATCGTGTTGTGGCGCGAATCGTTCCTTTCATGCAGCTTTTCCGGATGCTGTGATGTGCCGTACGTGTCGACTCGCTCGGCGCATAGGAAGTGTGCATCGTACTTGTCCGGCCGGAAACAGCTCTGACCTAGCCCCCGTGCGAGTCGATTCTGCGTTTACGGGACCGGGTCGTAGGGTGAATTGAGTGTTTATTTGGCGAGTTCGTGTCGGTCGAGTTTTCAGCACATGCACGCATCGTACTTGATCGGCAGGACTGACCGGCTCCCGGGACGGGTCGGTCGGGAGGTAAGCGTCCGGACGGCTTTTTTATTGAGCTGTCCGACCCGAATCGGAATCGGCCCTTAAGAGTATGTTAAGTCTAGTATGCCTAGTATGCCAAGTATGCCAAGAGTCCCTCTAGGTTCTAGTCAGCTCCATACCTGAAGAATGAGAGAGGTAGGAATCTCTTTGCCAGACTCGAACTCCAACACCCCGCAAGGGAAGTCAGATCACTGGAAGCTGGGCTCTCTGCGTGCAGGGAAGGCAGCGTCCTCTCAGTGCGTCAGGCCGGGAAACGGGCTCCTCTGAAGTCGAGGTCTCCTCTGGTTTACAGGGGCTAGGGAAGGTATATTTATACCTGAGAGCACCTAAGAATGTTAGTATTGACGTGAGTTGGACAGCGAAAGACGTCATGAATGAACCCCCTAAGGAATAGTGGTTCATGCATAATATATGAGTCCTTGAAGAAATCAATAGTCCTGGACTAGGGAAACTCCCGCAGCCTAAGGGTCTGTTCTTCATGAACTCGTTGTGACGTTAGGGTGGACGGATGTCAGAGACCATGCCTGTATTTGGAGTGCATGGTTTAATGCCTAAATAAGGGCTGGGATTTTATGCCTATATAAGGGCAGGGCGAATTGTGCCTATATAAGGACATGATACTGGAAAGCCCATTTATGGATACCCTAAGAGGAATACAACACTCGCCACCGTCCCCCGCATCCGAAGAGCGACCACCGGCGGCAGATCGTTCTCCCACCTCGCCGCCAAGACCTGGAACACCCTCCCCATCCTCCTACGGTAGACCCAGGACCTACTAACCTTCAGGAGGCTACTCAAGACCTGGCTGTTCGAGTAGTAGCAGCACCCCTCCCAGCGCCTTGAGACCCTCACGGGTGAGTAGTGCGCTTTACAAATGTTCTGATTGATTGACTAGTGCAAATTGGCAATGTTCAACAGTTCATACTCAGCTACCAGCCACAATACAGATATGAGTCACAGTAAAAGCCAGGTTAAAACAAAGTAAAAAAAAATGTAATTTTTTTTTTTTTGATATACAGTACAAGAGTGGAATGATAAAAACTCACATAACCGGGTCAGAGTCAAAGGTGCGCCAGACTATACAATTCATAAAACATTCATAAAAAATTGTGAAGGTCCTCCCCTGTATTGAGACCGTTAGGCATCCTGGTGTATAATAACACAATAAAATGGGATTCAAGCTGGCGCTGTAGTTTCTCCCTATTGCCTCCGCGAACTGATTTAGGTACAGAACCAATTACAAAATACCTCAGATCGTTAAGATTATTATTGTGGACATGTTTTAAGTGACGAGCCACGGGATAATTGGGGTCAGAGCTTACCACAGCACGAAGGTGTTGAAGAATTCTGTTAAAAACCTGGAGTTTAGTGCTACCAACGTACTTGAGTTGGCAAGTGCATTCCAATACATACACTGCGAACTCGGTTCGACATGTATAATGACCCTGGATTTTAATAGGGTTATCATCAAATGCTGTGGTGTACTCTGTGGTGTTCCTCCCAAATTTGCAGGCTCTGCACGAACTGCACTTGAAAAAACCTGTCCTAGGTGACAACCAGGTGTCAGAAACATTCACCTCAGGACTGCTTTTGACCAGCGCATCCCTCATTGAGGGAGCGCATCTAAAAGTGAGTGTAGGAA
The DNA here is from genome assembly GCA_963921515.1 of Calotriton arnoldi. NCBI lineage: Eukaryota > Metazoa > Chordata > Amphibia > Caudata > Salamandridae > Calotriton > Calotriton arnoldi. The sequence continues at coordinate 785,419 of CAWUFW010007035.1, read as the reverse complement.
GATTGGGCACGATCTGTGACAGTGTCAGGTCTGATAAAACTATGGGCCAATGTTTGTAAATAATCTTCCTTATTTGTCTATCCTGGCAGCTATATGAGGTTATTAGTCTGACAGAATCTGAGGTATTAGATGACTGAACAACAGTTGCAGAAGTTGCATTAGTAGTAGCAGTTTGACCCTGTAAAAATTCCTCCCTATTATGACTATTAACCCTAGTTAAGGCTTGTTTTAACTCTTTGGCTTTGTAACCCCTGGCTAAAAATCTCTGGAGAGCTTCTGCCTGACAAAAATTGAGGTCTGCTTCAGAACTGCAAATCCTCCTGATTCGCAGAAATTCTCCATACGGAATACTACAGATTAGATGGTGTGGGTGGGCATTGCTGGCATGCAGGATAGAATTGCCAGCAGTGCTCTTACTGTGAAGTTTGGTTTGAATAGTGTTTTCATCTATGTACAACTCCACATCTAAAAATTGTACACAGTTACTGCTGATGTACGCCGTAAAAATCAAGTTTAGGTCATTGACATTGATATCATTAACAAACTGATGCGCAGATTCCTCAGACCCCTTCCATATGATGCACACGTCATCTATAAATCTCCACCAATGGAGGACGTGTGAGTCATAGGTAGCTTTGTGGGCAACCCTGAGGACATGTTCCTCCCACCAGCCAACGTGTAAACACGCATAGCTGGGGGAGAAACATGCCCCCATCGCTACACCTCGTAGCTGTTGGTAGATCACTTTGTTAAATAAGAAAAAGTTGTTATTAAGACATGTCTCAATCATTCTTAGAATCATCATGTTATGCTCATATAGTTGGATGTTCCGATTACCCAAATAGTGTTTAACTGCCTTAATACCATCAGAGTGGTGTATGCTTGTATACAATGAGCTGATGTCCATCACAATGAAGAGGCAATCCTCTTGCCACTCGACAGTTTGCAGTTTAGAAAGGAAGAGACCAGTGTCCTTGATGAACGACGGGAGGCTTTCTACAAATTCATGCAGGTAATAGTCTACGTATTTCGACATTGGTTCTAAAAGACTACGTTGAGCCGAAATGATAGGTCTCCCAGGCACCGGTGTGATGTTCTTATGTACTTTCGGGATAAAGTATAAGACTGGTGTTATTGGGTGTTCGTTTTTGAGGAAATTGAATTCATGTTTACTGAGCAGACCCATGCGTTTCCATTGGGCCAGTTCTTTAAAGACTATGTCTCTTTCTCGTCTGAGGTCATTGGGGGAGGCTTTCCTATAGCAAGCAGTATCATTCAAATGGCGATCAGCCTCCTGCATGTAGAGATCCCTGGGCCACAGGACAATATTGCCCCCCTTGTCTACCTGATTTATTATCAAGTCCTTGTTGTTCCTGAGTCTCTGCATAAGGTTAGAATATTGTATATCTTGATGCCTCCTACGAAACTTCTTGCGCATAACCTTTCTGTTCAGATTTTTCAAATCCTCAGTGACACAATCGCTAAAGATGTCAATGGCGTCTTTGGGCATCATAGGGACAAACGAGGATTCCGGACGGAAGGGGCTGTCTGTGGAGGAACTACAACTGATGCCCATGTCCGACAAGTCCATTTGTGTGGAACCAGGTGTTATCTCATCTTCCTTCGATAAAGACTGCAAGATTCTCAACGTGTTGATGTCTGAGACCTGTAGAGTGGAAGATGTAGAAGAGGATTGCTTGGTACCAAGGACAATGTCCGTTGTGCTCTTGAGTTTGTAGAATTTGAGCAACTTTAGTTTTCTAATGAATTTGAACACGTCCACCCTGGATTGAACATATTTAAAGCTGTTGGGTGGGCAGTAAGAAAGGTCTAATGATAAAAGCTGAACTTCTGCAGTAGACAAGATGGTATCGTAGAGATTGATTACTGTATTATCAGTACTATTCTTTGTTGGGACCACTTCTTCTTGTTCCTCCCTCCCCTGCCGCAGTTGTTGATTCTGGAGTTTGCGCCTTTGTTTTCTGCGCTGATTCCTCCGTCGCCTTGTTTCTTGGCAGGATTTTGTGGTCGTAAGGTTTGGCGCCGATTCCAATGTAAAAAAGTGAGCTCTTCCCCAGGTGTAAAATTCATGGGCACCTGTTCCTGTGCACTGGCGCCTCTACTGACGTCGGAGTCACTGCTACTTAGATCGGAGCTCAAATCCGAAGTGGAAGGGCCTTGGCCCATTTGGGCAGTAATTGATGTACTGGGTGTTTTGGTTGCCAGTGCTTGTCTTTTTACAGTATCAAATATTTTTGAGAATGTGAACACCCTCCCAGTTTCATAATCTCTCTTGGCTCTTGCAAATTTGCAGACTTTACGAGCTTTTATGGCGTCCTCCAATTTTTTTAAGCGAATATCGATTTCCTCTCTTCTTTTCTTGATCTGATCTTTATTCTCATGTGCATCAAGTAAGCCATTGATTTTATTGATTTCTTTGAGGATCTCAATTTTATCTGTTTCTGCATGTTTAATCAAAATGGACACCATGTTCATTGAGGCCTCCAGATTGTTAGTTGCCCACTCCTTCATCAAAAAGTGGGTTAGGGTTTTCAAACGTTGGCGCTATCATTATTCTTAAACCACGTTGAATTCTGTTTACTTCTCAGTACTTTTCTAATGATTTTTTCTCCCACCATTTGTTTAATTCTTTCCAAATTTTTCAAAAGTGATTTCACATCATTGTTGGTGCTTGAACTGTTATTCCTTCCACTTTGCTCCTCTTCAATATCTGGCATATATATATAACATTCCTTAACTTTTTAGAAACATTCAGTTACTGGATGATGTCATCAGTGATGTCATAAGTGATGTCACTGACCATGTCATGAGTGGTGTAATATGTGATGTCATCAGCAGTGCATTGCAGAGGCACGTGTTATAGTTAGCTCAGCTAACTGTAACAGCTGAATTTCTCTGGTTTTGTACGACTGAAATGTCAGCCTCACTATAACGTCCCTGAAACCTGTGTTTTTTTCAGTGAATATATAAGGACCCCCAGGCCAAAAACAAGCATAAAAAATAAAATAAAAAAAGGCCGAATTCGTGCTGGATTCGCGAATCCGGACGAAAAAATAAAAAAAAAAACAAAGCACGGGCTCCGCGCTTTGTTTTCTATAAGCCCCCGGGTGGGCCAGGTCCCAGGGGCAACCATGGGGGCCCCCGCAGCCTGGGGACAACCACCTCTCCGGGGAACGCCAACTTCATTAGTAAATGCGTGGGGGGTCCCAACCCCCCCACACTGCCCCAGGGACCGCCACCTCCCCGGGGCATTTTTAATTATGAGGTGGGGGGGCCTCGCTGGCCCCCCCAAGCCCCGGGACAACCACCTCCCTGGGGCTTTAATGTTTATTAGGGGGCCTCACGGGCCCCGGGGACCACCACCTCCCTTATGCAAATTGAGGGAGGGGGGCCGCGCAGCCCCCCTCCAGGAGCCCTTGATGGCCCTGGGGACGGCCACCCCCCAGGGCCGGCTCCTGCAATGTCCCGGGGTGCCCACCCCCGGGACATTGCCATTTGCTCGCCCTGTCATAGCAAACTCTGCTTTGGTTTTTGGATGCGAGAGCAGGAAAACCTGCTCTCGCTTCCAAAAACTAAAGCAGATTGCTTTTGCAATGCCGGCTCCCGCAGGAGGCGGGGAACCGGCGGGACTGTGGGGGCATTGGGTGTCCCCCCACGGTCTCCAACAGTGAGGCCAGGCCCCGGGGGATGGGGTCCCCGGGGCCAGAAGTGGCCCGGGAGGGGGTCCACGCGGCCCCCCTCCCGCGATAAAAAAAAAAAGAGGCAATGCCCTGGGGGGTGGGGTCCCCGGGGCAGATGAAAGCTTCAGGAGGAGGGCCACACGGCCCCCTCTGTTAAAAAATAAAAAAAAGTGTTTCTGGCCATGCCCCGGGGATGGGGCCCCCGGGGCCAAAATTGGCCTCGGGAGGGGGGCCCCCTTCCCGTTTTTTTTTTTTTTAAAGGGGGTCAGGCCCTGGGGGATGGGGTCCCCAGGGCCCCAAAAATAGTGAAAGAAGGGGGGCCACACAGCCCCCTTATAAAAACATATATATTTTTAAAAACGTCATCTTGCCGTAGGCCCCGCCCCCTCCCTGCACCACTCTGCAAACGCGCCCCCTGGTGCGTTCTAAGTTGGGGAATTAAGTCCCCTTGAATACTGTGGGTCGCTGGGGGCCAACTAGCCCACCAGGTACCTCCAGTAAGCGCCACACAGCTGGATTGCAGAGAGGTGGTTTGAGGCCATGCCCCTTTATCCACCACTCTGCAAACGCGCCTCTTTGTGCACTGCTGGTGGGGCGATGAGGTCCTCTTGTGTCCTGAGGACCTCAGGACAGAAGTGGACTTCATCCCCCAAGCAGCAGTGCGCCAGGAGCTGCGTTTGCAGAGTGGTGTAAAAAGGGGGCCTGGCCTCGGACCACTCTCAGCAATCCAGGTGTGTGGCACTTACTGGAGATACCTGGTGGGCTAGTTGGCCCCCAGGGACCCTCAGGAATGAAGGGGACTTAATACCCCAATTTCCAACGCGCCAGGTGGCGCGTTTGCAAAGTGGTGGGGAAAGGGGGCGTGGCCTGTGTCCACCTCTCAGCAATCCCACTGTGTGAGGCTTACTGGAGGTAAGAGGTAGGCTAGTTGGCCCCTAAAGGACCCCCAGCAGCAAAGGGGACTTCAATCCCCATCCAATAGCGTGCCAGGGAGCGCGTTTGTAGAGTGGTGGGCAAAGGAGGTGTGGCCTGCTATGAGAACTTATCAATCCTGCTGTGTGGGACTTACTGGAGGTAATAGGAGGGGTAGTTGGCCCCAAGGATGTGCTTGGGGGCCAACAACCCCTCTTGTTACCTCCAGCAAGTCCCACACAGTGGGATTGCTAAGACGTCTTCGGAGTCCATGCCCCCCTTTCTCCACCACTCTGCAAACGTGCCTCCTGGCAGACTACGTGATGGGGGATGAAGTGCACTTTACTCCTGAGGGACTTTGGGGGCCAAGAAGCCCTCCTGGTACCTCGTGTAAGTCCTACGCAGCGGATTTCTTGAGCGCTGGTCGGAGGCCCAGCACCCTTTCTCTACCACTCTGCAAACACGACTACTAGTTAAAGTAGCATGTTTCTGCACCTCTGACTTAGAGGTAGTTTTAATCCCCCTGCCCTATTATATACTAGGGCCTTACAGGGGAGGTCATGCCAATCACAGGAGTACCCCAACCCATAGTGTTCCCTAGTGTATGTAGCTGTTTTCACTGTATTCTAAGTGTCTTTTAGCATAGCACTGGCTCTAGGCCTGGTTAGTCAGAGTCAGTTACCACCAGTACCCGTTAGCAAAAAGTTGGGGGCACAGGATGACTTTGGAACAAGGCCTCTTTCTGCACCTCTGTTGGTTCTTTCTACATATCTCTTGCTTCTATCTGTACCTTTCTTCCTCTTTCTGGAGTTCTGTTGCCTCTTTCTGCATTTCTCTTGGTTATTTCTGCGCCTTTCTTCCTCTTTCTGCACATGTCTTACCTCTGTAGGCATAGTTAGAAATTAGCATTTAAAAAAACTTTGAAATTCACTGAAAAACCATAGGTTTCAGGGACGTTATAGTTAGAAATTAACATTTAAAAAACCTTTGAAATTCACTGAAAAACCATAGGTTTCAGGGACGTTATAGTTAGAAATTAACATTTAAAAACCTTTGAAATTCACTGAAAAAACCACAGGTTTCAGGGACGTTATAGTTAGAAATTAGCATTGAAAAAACCTTAGAAATTCACTGAAAAAAACCACAGGTAGCTGGGATGTTATAGTTAGTTGGCCATTTCACTCATACAAAACCAGAGAAATTCGGCCATTATAGTTAGTTCAGCTAACTATAACTCACGCCCCCTCAATGCACTGTTGATGACGTCACATATTACATCATTCATGACATGGTCAGTGACTTCACTGATGACATCACTGATGACATCTCAAATGACATCACTGATGACATCACTGATCACATAATCCACGTGATAATCTGATGCACCTCCTCACACCCTAATATAACCTTTGATACTCTAATATAACCTTTGATATACCCACTTTAAAATACAGACTACCATTTTCGAAACCATAGATACAACAATACCAGTTACTACATACCCACTCACTGATTCCTAGGTCTATACACACATCCACTTATTCACACATACAGTCACTCATACATGCAGTCACTCATCAATACAGCACTATCATATGCACTCATACACCTATACAGACACTCACACATTGCGACTCACCCATAGAGTTAGTGACACACCTAGTCAGTCATGCAAAAAATCAATCACACTCCCATTTACTCACCTATACAGTTGTACACATACCACATCACTTATTCATACAGATACTAACACATACTTACTCTCTTATACAATCACTGATACAAGCACACACTCATTCATACAGCCACTCTCACAATCACTCACTCTCACATATAGTAATTTATATACTCCAACACTCACATATACTGCTTTTCACATATGTAGTTACTCACACATGTACCACTGAGACATCCATTCAGTCACCAAAACACCCATACACTCACTCACCCACCTATACAGTCCATCACAGATGCACTCTTGAACCCATACACCCAGTGAATCACACACTCACACATCTATGCAGAGTCACATACCCCCTACCCACCCACACAGACACTCAGGCACCCATACAGATACTCTGACAACCAATCAATAACCCATATAGACACTCATTTAGCTACTCACCAACCCATGCAACCGCTTACACACCAACTGACAGACTGATACAGACATTTACACAGTTTAGTTACTAACCCATGCATTCAGTAAGACACGTCTAATCACTCACTTATACAGTCATGCATCTACTAAATTATCCATTCAGACACTTATACACCGACTCATTCTTCAATACACCTTGCAATATATATATATAAAACATACCTAAACTTTTCAGAAACACACAGTCACTGGATGATCTCATCAGTGATGTCATTTGAGATGTCATCAGTGATGTCACTGACCATGTCATGAAGGATGTAATATGTGACGTCATCAGCAGTGCATTGCAGGTGCCCGAGTTATAGTTAGCTGAACTAACTATAACAGCCGAATTTCTCTGGTTTTGTACGAGTGAAATGTCCAACTAACTATAACGTCCCTGAAACCTGTGGTTTTTTCAGTGAATATATATATATATATTCACTGAAAAAACCATAGGTTTTAGGGACAGTTATAGTTAGTTGAACATTGCACTCGTACAAAACCCGTGAAATTCCCCGTTATAGTTAGTTCAGGTAACTATAACTCGCGCCCCACAATGCACTGCTGATGACGTCACATATTACATCACTCATGACATGGTCAGTGACATCACTGATGACATCACTGAAGAATGTGCTAGTATTTGTATGAGTAAGTGAGTTGGTGTGTGTATAACTGTATAGGTGAGTAAATGGGTGTGTGCTTAATTTTTTGCATGACTGACTAGGTGTGAGAGTACCTCTATGGATGAGTGGTGGTGTGTGAGTGTTTATATAGGTGTATGAGTGCATATAATAGTCCTGTACTGAGTGACTATAAGTATGAGTGACTGTACGGGTGAGTGAGTAAATGTGTGTGTGTAGACCTAAGAATCAGTGAGTGTGTATATAGTAATTGGTGTTGGAGTGTCTATGATTTTGACAATGGCAGTCTGTAATTTACAGTGGGTGTATCAAAAGTTATATTAGGGTGTGAGAAGATGCATAAAATTATCACATGGATGATGTCATCAGTGATGTCATTTGAGATGTCATCAGTGATGTCATCAGTGATGTCACTGACCATGTCATGAGTGATGTAATATGTGACGTCATCAGCAGTGCATTGCGGGGCGCGAGTTATAGTTACCTGAACTAACTATAACGGGGGAATTTCACGGGTTTTGTACGAGTGCAATGTCCACCTAACTATAACTGTCCCTAAAACCTATGGTTTTTTCAGTGAATTTCTAAGGTTTTTAAATGCTAATTTCTAACTATAACGTGCCTGAAACCTATGGTTTTTTCAGTGAATTTCAAAGGTTTTTAAATGCTAATTCCTAACTATAACATGTCTGAAACCTATGGTTTTTTCAGTGAATTTCAAAGGTTTTGTAAATGACAATTTTTAAATGTATTAATTGTTATATTTATTTTTTTGATACTGATTTACTACATTTTTTTAAACTATTTTTTTTAATATATTTTATTTTTTAAATTACAAATATATAATACATTATACATTACAAAATATACTTTCTCAGAATGAATTACTTTAGTTTAAATACTTTGCAAATAGGCAATAGACTTTTAAGTACAGTAGTTACAGTTGTTGCAATGGGCAACACAATTTCAAACACAATGCAACATTGAGCTCAATGTGAATTTCTAGTTAAATGCAATTAGTTACTTTATCGATTACTTTTCTAACCACAGGACTGGATCCTAGATTCAGTCCTGGGACATCTCCTGTAAACAGTTGAGTAAAAGCGTTTTGGTTACAGTAGTGATTTTTAAGGAATATTATTGTATTTTAAAAGTTGACACTTAGAAACTTTTTCACATAGAATCACCAATGTTATCCTATGGGAGGAAATTCACTTAGCAGGTAAGTAGTGTTATCGTTACTTTTTCTTACTCAGTGGTGGATCCTGGATCCAGCACTGGTGCATCTCCTGTAAACAGTTGAAAGAATGCGTTTAAGTCATACAGGCGATTTTTAAGGAATATTTGTAGTTTGTGAAAATCGACACTTTGAAACTTTTCTGCTGAAAACCAGACAATGGATTCCTATGGAAGGAAATACAAGTTACTTGTAAGTACGGTTAGAATTACTTTTCAGGGTCAGTGCTGGGCTAAAAGATGCAGCACTGGGTTCTCTCCTGATAACAGGTGAGTACATCGGAATTCGTAGTTTGGCTGATTTTAGAGGAATATTATAAAGTTCCAAAACTCCACACTTTGAAGAATTTCCAAGTGAAACCAGTCAATGTTAGCCTATGGAAGGAAATTCAAGTTACTGGTAAGTACAGTTAGAATTACTTTTCAGGATCTGTACTGGGCTCAAAGATGCAGCACTGAGGTCTCTCCTGATAACAGGTGAGTAAATCGGAATTCGAAGTTCGGCTGATTTTAGAGGAATATTATAAAGTTCCAAAACTCCACACTTTGAAGAATTTCCAAGTGAAACCAGTCAATGTTAGCCTATAGAAGGAAATTCAAGTTACTGGTAAGTACGGTTAAAATTACTTTTCAGGATCAGTACTGGGCTCAAAGATGCAGCACTGAGGTCTCTCCTGATAACAGATGAGTAAATCGGAATTCGTAGTTCGGCTGATTTTAGAGGAATATTATAAAGTTCCAAAACTCCACACTTAGAAGAATTTCCAAGTGAAACCAGTCAATGTTAGCCTATGGAAGGAAATTCAAGTTACTGGTAAGTACGGTTAAAATTACTTTTCAGGATCAGTACTGGGCTCAAAGATGCAGCACTGAGGTCTCGCCTGATAACAGGTGAGTAAATCTGAATTCGTAGTTCGGCTGATTTTAGAGGAATATTTGCACAATGGTGAAGGAAGGGGGTGGGGCCTGAGGTGACATGTCTGCAAACACGCCCTGTGGTGCGTTTTAAGTTGGAGAATTAATTCCTCCTCAATGCCGAGGGTCCCTAGGGTCCAACTAGCCCACCAGATACCTCCAGTGTGTGCCAGAGAGCTGCATTGCAGAGAGGTGTTCAGAGGCCATGCCCCTTTTTACAACACTCTGCAACGCAGCTCTGTGGCGTTTACTGGAGGTACCTGGTGGGCTAGTTGGCCCCCATGGACCCTCAAGATTGAAGGGGATTTAATTCCCCATCTTAAAACGTGCCACGGGGCCTGTTTGCACACATGTCACCTGAAGCCCCGCCCCCTCCCTTCACCACTGTGCAAACGCACCCCGTGGCGCGTTTTAAGTTGGGGGATTAAGTCCCCTTGAATCCTGAGGGTCCCTGGAGTCCAACTAGCCCACCATGTACCTCCAAAAAGCGCCACAGAGCTGCGTTGCAGAGAGGTGTAAAAAGGGGCGTGGCCTCTGTACACCTCTCTGCAATGCAGCCCCCTGGCGCATACTGGAGATTCCTGGTGGGCTAGTTGGCCGCCAGGGACCCCCAGTATTCAAGGGGAATTACTTCCCCTTCTTAAAACGCGTCAGGGGGCGCGTTTGCAGACTGCTGCAGGGAGGGGGCGGGGCCTCCGGCACGATGCCGGTCTTTTTTTTTTAAATAAAAAATTAAGAAGGGGGATGTGTGGCCCCCTTTTTTTACCTTTTTTGGGCCCTGGGGACCCCATCCCCCAGGGCCTGACCCTTTTTTTTTTTTTAAATTGAATACGGGAAGGGGTCCGCGTGGGCCCCCCTCCCGTGGCCTATTCTGGTCCCGTGGACCCCATCCCCCGGGGCATGCCACCATTTTTTTATTTTTTATTTTTGGAGGGGGGCTGCGTGGCCCCCCTCCTGAGGCCTCTAATGGCCCCGGGGACCCCATCCCCCGGGGCCGGCCTTTGCCTTTTTTTTTTTATTGTTTTTTTGGGGAGGGGGCCACGTGGCCCCCCTCCTGGGCCACTACTAGCCCCAGGGACCCCATCCCCTGGGGCTGGCCCTCTCCGTTGGGGACCGTGGGGGGTACCCAATGCCCCCACGGTCCCGCCGGCTCCCCGCATCCTTCGGGAGCCAGCATTGCTTTTCCACATGGGGAGCTGCTAAGATGCAGCTCCCCGTGTGGAAAGCAATGTGCTTTGGTTTTGGAAGAGAGAGCAGGTTTCCTGCTCTCTCTTCCAAAACCAAAGCAGTTTGCTATGACAGGACGGGAGCCGCGAGGCTCCCGTCCTGGCATAGCAAACTACAGTGTCCCGGGGGTAGGCACCCCGGGACACTGCAGGAGCCGGCCCTGGGGGGTGGCGGTTCCTAGGGCCACCACAGGCTCCAGGAGGGGGGCCGTGCGGCCCCCCTCCCTCCATTGGCAAAGCCCCGGGGAGATGGTGGTCCCCGGGGCTCGGTGGTCCGTAACGGACCCCCATATTGAAATATTTAGTGCCCCAGGGAGGTGGCGGTCCCTGGGGCTGAGGGAGGGTCGAGAGCCCTCCCGCACCATTATTTTTTTAAAGCCCCGGGGGGTGGTAGTCCCCGGGGCTTGGGGGGGCCTTAGAGGCCCCCCTCATTATTTTTATAAACCCCCGCATGCCCCCGGGACTTGGCCCACCCGGGGGCCAATTAACAACAAAGCGCGGGAGACCGCGCTTCGTTTCTTTTTTTCTCGGCGGGATCCGCGCACCCTAAGCGCATCCCGCCGATTCTTTTTAAAAAAATAAATGCTTTTTTCTGCCCAGGGGGTCCTTGTGGGACCCCCTGAGCAGACCTAGGGGGTCAGGGTGTGTCTACCCAGCCCCCTTTGTGCGTTTTGCGCACTTGTTTCTTTTTTTTTCCTCGGCGGGATCCGCGCACCCTAAGCGCATCCCGCCGATTTAAAAAAAAAAAAAAAATGCTTTTTTCTGCCATGGGGGTCCTTGTGGGACCCCCTGAGCAGACCTAGGGGGTCAGGGTGTTTCTACCCTGCCCCCTTTGTGCGTTTTGCGCACTTGTTTCTGTGCCTCGGTTCTACCAAGGCATAAAATGGCTGCCAACACTTCCTGATTTGGAGTGTTGACAGCCACTTGACAGCCAATTAGCATGCAGCTCGTGATTGGGAGGGTACGCGGATCCGACGCGGCCATAGATATATATGTGATTTTACTTGTGATGTTCTCAGGAACTACTGAACGGATTTACACCATTTAAGCAAAAGGCATGAGTCTGAACCAAGGGCTACCTCTTTGCCAAATTTGGTGTAATTCCGTTCAGCAGTTCGGGCTGTAGCCGCGATGAACGGTTCCTATGGAAAAATAAATGGGGAAAACACGTTTTGGGACCCCCTTTTTTCTCGGCCCCCGCTTGACGAATCACCCCGAGACTTTCAGGATAGGAGCGGACCGGAGCGCCCCAACAAGTTGGAAAATTTCGCAAAGATTCGTCAACCGGCGCCAACGTTATTTCAAATAGAATGTTGCGGATTTCCAATGGAAAATAGGTCCTAACCATAACTATCTACTGGTGGTTGCCAGTAGATAGTTATAGTTAGGACCACGTTTCCATTGGAAAAGTATTTTTGATGTGCTTATAACTTTGGCGTTGTTTGAATTTGTTGCATACCTTACATTATCTTTCATTCCATGCTCATTGAGCCAGGTCAATCATGCATGAAGAAGTGGTTATAAAATATGGTAACCAGGAGCACACTTTACATGAGACCACTTGAATAGTCAATAAAATGTGGGAATTCAGATTTTAATTGTATATGCTTTTAATCTGGATTTTTAACCTTTTTTATGTGCATTGTATTTAAATTCAATTATGAAGATCTATTTATTTATTTATTGCACATGATTGCACATTGTGACTATGGGTACATGTCTATTGCACTTTATGAAAATGAACGGCATTGTATAAGGTCTGCTAAGAAACATATGGCAGTATTTCTTCTTTGTCCATCAAAACTTTGCACTTCACGTGTGTTTACGATGCACTAGCACTTTAAATTTGAAGCGATGTCTCCGTTTCGTGTCATGTGATCAAGGCCTCGTGTGAGGCTGAAACGCGTAATGGCGGAGGTGCGGGAGTTCACCGAATAAACCAGTAATTGCACCAACTCTGGGTCTGCATTTCGTCTTTTATATTCGAATGGTGACGAACGTCTTTGGATATATATATATATATATATATATATATATATATATATATATATATATATATATATATATATTTGCTCCAAATTTCACCCTTTGGCTGCCGAACTCAGGTCAGGGGCTGTTATCCGCTTAACGTGAGGGTGATAACATGTATAAATATTCCAAAGCAGCAAAAAATGAGGAGCAGCACTCCAAAATTGAGGGGCTTAAGGTGGTTTATCGAGAAGAAAGGAAAATGTCAACGCATTTCGGTTGCCGACTCGCAACCTTGTTCACCACGATGAACGCCATTTTTTTCTTACATTTATAGTGTCACCTGACACGTGCAATCAACATAAAGAAAGGAACGCAAGAGGAGCAGATCATACCAACATTGTCGCCATCTTTAAACATGTTCATAAATTCAATGTTAGCGATTTAAAAAACAAACAAGGTCAGAAGGTGCTAAAGGGTATACTACCTCCAGCCTTCGTACTGTGGTAAAAACTTTGCAGATAGCCCATCTTCTGAAGCTAATCAAGCACATGTCAATAGGTTTGTACTTGGTGCTCACAGTCTTCTGTAGAAATTGTCATGCTTTAAAATGGAAAAGTCCATAGTGAACATATGATGTTTTGAATCCATAACAATGAATTTATTTTACAAACATGTTTAAAGATGGCGACCATGTTGGTATGAGCCGCTCCTCTTACGTTCCTTTCTTTATGTTGATTGCACGTAACAAGTGACACTAAGAATGTAAGAAAAAATTGGCGTTCATCGTCGTGAACAAGGTTGCGAGTTGACAACCAAAACGCGTTGAGGTTTCCCCGTTCTTCTCAATTAAACCACCTTAAGACCCTCAATTTTGGGGTGCTACTCTCTTCTGTGTTTGGCGGACGAGATATTTTGAATAAATGAGGCAAGGCAGATGCCTCGCGAGAGGGGAGGAGAGAGCCATATCACTGTCAGTGGTGGCTGGCAAAGATCGGGGTGGCGGGGCAGGGGGGAAGGGTGTAAATAAAAAGAAGATTTCACTTACCTCCTTGCCACATCTCTCCTCTTCATCCCTCCGCTCCAGCTGGAACAGGAAACACCCAGGCTTCCCTAAGCCAATCACATCGCTGCGATGCAGCGTTTTGATTAGTCTGAGAGCCGTGGTTCGGTGCTCCGATGGGGAATGGGAGCCTGAGCATGTTTTCCACCCGGGGTGTAAAGCAGCCTGATGGAGAACATGCCCAAGACGGCTGGCGAAACCTTCATGCGCACCCACAGAGTGCCCACTACTCCTCCCCTTGCTCCTCTGCCAGCAAAGCAGCCCTGCCCCGAATGCAAAGCTGCAGCAGCAAGAAAAAATAAAATTATTATAACATTGAGTTATCATTTTATTTTTTCTTTATTTACACTGCTAAAAAGCAGTGGGGTACGCTCCTCCGCCTTAGCGGAGGAGGCGCCACTGATCACTGTAGATATAGCGCTCTCCTGCCCTCTCCCTGTCACGCAAGGCAGCGCAGCATTTTTGGCTGCTGTGCTGCAGTCCATAACACGTTGGTGAATCTGGCCCTTAGTGTGTGGTCAGTCCTCAAACCCAGGTTTGCAGAGTTTCAGTGAATCTACATTTAAAAATACAAGTTATTCCATCTCTTTGTCTAATTCAAGCCCGCAATATCAAAGGCTGTGTGAGAAGTTGGTCTGGTATATGCTGTCCACTAATTATAGTGGGCACCTTGCACCAGTCCAAACAACCCCTTATTGGAGATAGGTTAAAGACAACCTTTATTGAAAGCTATCCTAGTGGTAGCTATGGAGAGCAGCCTTCAGGCTAAGTCTTGAAGGAATGTAAAGCAGCTTGTTTTACCAGTCTATAATCTCTTGAGTGACCAAATGAAAGAGGACCACACCAGGTATATATTAAAAATATATGTATTTATTGCTAAACACACCCCTCTAGTCTCTTTATGAGGCTAGAGTTCGAAGTACATAAGTTATAAGTTAGTTATCAACAGTAATAGCACAAATACACGTTTGAGCCCTAGGGGCGTACCAAAACATATACCAATAAAGTGGTATAAGAACCACGACTGAGCTAGACACAAGGCCTAGACCCTGTAGAAGTGCTTGGACCACAAGGAACCACCCAAGGCAGTGACACAGGGGACCCACGGGGGACGCGTGCAGTGCGAGAACACAGCCACGAATCGCCGTTGACTTCTATGGGGAAAGTCGCGGTTGGAATTTTAAAGAAAAGGGACACTTAGAGGAGGACTTGGAGCAAACCCCTTTAGAACTGGGTTGTTCTAGAGTCTATACCCACGGGAGCACCGGAGTACTCGAGTTACCTCACCCAGGGAAGCCGGGTGCATAGGTGTCTTTCGGGGTCGGGTTTCGTCGTCGTTTTCAATGGCGATCTGCTGCAAAGTGCTGCTGGCGGCCAAGTCGAAAGTGTTCGGGTGGATCCAAAGGTGGATCGAAGATATGAAGAACCTGAAAGCAGAGGGGACAGAGTCTGGGTCACTAGCCAGTGACCAGGAAGGCGATGAGCGGATGCCCACCGATGTCGGGTGCTTCAGGTAGGTTGACAGTCGTCTTAACTCTTCAGCCACGAGGTCCAGGAGGCATCGACGATGACCAGGAGCTGGATTCGAGCTGTTCCTTGAAGTCTGTCGATTGCAGAGGTATTGGTGACCGGATTGGACCCAAGAAGCCTTGGCAACGGCAAGTCTTGTGGAAATAAAAGAAGAATGGTGGTGCAGACCAGCAAGGTCTGAGGGACTCACCCAGCGAAGGTAAGTCAGGGCACGTCTGGAGCAACCAGGGAAGCCCAAGCAGAAGAAGATTGGCCTTCGAGAGGGCCCACTAGCCAACGGACTAGCGACTGAGAAGGAGCCTCGAGTGGACGCACTTAGAGCTGGCTCACGGGACACTCGTGGAGTGGAGGCCAGTGATCTTCAGTGCAGTCGGTGCTGGAGGCGGGGGCTACGCAAGGCCCAAAGTACAACTTCGTGGGAGACCAGGAAGAGGATGCACTTGCAAAAGTACTCAGTGTCCAGGGGTCATGGTTCCACGTTACCCACGACAGCTACGGGCCTCAGATTTGCTGAGGACTCAGGGAAGCCTCGGGGAAGTCTGGAAATCTACCTCTGGTGATGCAAAGACTTCGGCGTCCGGCGGGAGCTTCAGCGATGCAGACCGGACAATTGCTTCGTTGGTGCCTGCCAAGCAGGGGAGTCACTCCTTGACCCCAAGGGAGATTCTTCAGTCCTCTAATCTTAAAGTAGAGCGTCGAAGGTCCAGGATTCAGTGTCAGAGTTTCGTCCAGGGTAATCTAAAGTCCTAAGGACTGGGGTCCCATACTTATACTAAGTTAGGGGGTTAGACATACTCTGGGGACCCACCAAGGGGAGGATCAGGGAAGAGGGGTGGTTACACCCATTCCCTTTGTCCAGTTTCGCGCCAGAGCAGGGGCTGGAAGCCCCTGAACCAGTTTGAACTGGGGTATGCACAGGGACACCAAATGTGCCCCCAGTGCAGGACTTCAAAGCACCAGAGAGTGCTCCTGCCCAGCCCCAATACACATTATCTTGTCTGGGGAGGTGGTTACACCTCCCTGGGACAGGAAACCTATTGTCCAGGCCTCCCCTGCCGGAGTTTCAGTCAGCAGCAGGAGGCCAGACCCGTGTCTGTGGCAGCGGCATCCATTTTGTGATGCCAGGGCTTGGAAAGAAGTTACCGGGCAGGCCGGTGTGTACATGTCTCTCCCTCTAGAAGGGTGGAATGCTACCCCGCCGCCAGAACTGGCGGGGGGTAGTATTCCAAGATGTTTGACACCAAACACAACATGCTTCCGTGCAGCCATCCCAAAGTTAGCATTTAACGCGAGGTTATAATGCGCTTAAGAGTATATGGTCAGGCTGCACTACAAACAGCATCAGAGAAGGGTCTCCGAACACTGCAGAGGGGCTCTGCTCATGCAGAGGCACCCTCTCACATAGGAACCAAGCACTCTGCCTTCAGGATTGACAAGGCCTGCCATAGGAGTGACTTATAGGTTTATATGTGTGTATGTATGTAGTGATATAGGTAACCTATATCACAGTAAGGGGTGCCTGGACCACCTTACCCAGGCTGCAGTAGCAGACCTGTGGTGTCCTTTTGGCTGGCCTTCCAGGGGTGGCACAATACATGCTTCAGCCCCTGGCAGGCCTCTGACGTACCTATGCCCTGGGTACATAGTATACCATATACTAGGGACTTACAAGGGCACTCCAGATTCCAATCAGAGATGTGCCTAAGGCACATGGAAACCATTTTAGAGAGGAAGCAGCTAGGCTGGGGTTCTGATTAGCAGGGCCCCAGCCAGACTAAAGTCGAAAAACAGTGAAGCATCAGCAAAAAGTGGAGGTACCCATGTGAAGCAGATCCTACTCTCATACACAACCCCCCAAACGTAGGGACATTAAACTAACCTTGTCCAGTTGAGTCTTCATGTTCTAAGTGGAAGTACCTAGAGAGTCCATCTGCATTGGCATGGTTACTCCCAGGTCTATGTTCCACTGTGAAGTCCATCCCCTGTAGGGAAATGGACCACCTAAGCAGTTTGGGGTTTTCACCCTTCATTTGTTTTAGCCATAAGAGGGGCTTATGGTCTGTTTGAACAAGGAAGTGAGTACCAAACAAGTATGGCCTCAACTTCTTCAGAGCCCAGACCACAGCAAAGGCCTCCCTCTCAATGGCTGACCAACGTTTCTCTCTAGGGGTCAGCCTTCTGCTAATAAAAGCTACTGGCTGATCCTGACCTTCATCATTCAATTGTGACAGTACAGCCCCTACCCCCAATTCGGATGCATCTGCTTGGACAATGAACTTCTTGGAGTAATCAGGACTCTGCAGAATGGGAGCAGTGCACAAGGCCTGCTTTAGGTCATCAAATGCCTTTTGACAGCTAACTGTCCACTGAACCTTTTTGGGCATTTTCTTGGAAGTTAAGTCATTCAGGGGTGTCACTATTGATCCATACCCCTTGACAAATCTCCTATAGTACCCAGTCAGGCCTAAAAAGGCTCTCACCTGAGTCTGGGTAGTTGGAGCAGTCCAGTCCATGATGGTCTGGATCTTGCTCTGCAGTGGTTGAACCTGGCCTCCACCCACAAGGTGGCCTAGGTACACAACCTGACTCTGCCCTATCTGGCACTTTGTGGCCTTGATAGTCAGGCCTGCTTTCTGCAGGGCCTGCAAAACAGTTCTGAGGTGGACCAGGTGATCCTCCGAGGTGGAGCTAAAGACTGCAATATCATCTAGATATGCTGCACTATAGGCTTCCAGACCGGTAAGGACTGTATTCACCAACCTCTGATAAGTGGCAGGTGCATTCTTCAGACCAAAGGGCATTACCACAAATTGATAATGCCCACTAGGGGTTGAGAATGCTGTTTTTGGCTTTGCATCATCAGCTAGCCTGATCTGCCAGTAGCCAGCTGTTAGGTCAAATGTGCTTAGATACTAGGCTGATGCCAAAGTGTCTATTAGCTCATCTGCCCTGGGTATGGGATGGGCATCAGTCCTAGTGACTGCATTGAGACCCCTGTAGTCCACACAAAACCTCATCTCTCTTTTCCCACCATTGGTGTGAGGTTTTGGCACCAGGACCACTGGACTAGCCCAAGGGCTATCTGAGGGTTCAATAACTCCCAAATCCAACATCTTCTGGACTTCTGTCCTGATACAGTCCCTGACATGGTCAGGTTGCCTATAAATCTTATTTTTAATAGGCAGACTGTCCCCAGTGTCCACTTCATGAGTGCACCAGGTGGTCTGACTTGGAGTCAGAGAGAACATATGTCTGTACTGATTGAGCACTTGTCTACAATCAGTTTGCTGCTGAGCAGTGAGGCTGCCTGCCAAGGCTACACCATCCACTGACCCATCATCAGGGTTCTGTGAGAGCAGGTCAGGGAGTGGGTCACTCTCTTCCTCCTGTCCCTCACCAGTAGCCATGAGCAAGCCCATGTCTGCCCTGTCCACATATGGTTTTAATCTGTTGACATGGAGAACCCTGTGGGGACTCCTGGGTGTTCCTAGGTCTACTAAGTAGGTAACCTCACCCTTCTGTTCAACAATGGTATGGGGTCCACTCCATTTGTCTTGGAGAGCTGCTGGGGCCACTGGCTCCAACACCCACACCTTCTGTCCTGGCTGGTAAACAGTCAGTACAGCCTTTTGGTCATGCCAGGCTTTTTGAAGTTCCTGGTTAGCCTCAAGGTTTTTAGTTGCCTTTTTCATGTACTCAGCCATCCTGGAGCGGAGACCAAGTACATAGTCCACTATGTCTTGCTTTGGGGGCTTGAGAGGTAACTCCCATCCTTCCTTCACCAAGCACAATGGACCCCTGACAGGGTGACCAAACAAAAGTTCAAAAGGGCTGTAGCCAACCCCCTTTTGAGGCACCTCCCTGTACGCAAATAAAAGGCAGGGCAAGAGTATGTCCCATCTTCGCCTAAGCTTTTCTGGGAGCCCTTTAATCATGCCCTTCAAGGTTTTGTTGAATCTCTCAACTAAACCATTGCATTGTGGGTGATAGGGTGTGGTGAACTTGTAAGTCACTCCACACTCCTTCCACATTGCTTTCAAGTATCCAGACATAAAGTTAGCACCCCTGTCTGATACAACCTCCTTAGGGAAGCCCACTCTTGAGAAAATTCCCAGGAGGGCCCTTGCCACCACAGGTGCTGTAGTGGTCCTAAGGGGAATAGCCTCTGGGTACCTGGTGGCATGATCCACTACCACCAGAATAAACCTGTGCCCAGATGCTGTTTGGGGATCCATGGGACCAACAATGTCAATCCCCACTCTTTCAAAGGGAACCCCCACCACAGGTAGTGGTATCAGGGGGGCCTTTGTAGTGCCACCTGCCTTGCCACTGGCCTGGCAGGTTACACAGGAGCAACAAAACTCCTTGGTGTCTTCAGACATGTGGGGCCAGTGAAAGTGAGGGACAATTCTGTCCCAAGTCTTGTTCTGGCCCAGGTGACCTGCTAAGGGAATGTCATGGGCTAGGGTCAATAGGAAGCCCCTGAACTTCAGAGGTATAACCAACCTCCTGGTGGCACCAGGCTTGGGGTCTCTACACTCTGAGTACAAGAGTCCATCATCCCAATACACTGTATGGGGACCACTAGCTTTCCCAGCAGCCTCAGCAGCAGCTTGCTGTCTGAGGGGTTCAAGAGAGGGGCAGCTCTGCTGCTCCTGGCTCAGATCTGCCCTGGAAGGGCCCCCTGTCCCTAAGAACTCAACCTGATCAGGCTCAAGCTCCTCTGGGACAGTTCCTTCCTCAGGACTGAGATCATCTCCCTGAATAGACTGATCTTCCTTCTGAGCCAAGGGGAAGGCACTGCCTTTACCCTACTACTCCTCTTCTTGGAGGGCACTTGGTCCATTATTCCAGAATCCAAGGCCTGTTCAGTGTTAGACATTTTGGCCTGTGACCTGGTCACAGCAAACACATCTGCAGGGATGCCCAGCATTTCTGCATGGGTCCTGAGCTCCACTTCTGCCCAAGCTGAAGTTTCTAGATCATTGCCAAGCAAGCATTCAACTGGTAGGTCTGCACTTACCACAACCTTCTTAAGGCCAGTTACCCCTCCCCAGGAGAAGTTAACAACTGCCAGAGTATGGTCTGTTCTGACATTGCTAGCATTGGTCACTTGGTACATTTCACCAAGTATAATCTGCCCAGGATCCACAAGATCTTGTGTCACCATGGTGACACTTGCTCCTGTGTCCCTAAATGCCAAAGCCTCTTTTCCATTTATTAATGGCTGTTGTCTGTACTTGCCCAGATTACTGGGACTCACAGAGGAGGTCACATCCATGCCTCCATCACAGACTAGGACAGCCTGAGTGAGTTCTCTGACTAGGTCAGAGCTCATCTCCTTACCCAGGGCCAACCCAACTAAACCCTTGGCTTGTGTAGTCCCACCACCAACTGTAACTGCACTAGGGGGACCAGGTGCCTTAGGGGCATTGGTGGGGGCTGGAGTAGAGTCTTTGGACTTGGTGCAATCACTGGTCCAGTGGGTATTTTGCTTACAGACCTTGCACCATGGTTTCTTTTGGCCTTTCCCTTTGTTAAACTGTGAATCCCCACCTGAAGAAGATTTTTGGGGGCCTTGTGAAGACTTCTGGTCTTTACCCTTCTCCCCACCCTTATCAGAGTTCTTAGAATCTTGCTTCTTTGGGTCACCACCTTGGTTCTGTACCTTCTGCCTCACCCTGGTTCTGACCCAATTGTCTGCCTTCTTTCCCAATTCTTGGGGAGAGGTCAGATCAGAGTCCACCAGGTACTGATGCAACAGCTGATTTTGACAGTTATTAAGAATCTGCTCCCTCATGATAAGATTGTACAATCCTGTGAAGTCACATACCTTGCTGCCCATCAACCAACCTTCCAGAGCCTTAGCAGAACAATCCACATAGTCCACCCAGTCTTGAGTCTGTGCTTTTTGGGTATCTCTGAACTTTAACCTGTATTGTTCAGTTGTTAGGCCAAACCCATCAATCAGAGCACTCTTCAAGACTTTGTAATTGTCAGCATCCTCTTCTCTTACAGTGAGGAGCTTGTCTCTCCCTTTGTCTGCAAAGGAGAGCCACAAGATTGCTGCCCACTGCTCCTGAGGGACCCTCTGTACTTTACAGGCCCTCTCCAGTGCAGTTATCCATTTGTGGATGTCATCCCCACTCTGGTAGGGAGGGACAATCTTGCTCAGGTTTCTATGGTCATAAGACCTTTCCCTATCTCTGGGGAAATTGCTGCCACCATGGGACTCTAGTCCCATCTTTTTTCTTTGCTTTTCAAGCTCTAGGGACTCCCTGTCTATAGCCAACTGCTCTCTTCTGAGCCTCAACTGAGCTTCTCCATATCTGAGCAGTCTCTCTTTCCTTTCATGAGAGGATTCCCTCCTATGAGAGGAAACAGAGGTCCCTATTGAGGTGTCAGAGTGGTTAGACTCCTGAGAAGGAGATCTAGGCCTTCTGGGCACACTCACAATTCTTCCTGGGGGACAAAGGGGAGGTCATTCTGATCCTCTTCCTCCTCCACAGGAGGAATTGGGTTTTCCAGGTCAAGGTCATTTTCACCTTCCTGGCCAGTTTCAGAGGGGGGGCCCTGGGTTTCTTCACCCCTGACCCCTTCCTCATCTTCTGCCCCACCCTGTCTGCCTACCCCTTCAGACCCTAGGGGTCTGCTGAGATCATCTGACAGTAGCACCTCCCTGAGGTGTTGGGTGCTGGCACTTTTGCCTGTTTTCAGCTTCCTAGTATTGCACAATGCTCTCAATTCCAAGAATGTGAGATTATCATACTTGGAGGGAAGAAGCCCACTGGCTTCTGGCAAGGACTCACTGGGTCCTGGCTTTGAAGACATTACTAGTGAGGTGTGGTGTATGCACTACCTACTCTAGTGTGGCCTACTAAACTCTCTTGAGTTGTAGAAAGGGTGTGCTATCCCTTAACACACAACTCTAAGTTCAGTAGAACTTACTGTATCCTAAGCTTGATTTATATGTACCTAAGGTACCCTTAGTGGTTTTCAGTTGATCAATTCAATTGAGATTATCTGGTAAAACAATAGCAAGCTGGAATCCCACCCTCTGCACACCAATGTGAGAAGTTGGTCAGGTATATGCTGTCCACTAATTATAGTGGGCACCTTGCACCAGTCCAAACAACCCCTTATTGGAGATAGGTTAAAGACAACCTTTATTGAAAGCTATCCTAGTGGTAGCTATGGAGAGCAGCCTTCAGGCTAAGTCTTGAAGGAATGTAAAGCAGCTTGTTTTACCAGTCTATAATCTCTTGAGTGACCAAATGAAAGAGGACCACACCAGGTATATATTCAAAATATATGTATTTATTGCTAAACACACCCCTCTAGTCTCTTTATGAGGCTAGAGTTTGAAAGTACATAAGTTATAAGTTAGTTATCAACAGTAATAGCACAAATACACGTTTGAGCCCTAGGGGCGTACCAAACCATATACCAATAAAGTGGTATAAGAACCACGACTGAGCTACACACAAGGCCTAGAGCCTGTAGAAGTGCTTGGACCACAAGGAACCACCCAAGGTAGTGACACAGGGGACCCACGGGGGACGCATGCAGTGTGAGAACACAGCCGCGAATCGTCGTTGACTTCTATGGGGAAAGTCGCAGTTGGAATTTTAAAGAAAAGGGACTCTTAGAGGAGGACTTGGAGCAAACCCCTTTAGAACTGGGTTGTTCTAGAGTCTATACCCATGGGAGCACCGGAGTACTCGAGTTACCTCACCCAGGGAAGCCGGGTGCATAGGTGTCTTTCGGGGTCAGGTTTCGTCGTCGTTTTCAATGGCGATCTGCTGCAAAGTGCTGCTGGCGGCCAAGTCGAAAGTGTTCGGGTGGATCCAAAGGTGGATCGAAGATCTGAAGAACCTGAAAGCAGAGGGGACAGAGTCTGGGTCACTAGCCAGTGACCAGGAAGGCGATGAGCGGATGCCCACCGATGTCGGGTGCTTCAGGTAGGTTGACAGTCGTCTTGACTCTTCAGCCACGAGGTCCAGGAGGTGTCAACGACAACCAAGAGCTGGATTCGAGCTGTCCTACAACGTCTGTCGATTTCAGGGGTGTTGGCGACCGGATTGGACCCAACAAGCCTTGGCAACGGCAAGTCTTGTGGAAATAGAAGAAGGATGGTGGTGCAGACCATCAAGGTCTGAGGGACTCACCCAGTGAAGGTAAGTCAGGACACGTCTGGAACAACCAGGGAAGCCTAAGCAGAAGAAGATTGGCCTTTGGGAGGGCCCACTAGCCAACGGACTAACGACCGCAAAGGAGCCTCAAGTGGACACACTTAGAGCTGACTCACGGGACACTCGTGGAGTGGAGGCCAGTGATCTTCGGTGCAGTCGGTGCTGGAGGCAGGGGCTACTTGGAGCCCAAAGCACAACTTCATGGGAGACCAGAAAGAGGATGCACTTGCAAAAGTACTCGGTGTCCAGGGGTCACGGTTCCATGTTACCCACAACAGCTATGGGCCTCAGCTTTGCTGGGGACTCAGGGCAGCCTCGGGGAAGTCTGGAAATCTATGTCTGGTGATGCAAAGACTTCGGCATCCGGGGGGAGCTTCAGTGATGCAGACCGGACAATTGCTTTGTTGGTGCCTGCCAAGCAGGGGAGTCACTCCTTGACCCCAAGGGAGATTCTTCAGTCCTCTAATCTTAAAGTAGAGCGTCGAAGGTCCAGGATTCAGTGTCAGAGTTTCGTCCAGGGTAATCTAAAGTCCTAAGGACTGGGGTCCCATACTTATACTAAGTTAGGGGGTTGGACATACTCTGGGGACCCACCTATGGGAGGGTCAGGGAAGAGGGGTGGTTACACCCATTCCCTTTGTCCAGTTTCGTGCCAGAGCAGGGGCTGGAAGCCCCTGAACCAGTTTGAACTGGGGTATGCACAGGGACACCAAATGTGCCCCCAGTGCAGGACTTCAAAGCACCAGAGAGTGCTCCCGCCCAGCCCCAATACACATTATCCTGTCTGGGGAGGTGGTTACACCTCCCTGGGACAGGAAACCTATTGTCCAGGCCTCCCCTGCTGGAGTTTCAGTCAGCAGCAGGAGGCCAGACCCGTGTCTGTGGCAGCGGCATCCATTTTGTGATGCCAGGGCTTGGAAAGAAGTTACCGGGCAGGCCGGTGTGTACATGTCTCTCCCTCTAGAAGGGTGGAATGCTACCCCCGCCGCCAGAACTGGCAGGGGGTAGTATTCCAAGATGTTTGACACCAAACACGACATGTTTCCGTGCAGCCATCCCAAAGTTAGCATTTAACGCGAGGTTATAATGCGCTTAAGAGTATATGGTCAGGCTGCACTACAAACAGCATCAGAGAAGGGTCTCCGAACGCTGCAGAGGGGCTCTGCTCATGCAGGGGCACCCTCTCACATAGGAACCAAGCACTCTGCCTTCAGGATTGACAAGGCCTGCCATAGGAGTGACTTATAGGTTTATATGTATGTATGTAAGTAGTGATATAGGTAACCTATATCACAGTAAGGGGTGCATGCACCACCTTACCCAGGCTGCAGTAGCAGACCTGTGGTGTCCTTTGGCTGGCCTTCCAGGGGTGGCACAATACATGCTTCAGCCCCTGGCAGGCCTCTGAGGTACCTATGCCCTGGGTACATAGTATACCATATACTAGGGACTTACAAGGGCACTCCAGATTCCAATCAGAGATGTGCCTAAGCCACATGGAAACCATTTTAGAGAGGAAGCAGCTAGGCTGGGGTTCTGATTAGCAGGGCCCCAGCCAGACAAAAGTCAAAAAACAGTGAAGCATCAGCAAAAAGTGGGGGTACCCATGTGAAGCAGATCCTACTCTCCTACAGGCTGGCCTATGAACAGTTAAAACAGGGTCCACCGATAAAATTCAAGGCCACTCTACAGATCCACTAAAGGTGTATGTGGGGTTATAATATCACAGCGATGAAAGGATGGCCTGTGCTTTTGAGCGTACATAGATAGGCTATCAAGTTGAATCCCACTTTATCATGACCAATTTTCAGTTTTTTTATTTGGAGCTCTCACACAGGTATTGTTTTGTCACGCTGCAACACAAAGAACACACGGTTGTTTTTTAAATAGACTCAGAAACAAAAACCTGCCTCGAGCTAATTTATTCCACATCTCAGCATCTTTCACCAACTGCATCTAAACATATTATGCAAATGGAGTTTTCAGTTTCTTAGAGAGGCAGACAAGTAGGCAAGCTGCATTTACACTGTAAATGAGATTTCTGTCCTGACAGAATGAAATAAGTGTGCAGACAGTGTAATTTACAGTGTGAGGTAGACTCTGTATAATATGCTATTCTGTTCTTTTGTGGCAATATTTATATTCCAAGAAGAATAGCGGCAAATATTGAAACATGCAGGAAATGGAATGGATTTTCTTTGAAGTAACATGGGAAAAGCCTAGAGTGGCCGGAGCTCCATTAAAGGAGAGTGTTCAGCTTCCCCATATGAATTCAGAATATCATTCGAGGACATTATTTGCCTAAAATACTATCTTGGGTCTAATATAAGCAAAGAACCCTCACAAAAAGATGACAAAGGCGTAACGCAAACTAGCGCAATAGATAACCATGAAGCTGTCATGGTTTAATATTAGGCTTTTAGCATACTAAAGATAATACACGAGGAAGGACAAACGCACGTAGACTTTGTGTTGTAGCTTTTCTGTTAAAAGAATTGCTCAGATAGTGGAATCTTCCAAACCAAACACAGGAAAGCCAAATAAAGATGATTATGAATAATGTGCCAGGAAACAGGATACAAATCAATATTTTGGGTGAAATTCTGTGTACCATTCTTTTAAATCAATGCGATGTAAAATAAAAACAATTGTTGCACTTAAATATCGTGGAAGTCCATAGAACCTCAAATTAACATTATTATAAATATCAGTTTTGTTATTCTAGGATTTGTGGTTATGCGATGTTTTGTCATCTTATTTTATTTAAAAGTATTTTATAGCCTGTTAAGTCTTGGCCTTGTATAAGGCGAAGCGGCCGTCATTAAGGGCTTCAGAGCTCCACCCCCTCCCTTTACCAAATCACTTTGAGTGTATGTCAGGCTGAGAAAAGGCGATCCTGATACTCACCATGTCAGGGTCAGGCAGCCAGGCACTTTACTTGTGCTAATGTCTGAGCCAAGCCTCGCCGGGTGAAGATTTCACAGTCCTGATGGCATAGCATAACCCTGTGAGGTCCTCTCACTCTTGACCAGGGGCAGTGCCACTGCTCACTGATAGAATCAGAACTGGGCACCTCTGCTTTAAGCCGTCAGCGGAACGGGGCTGACTATCTTACAATGATGCCTTGTCATAGAGTTAGGTGGGGTCAGCAAGTCCCCCTGACCCCACCCCACTCTGTAACGAGTTAGAAGAGGTCCTCCTCTTGTTGACTGCTCCATGGCAAAGCCAGCCAATAAGAGGCGGCGGTGGGATCTTCTGTGAGTCCCTTCTATCCCACAAGCCTTTAGCAACCTCTGAGGCCTTTGTTCTTCTCCTTCCTGCCACCAGATGTCACAACTGTGGCCCGGTACGTGCTTGTTGAATGTTGGATGTGTGTGTATGTACAAATCAATATGTATGCGCACATGCCTGCCATGAATGGTTGTGTGCATGGGCTTGTGAATGAGTGGGTGAGAGTGTGCATGTGGATAGGTTAGTGTGAATAGGTGTGTGCTCTTGTTAGTGGATGGGTGGAAATATTTGCAAGTGCCCTCCACTATTTATTAGCATTACGGGTTGCCACTCATATCGATTGTCAAAACCTAGGCAAATACAGAGAACAAGGAGTGTTAGAAGATGACCGATAAAACAGTAAGAGAATACTATAAAACCCTGATGCTACTATCATGAAACCATCAATGATCACATATGTATGCGCATGTAATAGTATGAAAGAAAAATGTGCATGAGACGGTGATTGCCAATAAACTGTATTTTATGAAGTCTTTCATACTACACAGCTGGCATTTTTGAGCATTGTAAATAACAGGTGATACTTTTGTTCACAGTTTTTTATAGAAAATACTCCCACTTGGGGAGTTTATTTTAGGAAAATTATAAATGAATGCCAATCAGGTAAACAAAGATTATCCTCTCGTCATTCATCTGGGCTTCCAGTGCATCCTCTGCGTTGGCTGATGCACTGAACCCACAGAAGTCACAGAAGTCACTGACAAGATGGCAAGAATCTCTAGATATGGCAAGTAGCCTGTCACCAGGAGAATGGAGGCCAGGACTGATGACCTGGCAGGCTGCGCACCACCCATTAGAATATAAATGCCCCTGAAGGGATCTGAATTTGTGAAGTGCAGGTGGCACCATATTTCAGCTGCAACTGTATAGTTTACTGAATGTTCCTATCAGCTCAGTGACTTAAACCCTCATGATCACATATGCAATATATAAATGACATAGCAGAATACTAAGAATATAGGAAAGCAAAGGAGGCACACATGAAAGCATTACACAGATCTGATAGTAATGGCAAGCCCAAACTAAAATATAGCAAGGAATTTCCATTGCTGGTCCTCTTCCACTTTTGAACCGCTGTGTTCCTACAGCAGAAGATGACGATGCAACACCTGAAAGAGAGCATTCATTGAGGCAGGCATTGTGGTTAATTTTGCGGCTGATGGTGTGGCCAGTCCCAGTTTCACCCCCACAGGCTGGATTGGTATGGGGTGTGCTTTGAGTAACTGTGAGACTGCAAAGTAGTAAGAAAAATTGATCACATCAATTTAGTGTTGCTACAGCCTCATTTCGCTTCACCTCCAACTAGTGTAGGTGGAGAGAATGTGCAGCCAGGACTGGTTATACAAATGAGAACTTTGGCATTGCCACTCAAATGTGTCCCTGTCATGGCATTACCTCCTGTTGTTTATCCTGTACCACCCTTCCACCTTTAATGAGCATTAATCTCACACGTATGTATCTTTCATGTGTCTTGTTAACGCTGTCTCGGTGTGCACTAAATCACGCAATGGAACCTGTGAGGCCCACATATCTGTGTCCTCACCACCACTATGAATAATGCACATACGCATTGCGTATCATTTGTTGCAGATCTAGTCTTGCAATGACAATCCATTATACAGCCATCACTAACATGGCTGGTGAAATTTGTAACCAGGTTTGTCCACAAGCATAACTATAGTGGCAGAAGCATATAGATGTTTTTTTGTCCTGACTCCACAAACCGTAGCACTACCCTGCTTTTCAATAACATTCTTCTCCTCTGTTTGTCTCAGTCATAAGCCATATCAACCTGAATCCATGTGTATTGTGCCACCAATGGAAATGTCGATGCCACATTTCTCTGTGGTGACCAACAATGTTGTCACCATAATAATACAAAAGGCAGACGACTCCCATGCCCCTTTCACCAGCAAGGGTTGTTATGCAGTTGTAACATAGCATCCACATATTGAGCATAGCAACAGCAGAAGACAACAAATGCACGAAGGATATGAGACTGTCTTCTTTCCTGGTCACAGATGAAGATAATATTACTTAGGAAACATCACACATTTGTGGTGTCCTGGTTGCCATCCTGCACCAGACCCCATTGTGGACACCACATACTCCCAATTGTTGCACTGGACAATCTACTGTCCCTTGTTCACTTCCCTGCGTGCACACATGGTGGAAGGGCTCAGGAAAGACCTTCATCATGGGAGTAAGACTTATTTCAAAGTTGAGCTATTGAAACTGACTCCAGTTTCCATGCTGAAATCTGTGCCCATCTTTGAGGAAACAGTGGCCAACCTTAACAATCAAATGCAGGAACAGAACAACCTTTGGTGTTTCATAGGGGAGTTACAAGGGCAGCACACTGAGGAGTTGAGGGATTGAATCAATATATGGGAAAATGACACCTT
This sequence comes from Calotriton arnoldi, assembly GCA_963921515.1. Lineage (NCBI taxonomy): Eukaryota > Metazoa > Chordata > Amphibia > Caudata > Salamandridae > Calotriton > Calotriton arnoldi. The sequence continues at coordinate 756,193 of CAWUFW010007035.1, read as the reverse complement.
GAAGCTAATACAGACTCAGGAGATCGGCTGAAAATGCAAGCTGAAGGGAGAGATCAGCAACCAGAGACATCTGGTCGGACGCTCAATGTGACGTGTCCTTGTTTTATGTGCTCCTCTCACAAGCTCCCCGTATTGTTTCATACACGTTTCACAATATATCAAAATAATTATCAAGGCAAAATACCAGATGTTTAAAAAAAACTTTTTTCCAACATAATACAAATAGTCTTCTTTATACATTAAATTATACATTGAACTTAACACGAGTAAAGCGCCAGTAGTTTGTCACGTCTGCTTTACAGCAGAAACTCCATGTACTACAGTTGTCAATACATAAAAAGTCCCTCACCACTCACTCTTGAGCAATGACCTTGAGCAACCAACATGTATAAAAGTGCATGGGAGAACGCAAATGTTCAAAAAGATACATGTAGGGTGTGGGTGGGCTAAACAGAGGTGGATTATCAAAGCAAAAAAAAAAAAATGCAGAACATATTCTTGGATTCTGTGTGTAGGTTGAAAGGGTACAATATATGAGTAAATGCCTACAATCCAAGCAAACACAGAACTGGGAACTAAAAAGCACATGGTCTGAACAATTATATAAAACATATTCAAAGTCCCTCTGGAGTAAAGCTCCCCTCAGATATTTCCATACATCCTGGCCATCCCATACAAACATTCAGGGTGACGACAATATATCTGTTTAGGGAAACTAGTGGCAGAGAATGGTGGGTGGGGGCTTAGGAGAAGATAGGAGCACAATGTAAGAGAATAGCAAATAGATGACTTTTATGTGCTACATAGCAAGCTGCTCCTAAGGCTCAGCAAAGCATCAAAACACCCCTCGTCATCCTGCCTAGTATTTCTGGGACTTCATAACTGTTTGCTGGCAAGTCAGCATTTGATCCTGACCTGCTTCAAAGAGAGGAGGAGAAAATGGATACGAAGAGGAAATGCACTTGAAGAAGGAGACAGGTGTTTATTATCCCAAACCTGTGGTAGTGGCAGATGGTCCAAGTGGAAGAGGGACTGGAGAGGTGAGTACTGACTGAGGAATTTTATATTTACTAATGCATTATATGCTTACAGTGCAGACCTAGCATTATGGGCCATTGAACAATGTTCAAAGAACAAGGCGTAATAATATAACAAAAGGTAATTGTAAGAAATTGGGTTATTGGTTGAGAGGAGTGGAAGTAACACTTGAGCAAGAACCACAATCCCTGTCAGGGTGAACTACAAAAGTCACTAAATTAACCTATGCATAACCCTCTAGTAGCTTGGCAGAAAATCAGACAGGCTTAATGTAGAAGTAATGTGTAAAGTATTTATGCAGCACACAAATAGTAATAAAGTGAAAAAAACTACACAAGAAAAATCCGAACCAAATTAAAAAAAATAGAGTACATTTAATAAATAAAGTAATACCAGAACAACAAAAAACCATTTAGTAGAACTAGAATCGATTTCAAAGTTTTAAATGAAAATAGAGCCTAAAAGCGCAAAGCATCACTCGTGGTCATCTGATCGAGCTAGACCGGGGGAAAGTTACTCCCTCTTCTACCCCCACATCTGGCTCTGGAAAGTTCTTTCCCCTGTCAAGGCTCAAACTGTTCTGACGTGATAGAAGACATGGCAGTCTGGTGTCTCTTTCCTTTGTGTGTGTGCAGGTTACAAAGCCCTTTAAAGTGTAAGTTCCATTTTGTACATCGCCTCCCTAGTCTTCCTGCATGGATGTCCCATCCTGACCACACCTTAGTCTCCTTTGTGTTACTGTCTGGTTGTTTTACACAAAGCCCGACCGCACAGCTATTCACAGTCATGTGACCCAGGACAATGGCAGAAGGCACAAATGGTTAGCACAAGAAAAGGCTTTCTAAAAGTGGCATTTTCAGAATTCTACTCAAAACCCAACTTTACCAATAATGAAGATTTTAAATTACAGTTCATTTGAGTGTAAACAGCATATCTCGATTGCTCCTAATCTAAAGTTAGCTCTTACTAAATGTAATAAGTTGAGCCAGTGCCAGTCAGTGGGAGAGATGGCCTTGCAAAAATGAAAAACAACTGTAGGACTTTTTTTCTCTCTCAGGACTTGTAAAACCTTAGTACACATGTCCTAAATTTCTGTCATACAATGCACCCTGCCCTATGAGCCTTTAGGGCCTGCCTCATGGGTGGCTTACAAGTAGTCATAGGGAGTTTTTAGGTCTGGCAAAAGGTTTATTTTGGCAGGTTGTTTTGGCGGCTTAAAACTGCACTACAGGCTGCAGTGGCAGGCTTGTGACATGTTTTAAAAGTGCTACCCTAATGGGTGGCATAATGAATGCTGCAGCTCCACTTGTAGCATTTAATGTGCAAGCTCTGTGTATGTAGAGAACCATTTACTAGGGACTTAAAAGTATTAATTGTACAAATCTGAATCTGGTATGTGCAAATTATACCATGTTTCAGAGTGATAGCCCAAGTACTTTACCACTGGTTAGCAAGGAAAATGTGCTCAGAGTCATAATGCCAACAAAAACATGTTCAGCAATAGAAGGCAGCAATCTGGGGGTGATCCTGCAAAAATGACAGGGTCCAACAGTAAATCCTCATACAACTGTATGAATTAGCGAAATTACAGCTGGGGTGGAAGAGATGAGGTTTCAAACCTTTTCTGAAGTGCAAAATGTCAGGCTTGTGCATTTTGTTCTATGGGTAACGTTCCACCAGCTCGAAGCAAGCAGGTGATGGCATTTGTAAAAACATTAGCCTTGTCAGATTTTAAGAATTTCAAATAGGGGACATGACTTTCAATTCTTTCTACTTTTGTAAAGTGTGCCCTTCAGGTAAGTTAGTACTGCAGAATTAAAAAGTAATTCTTACCTCAAGTGACAGTGTGTGGAGTGTGTCTGAGATAGAGGCAATGTGCTCTGATTTCTTACTGCCTGTCGCCAGTTACCCTCCAGTAAAGAGGATGGCTCTGAGAGGTTTAAAGACAGGGATAGAAGTTTTGTGTTTCAAATGCAAATGGAATTGATGAAATGTATAATTTGCAAGTTTAGCAATGTTTTTCATCAAAGTGAGGTTTTGTTCCTTGTTTAAACCTTGAGAATTTTTGAAGGGAATTTAAGATGAAGAGATGCTTTAAGCTGAAGCTTTTTAAGCGGGTAATTCTTGCAGGGTTAAAGACGATTAGGGAAGGCTGCGTGTCAGCAACATATTGGTAGATGGAAAATAGTTTAATTCCTTTATCATTGTGCAGAGAGGATCCATGTATAGCTAGAATGGTTGAACTAGAATAATGATAGAATTAACCCTGCTGCTTTTGAATTAAGAGGTCATGAATCTGAAAGATCTCAAGAAGTCCAGTTTCACAAGTTGAGATCAGGATGTATGTAAAGACTAGTACTGACTCAAAATTATACCTCTTGTCCGATCATGAAGGAGAACATTTTTAACGGAATGTTGTGATCACTGGTGTTGAATGCTTCAAAGAATGCTTCCAAGATATCTAACAGTGCCACTTCTTGGCCAGGGAATCCTTATATGATCTTGCCAGACCAGATCAAAAAAGGGCCGGGAAGGGCTGCGATTTTTTTGTCCGCCCCGACTTCTGTCAAAAGACAGTCGAAAAGCGCTGGCTTCTCCATCAATTAATCCCTGAATTTCAGGCAAAGGGAGCGCAGATTTTTTTGTTAAACCCGGCTAAATTAAAGGTGATCTTCCATGGACAAACGCAGTATTTTCAATCGGAAGTCCAGGCTAAAGAATTCCTACTGTCAATTAAGTCAGGGTAAAACTCTGCTGATAGAAATAGGTTCCAGAAAAAAACCTCTTTCCCCTTTTTTTTTTTTTTTTTTTTGGGGGTATGGGTTAGAGGTAAATTACGTGCATTGGACTCTGGACTTCTAGGACTCTAAGGTCTCTTATGATGACTAGAATGTTTTCGCCATGTCTGTGGAAAACCCCTGTTTTTCTCTCCTTTGTCCTTTTGTCTTGGTGTTCTTTTTTCTTTTTTGTTCATTAACTGCTTCTTAATTCATGTTGATCATATGTAATATCTGCAGTGCAAAGGGTGGACATCTCAGCTCAGCATCACCAGGGACCACTGGTCCCCATGCCTTGTGCGGTGGGTGTGAGGGAGGGGGGGTGGGGCGGGAAGAATGGGGGGGTTTCAGGTGGGGCGGGTGGTCGAGGGAAGGGGGTGCGGGGGGGTCACACAGTTCTTTTTCTATAGACGTAGTTATGGCAATTGCTACAGTGCTGGTAACAAGTAATACACATTTAATTTTTTCCTTCTTTGTAATCTGTTCAGAAAAAACTGGTGTAGAATGTTGGGGCAATATTGGACAGTTAACGACAATTTTTAGGGATGACGGATAGGAGTAATTATATTTGTATCTGTTCTCTAAATTGTTGTGGTTTGAACGACAGGAAGAAGAGAGGTATCCTAGCAAAACTCATAAAGTATATGAGTATTGATGTATTATGTCTTCAGGAGACTCATGTCTCCTGGAATAACCGAGCCTGGCTAAAAGATTTGGGGCTCGATCTTCTTGCATGTACTCGACAAACAACTACTATTCGGGGGTAGCCATAATGGGAAGACATGGTATACTAACCAGTAAACGTGTCAAGGAAGACAATTTAGGTCGCTGGGCAATCTTAGAAACGATTATTAAGGGCTCACCATACACTATTTGCTCCCTTTATGGCTCCAACCTGGATGACCCCGCTATTTTAAATTTTTTGAGTATCGTACTTGCCTTATGGTCTTCTCCTATAATTTTGTGTGGGGACTTTAATATTCATCTGAATGCTAATTTTAATCTTTATAGCTACACCCCATATTTAGGGAGGAAGAGCAAGACGTTCAAGGCTTTACAGGGGCTTTGCCAGGAACACAGTCTGGTGGATATCTGGCAAAGACAGCGCCAGGCCGAGCCCGGATATACGTTTTTTTCTGCCCCTCACTGCAAATTTGTACGGCTAGATTATTTTTTGTATCTAATTTAATTATAGAAGGGGTCAACTGTGAACTTTTCCCCAGACTAATATCGGACCACAATCCATTAATAATACAACTTCCGGCAAGTAGATCGATACAAGCAGTGGCATCCTGGACATTCGATAGGAAGCTATTATTAGATAAGGAATATTGTAGCTATATGACAAAATGGATGGCAGAGGTTTTTTGTAGAAACAAGGATACTGCATCCGAATTGGTAGTCTGGGATGCTTTTAAGGCAGCAGTGAGGGGGGAGACTCTCAGTTTCTCCCTTCACCGAGAGAGGAGGATAAAAGAGAGGATTAATGGCTGGGTTGATCAACTTCGGGATACAGAGGAAGAGCTTATCCGGGTAATTGGTGATCTGGAGAAAAGGGAGGTATGCCAAAGACAGATAGCAATTGCAAGAACTAAAATACACCAGCATTTTGGAGAAGAACTTGCCATTAAATTCACTCAATATCGGGCCAACATATACGAATTTGGTGAAAATACCGGCAGACGCCTGGCTAAACGTTTACAACACAAGGGTGTTTCTAATAGAGTCTGTCGCATCGAAGATCAAAGGGGGCAGATCCAGGATTGGCCGGTAAAAATTCTGGAGGTCTTTCGGGAGTTTTATAAGGGGCTTTACTCTCCTGATAGGGAAAATCCAGTGTCATCGGGTGAGGAATTTCTTTGTGACTATAGAACAGCTAAGGTTACACGAGAAGATAGGGGTATGCTCTCTGCTCCGATCACGAGGGAGGAGATAGAATTTGCTATAACATCACTGGCAGCGGGTAAGGCTGCTAGCCCTGATCTTCTACCTCTGGAATTCTTCCGCACTTTCAGGCAAACACTCTATGGTGAGCTCGAATCTTTGTTCTTATTAGCCCAGAAGGGCCAGACTCCCGAATCTTGGCACAAGACTACTATTGTAGTCTTTAAAAAAAAAGACAAACCAGAACTTAGCCCCTCTTCTTATGGCCCCATCTCTTTAATTTGTGCCAACAGCAAAATCTATTCTAAAATTATGGCTCTAAGGCTCGGGAAGGTTATTGCTCCCCTGGTGTCCATTCGCCAGCATGGGTATATACCTGGCAGGGATACATCTGACCACATTAGGCGAGCAATAGCCTTATTTGATTGGGCCCAGGGCTCTAAGTCACCCCTGGGGATGATCCTGTTGGACGCTGAAAAGGCGTTCGACAGGGTCTCCTGGGGTTCCTCTGGCTGATGCTAAAGATTAAAGGGTTCCCGCAGGAGTTTATTACAGCCATACAGGCTTTGTATATTTCTCCTGAGGCTCGTGTCCGGATCTCTGGTCAAGAATCCAATTCTTTTGTTATCAAGAGGGGAACCCGTCAGGAGTGCCCTTTCTCCCGTTACTATTCTCAATATACATAGATCCGTTCCTTAGCAAACTGGATGCTAATCTACAGATTAAAGCAGCTATGGTCAATGGCGTGGCTTATAAAACATTAGCCTATGCCGACGATGTTGCCATCTTCACGACAGATATAAGTTCTGCTCTTCCGGCAGTGTACAATCTAGCGAAGCAGTTCAGCTCTGTGTCTGGCTATAGGCTAAATGTCGATAAAACTCAGGTCATACATTCGGACACCTCAAAGCCAGTAGAGATCCCGACTGTGTCAGTAGCAACTTATTTGGGGGTGAAGATTGCGCTGTCGGTGGAGCGAATACCGGAGATGAACTTACTGCCGATTTTGAAAGATGTTGATCAGACATTGGTAAGATTAGATCATCTGCATCTTTCGCTACACGGACGTTGTAACGTTATCAAAATGTTGATTTTCCCTAAATTTTTATATTTATTTCGGACTATACCTTTAGTATTTCCGACACTGTGCATTTCTAAGGCAGAAAGAGTTTGTATAAGATTCCTATGGGGGTACCATAAAGCTAGAAGGGCAGCCAAATGGTTAATACTTCCAAGACTAAGGGGGGGTTGGGGGCTACCCTCCTTAATGCTATACCACTGGGCAGCACTCCTACAGCAAATGGGGATAATGCTGGTCGGGGCCAAGGCGGTAGTTCCCAAATTTGTTAGACCCACTATCTTTGAAGTTTTACTAGGGGAAGACGCCCAAAATTGCTTAACAAAAGTTATCGAACCAAGCTATTATAAGAAAACAAAATTTAAAGTGATTCAATCAGCTTATGTTGTCTGGAAAAAATGCGGCATCGGTTTGGGATCTCGAACATAAATACTTATACCCCTCTGTTTGCACACGGGCTTTTACCTTTAATTTTGCAGGACCAGATAACCATAAATTGGGGGTTCTCGGAATTAGGGGCCGATTCCGATTCGGGCCGGAAATCTCCCGACCGAGCCGGACCCGGAGAGATTTCCGACCGAATCGGACCCGTGCAGTCCGACCGAACGAGTACGATGCGCACGTATGCCATCGGACTCGAAGTCGGTCGGACTCCCAGTGAAGTCAATGGGAGCCTGTCGTACAACGCGTACGTGGGCTCCCATTGACTCAATGGGTGCGATGCGGACAAGTGCGCCCCCTACAGCGTGTACGCGGCGAAGCGGTCGCGCAGTACACGCACAGGTAGGGGGGACCCATGGGTCCCCCATGTGTGCGACTCGCGCAGCTATGCGTACAGGGGGGTCCGACACGGACCCCCAAAGTACGGCTCCGACAGCTCTTTCGAGCCGGAGTGCGCGGCTCGGTCGGATTGCTCGCGGCGCGCATCGTACTTACCCGGCCGGGGAACGTCTCCATTGCGCGGTGCGAGTCGTGTCCGTGCGAGTCGGTCGGTGCGGTTCGACCCGGGATCGAGTCGGTCGGAGCGGTCGGGACGCCCGGACGAGTCGGTCGGCGAATACGCATCGTACTCGCTCGCCCGGACGCGCGTACGGATCGGTCGGGAAATAGGGCTCCGAATCGGATCCGGTTAAGCCGAATCCGATTCGGAGCCCTACCGGCCGAGATCGGAATCGGCCCCATAATGTTTTGGGGGATTTCTTTTGTGAGGGCCAGATCACCTCGTTTTCTAATTTACAAGGTAAATACGGGCTTCCTACCAGACATTTTTTTAAGTTTCTACAGATCAGAAGCTACTTGGCTAAAATTACAGCACAGGGTAAAGCCCAGTTCGGGAAAATACCCCTGGTAGACACCATAGAGACTAGGTCTCGGATTGGGAAGATTTATCAAATACTGATATCTGGCTTGCCTGATGACTTGGCTATTCAAAACGGCAGATGGGATAAGAAATTTGGCCAGGAGGGTACTGATCTGGAAGGATCCATGAGCTAGCTAATCAGATTTTAATAACTGGCAGTCTGAGGGCCCAACATTACATGTCGATACTCGATCTATATTATACTCCGGGAAAAATCTCTAAATGGTCTGGTTCCCGTGGGAACTCGTGTAGCAGATGCGGGACAATGGCAGCAGATACGATCCACATGTTTTTTGCCTGTCCTTTACTTAACAAATATTTACAAGATATTGAAGTATTTCTAGCTCAGATTCTCGGTAAGACGATTTTGTTAACACCTACTCTAGTGATCTTAGGGGTTGATCAAACTCAGAATACGGAAGGGTGGACTAGATCTGATATTGGTTTTGTGTTTATTGCAATGGCTATTTTGAGAGCGGGAATTACATCTCAATGGATTAGCCCTGACTCTCCCACATTTGTTAACTGGAGGGCTCGGTTGCTAGCTAATTTTAGCATGGAGTCAGCGGTATACAGATTAAAAGGCCGTAGGAGACGGGAGATGGGGAAGAAAATTTGGGCTCCAGTGACCAACTGGATTGGCTGAACAGTGTTTTGTAAATTCTTCTCCCCTTTTTCTTTTTTTTTCTCTTCTTGTCTCTTTTTCGTTTTTATTTCTCTGCTTTTGCCCGCATACAATGTTGCTTTTTAAAGGACCAATCTGTTAAACCACATTTTGTTGTTTACTTTGCCATAACTGTTTGCTATGTTATGTTTGTGACAAAAATAAAAAAATATAAAAATAAATAAATAAAAAAAAGGAGTAGTAAAGTAAGGAATTCTAACTTTACTACTCCTAAATGCCTTTTGTGAATACCGAAAGTCGTAAAGTTAGGATTTTGTCTCAGATAACGTTTGTGAATCGGGCCCTGTAATTCCAATGTGTGGTCTTTGTGTGTTGTATGACTTGTGCCAAGGATGAATAAATGTTACCTTTGAGGATTTGGATCGTTCTGGAATAGGTTTTTGTATGTATTTGTGAATCACCTTTGTTCCTGACTGACTTCCTGAACTGTGGGATGTGGATTCCCGTTATTTAGGCTGCACCCTTTAGAAATTATGCATTTCCTCTTTTAGACACAATGTAATATTATGCATGATGGACATTCAATACCCACATGAAAAGTGATGTAAATGTATTTACACCCTACAATATTCAATTGTATATTAGAAAGTTTTAAGTATCATGCACAACATAGATATATTGAACAATTCTTTCAACTTTGTAAATTGGACTCAACATCATTTAGCACCAAAAGCTGCTTTATTTATTTGTGAAACAGCTTTTGCAATGCAGCGTTTACCATGCTTACCTTTACCACACATACATATATCAACACTCTTGGTAATGTTCATTCATCAACAATCGCCGCACCATAATCAGGAAATCTTTGTTTAGGACTCAGCAAGTTGGATTAAATCTTCTTTATTAAGTTCATGTCGTGCACCAAATCGAAAGCAGGACATCTGCGAGTTTTGGCTTATGCCTTCAACTGGACAACCTGTGATCTCTCACTGAAAAAAAGGGTTAAAGTAACATTATAGTTATGTGAATTTGTCAGTGTGAACATTAACATTTTGGACAAAAGAAAACCACAGAAATTCACCAGTTCTGGTTAGCAGCGCCAACCATAATGTAAGCCCCATCATACACTACTTATGAACTCACATATGACATCACTCATGACATGTTCTATGACATCATTTAAGACATCACTGATGACATCTCGAATGTCATCATTGATGACATCACTGATGACATCATTTGATGAGTGTGCTGGTTTGTTTTAAAGTTTAGATTGTGGCGGATAACTACCATATTACTTTGCCACCTAATTTTGTTTAGTTTGGGTCCATGTAATGGATTTCAGTATTTAGAAAATGCATGTTCTCCTAATGAACACATTATAATTCTTTGTATTCAAGAGTAACTCTGTGTACAGGTGACAGTAGGCTTGTGTTCATTGTGTTACACATAAGTGTTTTGGTACTGCAGAAAAAGGTTTCAGCAGGGCAAAGATCCTATGTACTACATACTAAGTATTGTAAGCAGCCTTGAGTTATTGAAGAGAATTGTCTCAGTATGACAATTTCTGCTTAACATAGAAGACTGTGTGCACCAGGTACTAACCTATCACCTGTTCTTGGTTTGCTTCAAAAGATGGGCCATCTGCAAAGTTTTCACCATAGTATGAACAGTCCAGGTAGTAGAATGTTTAGCACCTTCAGATCTTGGTTATTTTTAGTGAATAGTGTATTTTTAACAGCTGTTGCATAGAGTGTGCACTGTTCTTAGTACATATTTGTTTTAAGTCTGTGATGTATTTCTTAAGAAAGTTTCTGTGTTTGCATACAGTGTGGTATAAAGTAAACTCTCTCTATAGAGTAGGCACTGTTTACAGTACTCAGTTCTCTACTGATGTCAGCTTTATTTCTTAATGTAGGCTTGGTGTGCGTCAGGGGTTTGATACAGATAAAAGCTGTCCATAGTAAGGCATTTGTTTTGGAATTGGTATTCACAATTTTGGCTTCTCTGAACAGTTATATACAGATGTAACACCATATTCAAGGAGGGTTTCCCATATATCTGCGGTTGATTGTTGATGTGAACTATGCTACATGTAAAGTCTTAGCAATTTATACAGTAATATGCGGGAAAACGAAGCTTGGTTGATGTCATCAGTGATTTGAGATGTCATCCGTGATGTCGTAAATTATGCCATAGAATATGTCATGATTTATACCATATGTGAGGTCATAAGCAGTGCATGGCTGGGGCGCAAGTTATAGTTAGCGCTGCTAAATATAACTTGTGAATGTCTGTCGTTTTGTTTTCAAAATGTTAATGTTCACACTGACTAATTCTCTGGACTATAACGTTACTTTAACCTTTGTTTTTTCAGTGAATTTATAGGCTTTTATTTAAAGCAAATTAATTCTTTTTGTGAGTCATGTACAGTAGAATGACCTTATAATATATGTAGTGTTCTGACATTATTTTAATAAAAGAATGTTTTTTATTGTAACAAAACAGGATGTGGTTCACAGTTTGCAAAATCTTTGTAAAATGTGTGTGAGTATTAAACAGATACATATTCAATAGAAATTGTTTATTTGCTCAGTTATTGTAACTCTGATATCAAGACATGTCACCAGCAATATTCTTTAGAGGTGTCATTACTCTCGCAATGAAGGGTGTGCACAGGGACTGGTCTCTCTGCTGAGGCCTCTCTCTGTAATAATGAGTGTGAGTAGTCGCGTGTATGGAGGGACTAGCCTCTCCTTTGAGACCTCTCTCAGATGACGAGTGTGCATTGTAGGGTGTGTGGAGGGACTGACCTCTCCTTTCAGGCCTCTTTGAGATGATGGGTGTGCATAGTAGGGTGTGGAGAGAGACTTGCCTCTCTTTTCAGACCTCTCTCTCAGATGACAGATGTGCGAATTAGTATGTGGGGAGGGTCTGGCCTCTTTGGTGAAATGTCTCTCTGTAATTATGGTTTTCTATACTATGGTGTGGAGAGTGATTGGACTATCTCCTTTTAGACCTCTCTCTCAAATGACAGGTGTGTGCAGATGGGTGTGAGGTGGTACTGTCCTCTCCTTTTAGACCTCTCTCTCAGATGGCAGGTGTGCATAGTAGGCTGTGTGAAGGGACTTGGCTTACTGTCAAGAGCTCTCTCTGTAATGATAGATGTGCATAGTTGGGTGTGGGGAGGGACCGAACTCTCCATTTACACCTCTCTCTTAGATGACAGGTATGTGTAGTAGGGTTTGTAGAGGGACTAGCCTCTCTGATGAGACCTCTAGCTGTAATGATAGGTGTGCATAGTAGGGTGTGGGGAGAGACTGCCCTCTCCTCTTAGACCCCGCTCTGAGATGACAGATGTGAGTAATAGGGTGTGGGGAGGGACTGGTCTCTCTGATGAGACCTCTCTCGGTAATGATAGGTCTGCATAGTATAGTAGGATGTGGGGAGGGACTGGGCTCTCCTTTCAGACCTCTTTCTCAGATGATGGGTGTGCTTAGTAAGGTGTGTAAAGGAATTTGCCTTTCTGCTGAGACATCTCTCTGTAATAATAGGTGTGCTTAGTAGGCTGTGGAGGGGGACTGCTCTCTCCTTTTAGACCCCTCTCTCAGATTAGCAGTGTGCATAGTAGGGTGCATGGGGGGACTGGCGTCCCTACTGAGACCTCTCTCTGTAATGAAAGCTGTGCATATTATGGTGCGGAAAGAGGCTGCCCTCTCCTATTAGACCCAGGTGAGGGGTGTGCGTAGTAAGGTGTGTAGAAGGACTGGCCTCTCTGCTGTGACCGGTCTCTGTAATGATGAATGTGCATACTAGGGTGTGGAGAGAGACAGGGCTCTCCTTTCAGACCTTTTTCTCAGATGACAGGTGTGTGTAGTAGGGTGTGGGGAGGGACTGCTCTAGCCTTTTAGAGCCCTCTCTCAGGTGATGGGTATAAATAGTAGGGTGTGTGGAGTTACTGGCCTCTCTGCTAAGACCTCTCTCTCCAATGATAGGTATACATAGAAGAGTGTGGGGAGGGGCTGGGCTCTCCTTTCAGACCTCTCTCCCAGATGATGGGTATGTGTAGTAGGGTGTTTGGAGGGACTGGCCTCTCTGTTCAGACCTTTCTCTGTAATGATAAGTGTGCATAGTAGAGTGTGGGGAGAGACTGGGCTCTCCTTTCAGACCTTCCTCTCAGATGATGGGTATGCTTAGTAGAGTGTGCAGAGGGACTGGCCTCTCTGCTGAAACCTCTCTCTGTAATGAAGGGTCTGCATAGTAGAGTTTGGAGAAGGACTGGCATCTCCTTTCAGACCTCTCTCTCAGATGATTGGTGTGCATAGTAGGGTGTGGGGAGGGAGTGCCATCTCCTTTTTGACCCCTCTCTCAGATGATGGGTGTGTGCAGTTGGGTGGGAAGATGGACTTGCTTCTCTGCTGAGACCTCTCTCCCACTCTCCCACTCACACACTCGCTTACACAGTAACACAATCACTCAGACAGCCAATCACACCCAGACAGCCACTCACACACCCACTCAGAGACCCAGAAAACCACTCACACACCCACTCAGTCACCCATACAGCTACTCACGCACCCAGTAAGAGATCCAAAAACCACTCTCACACCTATTACACACTCATACAGCCTCTTGCACACCCACTTACAAATACAGAGAACTACCCATACATACACTCACAGACCCACACAACTCCTAACACACCCACACAGATACTTACACAGGAACTCACACACCCACTCACACACATCCAATTTACATGCCCACACAGCTGCTCACACACCCACTTACACACCCATACAGTGACTCACACACACACTCAGAGACCCATAAACCACTCACACACCCACTCAGACACTCATACAGCCACTCAGACACCCACTCAGAGACCCAGAAAGGCAATCACAGACCCATACTGACACATACACACCCAGTCACACATCCATATATCCCCTCCCACACCCTCTCATACACCCATACAGTCACTGATGCATCCACTCAGAGACTCAGAGAACCATACACACACACACACACACACACACACACTAACAGACTCACACAGATATACACACCCAATCTCAGACCCAGATAGATATTCACACACTCACAGACCCACACAGACACTCACAGACCAACAGACACTCACATACCCACTCTCAGACCTACACAGACATTTAAACAGACAATCACACACTGGGGTGTGACACTCACCCACCCCCACTCACAGGCGCACACAGATACACACACTCACTCACTGACCAATGTAGACACTCAAACACCCACTCGCATTCTCACTTATATACTCACTCACCTATACACCCACACAACCACTCACACACCCACCCACACACCCATACAGCCACTCGCACACCCACTCAGAGACCCAGAAAACCACTCACACACCGAATCAGTCTTCCGTACAGCCACTCACAAACCCAGTCAGAGACCAATCACACACCCATTTACACACTCATACAGCCTCTTACACACCCACTTACACACCCATAGAATCACTCATACATTTAATCACAGACATGCACACCAACATCGTTACTTTCACAGCTATTCACACACAGGCAGTGATACAGTTATTTAAATTGTAACAGGATATGTTTGTATTAAATGTGTTGTTGTTTGTATTGAATGAGTGCTTTTGGTTGGGAACGGATCTGTGTATTCATTGTGGATCCACCTGCAACACAGCCGGAGGACCCTTTATGTGGCCAAGGAACCATGGCAGATGCACGGATCCGAGTGAAAAATTGGAAAAAAGGATTTGCAAACAAAAAGAAACAATGTTTAGGAAAAGGGTTGGCTCTACAAAGAGCCTTCGTATTTATGGTGTGTAGATGACAACTACACATAGAACAAGATGCAGTCTTTTAATTTGTTGAGGCACATCCTGTTGCCTGTGTCTACAAAATGGACTCTGTCTTTTTGATATATTTCATCCATGTCGAATCATAGGTTGTCATGGTATATAGAGCCCATGCTGTGGTCTCGCAGAAATAGCTTTATTTACATGTTTGCTGGTTTTCTCTATATCTCAACAAAATGGGGTTGGCCACTGCCACTTTTGTCCTTGGTAAGTGTTGGAGAACACCAAGGCAGCATGTTGGAAATATGTGACATTAATTCACCAAAGGTATCCTTCACTAGGGTTTCCAGTCCTATCCCAGTAATTGTGCCTAGGTCATTGCCACCACAGTGCACAGTGCACATTCATGAGGTCTGGATGTTGGCAATCTGCAATTCTTTCAACCAAAGGCAGCAATTTATGCAACTTTAACCCTCTCTGGTCAAACCAAGTAATGTCTACATTTGATAAACTGAGGTCCCTGTCAATGCCACTCTTTCTAGCACTATCTCTGGCCCAAAACACAAAACTATGGTCCACAATTCAGACTCTGACAATTTTGGAGACAAGAAGGAGTATCACACAGGAAAAGACTGCAGCAGAATGAGGCAGTTTTGAAGATGAAAGGCAGCTACAATGGAGGGCAGCAAGTAAAATATAAAATAATATATTTGATTGGATGGTGGAGTAAAATTTGGGAGTGATTTTAAGAAAAAAAGTAACTAACTGTGATTGGCTTTGGAAAAATAAAAAATAGTTATGCTGTTTTGGCTACTCTTCGAATTTCCAACAGTCAACCAAACCTGCTGCAGCTAATGTGAAGCAAGCATGCTGTTTAGAGAAAGTCTTGTGAACTTTTGACTTATTTGTAGGCAGGGACTATTGGAACCATGGTTACTATGGAAATGGAGCAAAAAGAGTGTGGGGTGGAAAGCAACATAAGAGACTGTAGTGTGAAACTGAAAAGCAGACTAGTGTACAAACATTGCTCAGTGGGGAGTGAATGTCTTGTAATTGTCTTGTAATTGACAATATTGCACAAAATAGAATAAAAATGAAAAGCATTAACAGCAGATTGTTGAATGCTTTTAAGAGCTTCCATGTGGATCTGCCTCGGATTCACACAGGGGCTGCTATTAGCCCCTCCGTGGATCCGCATAGTTGTGAAAAACCTACCAAATGGGACTCCTTTCCAAGAAACATAGAAAGGGTTAAAAAGAGTGGCCATTTAGAAGTGGTATTACAAAAATAAAAGATGAAAGGAAATCTGTGATTTGCTAAGTACAGGAGTATGAGTGAGAGCACAGTGGGAAGGGTAGCTATTTTAGGTACTTTTCCAGAGAAAAGAGATTTACAGGTATGTTAATTAGGTTGTACTGTAAAAAAGTATATTTTAAAAAAGACCTATGAGTTTATATAAGCTGAAACAAAATGTGTAGCTTCTAGTCACTACAGTAAAAGGCAACATAGAAGGGAGGTTAGATGAGCAAATTAACTAAAAATATAGTGAGCACTTGCTTATAGTATGCAATTTAACAGTATGCAATTTGTACCTACTCACCCAGTCAGGGAGGCACTTATGACCCATCTCATTAAAGAAAACTGCACCACAAGGCATTACCCTTCCACAAACCAGCTACTTCTGTTATCATTCATTGACTTTATGCTTGTCTTTGGACTTCTGCAACACTCAAATGCATTTTGGCTGTTTGTGCTATATAAATACCACATACATATATACTACTATCCCATGCTGTGCCATGATAGTATTTGTTCTCCTATGCCTACTTTCTGCATAGCCCTTCCTCCTATGGCAGCCATTTCCTCATTATCACAACCCATACACTTGAGAAATGAAACACAGTGGGGACAAGAAAGATGCAGTCCTGGACTGAGGAAGATTTGGACTTGCAGTCCATACATTGCATTGAGTTGTATTGTAGTATCCACCAGCCACTCATTCTCCTGAAAAGGCAGGAAGAGTGTATGCATGACCAAGGAAAATGTTACCCTATTTGGTGTTCATGATTGTTACAATTAAGTGTTATTGTTTTGCTCATATGGAAAGCATGAGGCTCATGCATGAGTATTAGAGAGGTGTTCCAATTTAGTCCTGGCAAAGTCGAGAATGCACTTCACACAATTTAAACAGAGAGGGGTAAGATTGATAGATGTGCACTTACATATACATTCCATCGTCTTGGCAATAGCTTATTAGGCAAGCTCTTTTTTTGTTCTTGGTTGATGGAGTGCTCTGTGTTTAATTACATGGGAATTTTGAAAAACCTCTAGCCATGCTTATACATGAAAAGATGAAGAAAGATGCAAAATAGCTAGAAGTGGGCTTGCAAATTCACAACATTGTCCTCTTTCTGAACTGTGCATGGGTGGATCAGCAGTCTTTGATGTCAAGTCTTTATCACCCTGTGGAATTTGTGATGGTCATGGATGACCGTTATTTTTGCTGGCTTGAACAGCAGAGCTTACCTGCATGACTGGAGAAGTAGGTTCAGCCAACACAAGACTTTCTGAAGGTGGATACTAAGGAGAGGGGCCAGCTTAGATATCCATGTTCTTTTTTTAAAGGATTTAACTAGGTCCAAGGAAATGGCCTACCCATGAGATTATGACAACAGTTGAGCTGAGATTTACTGAGGAAAGAGTTTCCAAATAAATAATGTTGGTTCTTTTCAGTGAGGATGGAAGTTATCCAAGCATGGATGGTGCCTTTAATCCACATTTCTCTCAGTTTCTGTAGAATGGTTGGGTGATTCACTGTCTTCAAAGGATAGTCTAGCAGTAAGAAAAAATAGAGTTCATTTGTATCAATGAAGGTCCTGAGCTAACTCAGAAGGCTACCATGGCAGTTTCTCTTCTTCTTTCTGAGCTGAAACATGTGTAGTGATCAGACAGCCTAATTCTTTGAAGAAGGCAGAGATATAGGAAATGCTAATTTTATTTGTGTGAAGGATCTGTTGTTGATTTGTCAAAGCTTGAGGAGTCTATGTAACAATGTTTTCATTAAGTTGGGTTTGGGTAAAAATGACTTATTATTTCTGGCAGGTGGCTGGATGCTAAAGCTTTTTTTTATGATGGCCTTATCCAAGAGAGCATCAGAGATCAGAGGTTGTGAGAAGATGATTGTGACATCTTGTAGTTGGTGTGGGTTTGTTGAGTCACCAGCAGTGCTTGGATGAGTACTCAACAGTGATGGCTTAGAGAAGCTTGAAGGAGAGAAATCTAGTTTGGAGTGCCAATTTTGGAGAGATGGATGGATTTTCATGGCATCTGCTGAGTAATTTGTATTGGAGATGTAGAGGTCTACCAGAGTGATACAGATGTCTTTCAGGTGAGTGATGCTGAACGAGGTCCATTCTGGCATTTATTTAGTTAATTTCTTTAGAAGGGGAGAGGAGTTGGCCTAACGGCTAGGGCGGTCGACCTCGAATCTGGGTAACTGGGTTCGAGTCTCGACAATGACGCTGAACATCCTGTGACTCTGGGCAAATCACTTAATCTCCCCGTGCCTAACAAAAAAAAATGAATGTGTCCTCATGTAATGCAACTGGTGCTATGTAAAGCGCTCTGATACCCGATTCGGGTCAAGTTCGCGCTATATAAAACTCTGTAAAAAAAAAAAGGGTGCACTTGTTCATAGAAGTAATGAGTATAACTTAGTCTCATTGCAATTTTTGTTTGGAAATTTGTATATTCTTGAGTGGTGCTGTTCACTGCAGTTGCTGTTTCTTTCATGGTCTATTGCAGGTTCTGCTTTCAGCTTGCAAAATAATACTTCTGAGTAGAACCAGTTATAGAACGGGTGCACTTTCTTCACAGGCATTGTTAGCATCCTAGCCACTAGAGGTGTTTTTTTTTTGGCTTGCCAGCTGTCACAGTTACCTTGACTGGGTTGGCAAAGATGGAGCTGAGATTATGTCTGGCTGTACGTGTGGAATTATAGCTGTTAGTGGAAATTTAGGGCTTCTATGTTTAAGAGGATGGATCTGGTTTGAAGCTAATCTTGTTTGTCATTTATTATACAAAGGTCGCTGTGATTGAGAATGATGTCAGTGATGCTGTCTTGGAAGTCTTCTGAGAAGGCTGGTCTGTTTGGAGTGATCTATAGATCAAAGTTAATGATAGGAGAAACTGTCTGAAGTAGAGCATCTGGTGATTAATGCTTTATATTCCATAGTTGAGAAGTCTTGGAAGATGGTGGTGGGCTTGAGGTTTGTGGCACTATGGGTTCTGCCTATCTAAGTGATTTTTCACTTTTTGAACCTGTCTTTTGGACTTTGTCAGTGGGTGATGCTTAGTACTCAAATCTCACCCACAGTAATCACATGGAAATTTGACTGGGCATATTTACCACCAGTGTCCGCCTTTTAAGATAAGGCTGCTGCAATGCAGCTTGGGTAAGGGGCACTGGGCTGGTTACATGTCGACACTTGTGCATGTGCCTGAGACCATGTGTCTGGGCTGTGCATATGAGACTGCCATTGTGCTCAGCCTGGTAATTGCACACAGGTGGTCTGGCACAGAAGGGACTCAGCAAGGTTAGAGGATGACCTGGGGTAGGGTTATAATTCTAGTGGGCACTCATACACTCATAGATAAGGTCAGTAGTTTACTTGTTTATCTGCAGTGTCACTGAATTATACACATGGGGGAAATCTGCCTTGAAGTGCAGTTTCGCTTCGTGAGGTCTACACAATCCAGTGAGGTATCAAACTGGGGTGACTCATGTACGTCAAGTTTGAATATGCAATATGTAGGTCCCAAGAACCTACATCTACCACTTATAGGTCATCCAGAATTTCCATATTTCTCTTGCTCAGATTAGATTCCAGGCCTTTGGTCTTCTTGTTGGGCCAAGTTAATTGCTCTGGTCGGATCACTGACATAATGTTGATGCATATAATATCAAAACACAAAAGTATTGTAAAATAAATGTTGTTAACAAAAATATTTAATTCCTATATTTATCTAATAAAACCACATAAATCGAGAGCACAAATATTGTTGTTAAAAGTATCGATCTTTTCTTATATCAAAAGCACAAATATCGGAAACAAAAATATTGTCAGCTTTAAATAAACATATATTATGTCAAAAATATTGATTCACACAATATCAACTACAATAATATCACCAAAATAATTACATTATCATTAATAAATATTTAAAAAGTACTATTCAGGTAAAAAAATTATTTAAAATACGCATAAAACATTGTTTATGCATGATAGAATTTAAAAAAAATATTACATGACCAAAATATTTATAATTCACCCAAATAAAAAATATAACTAACTACATAACAGTCTAACAAAAAATTGCATTGACTAGAAACGTTTACACAACAATATATTTGGGTATCAACTAATCTAAAACATCATGGTTAGATGTGTGGCCAAATTTGACAAGTTTGAGAGATTTTTTAAACATGGTTGGGCTTGCACTGACTTCCCATTAAACAACAGCTCAAATTTAAAGTCCTTCGTATGGTCCAAGGTGCCTTCTATGATCAGTTGCCTGCCTGTATTCACACCAGACTCCATAGACTCTCCCTGTTTCGTTCTCTTAGTTCAGGCTCCCTCCTGTTATTTCACTTTCCGTATTTTAATTGTTTTAGATCTCACAATTACAGTTCTAGTGTGACGATACCTTTGTACGGACATTTGCCTACAAGTCTTCACTTCACTTCACACTGATAAGCATATTGTGTCTGGAAATGGCTCATGTCTTTGAAACTGTTGTTTGCAACCACAACACAAATGATTACATTTAAAATGTTCATGTTTTGCTTACCTTTCATGAAATGGAGTTTGAAAAAACCAAAGGACAATGGCTTAGCATAGTGGTTTGAGCTATGACTGAAATAAATATTCAGGGCTGGCCTTCGACCAGATAACGCCACTAAGTAATTAGAATACTATAATAACCACACATTAGGTGAAACAATTCATAGGTATGTAGTTATCCTTGCTAAGTGTTGCTATTGAAACAAATGCCATTTTAAAATAAAAGCAGGCATGCAGGCAAGCATTCAATGAGATTTTATCTCCTTGCACAAATGTAAGCATTGTATTACGGTTTTGTTTAAACATTTTTTAAATAATAGTTATGAAAACAGCATGCCATTAACATATTTGCAATTTACAAATGTTGAAGAGGGAGAAATGAGAGCAGTGTGGCCCATTTGAGATTTTGATTTGCATAATTCATGACTTCTTCCCACATATATATAAATGTGCAGTGTAATTATATTTATTATCATTTCTGAGAGTCAGAAGAAATGAAGGTGGATATTTACAAGAAAGTGTTGGAGAGCAGTGTTCTGCCAAAATTGGTAATGCTGCGTTCTGACATTTTTAAAACGCATGGATGCGCTGTATTCAAGGGTCCCTGCACTGCAGGGGCAACTGGGACACCTTCCTGCACATAAACAATTTTGAAAGGTGATTAGCTGTTTCTATGTGTGCTGCAGAATGGGCACAATTCACTCTGTCACGTAGCTTTGACAAAGACCGCAAGGTTAAAATGCATCAGCCGAAGAATTAAATGATATCGGTGAAATAGTTTTCTGGAGTGCCTGCTCTTTCGTTGGTGGATTTGCATCAAGTGTCTTATTTGCATTGAAATGCGAGTCCTGCTCCAGCCACTAAGCACCAGCTCTGAGAGATGGACATGGTCAGATTAAAAACAGGAGAAACTTGGATTTATATATATTTTCACTGAAAAAACCCAAAGGTTACAGCAACGTTATAGTTAGGCTGATGTTTCACTCGTGCAAAACCAGAGAAATTTTGCACTTATACTTAGCTGAGCTAACTATAACTAACGCCCCTGCAATTCACTGCTTATGAGCTCACATATGCCATCACTCATGACATGGTCAGTGACATCACTGATCACATCACTGATCACATTTCAAATGACATCACTGATTACCTCATCCAGTGACTTGGAATGTTTTCTAAAAGTTACTGATTGTTAAACAAATATACTGAGGTGAGTGGATGTGGGAGTACCTGTATGGGTGAGTGAGTGGGTGGGTAAGTGGTGTGAGAAACTGCACACATGAGTGACTGGGTGTTTGAATTTTTCCATGGGTGAGCGAGTGGGTGTGTCAGTGGGTGTATGAGTAAGTGAGTGGCTGTGGGAGTGCCTCTATGGGTGAGTGAGTGGCTGTATAGAATAGTGAGTGGGTATGTGAGAGACTTTATACATGAGTGAGTGGGTGTGTGAGTTTTTGTACGGGTAAGTGAGTAGGTATCTAAGTGACTGTAATAGTGAATGAGAGGTTGAATTATTGGCTTATGAGTGAGTGTGCTGTTGTGTCAGTGGCTGTAATTGGTGAATGAGAGGGTGAATGAGTGGCTGAATAACTGAGCAGGTACACAGGTGCATGTGTATGGGGGTGACTAGGTGTGTAAGTGGCTGGATAGGTGAGTGAATGGGTGTAAGTGGCTGTATCAGCTATGAGTGAGTAAGTCAGTGTGAGAGAGGTTATATGGGAGAGTATCAGCTTGTTTCAGTGACTGTATAGGTGAGTGAGTACATGTGTTAGTATATGTATGAGTAAGTGAGAGGGTGTGTGAGTAACTGTATACATGAGTGAGTGGCTGTGTAAGCGAATGTATGGGTGAGTGAGTAGGTTCATGAGTAGCTGTATGGGTGACTGATTCAGTGTGTGAGTGGCTGTATGGGTGTATGAGTGGGTATGTAAGTGTCTGTATGCCTGTATGACTGGATGTAAGGGGCTGTATGTGTCAGTCAGTAGGTGCACAAGTGGCTTTATATGTGAGTTAGTGGTTGTATAAGTGGCTGTATGGATGAGTTGATGTGTGAGTGGCTGTATGGATCAGTGAGTAGCTGTGTGAGTGTTTGTATAGGTCTGTGAATGGGTATGCCAGTGGTTGTGTGAGAGTGAGTGTATGAGATGTTATATGGTGTGTACGTGGCTATGTGAGTGGTTCTGTGAATGGCGTCATCAGTGATGTCATTTGAGATGTCATCAGTGATGTCAATTACCATGTCATGAGTGATGTAATATGTGAAGTCATAAGCAGTGTATTGTGAGGGCGTTATAGTTAGCTCAGCTAACTATAACTGCTGAATTTCTCTGGTTTTTGAGAGTGAAATGTCAGCCTAACTATAACTTCCCCATAACCTTTGGTTTCTTTAGTGAATTTCTAAGTTTTTGTATTTCTTTTCCTAACTTCAACATCCCTGTAACCTTTGGTTTTTTCAATGAATTTCTAAGGATTTTTAAATTCTATTTTCAAACTATAAAGTTCCTATAACCTTTGTTTTTTTCTGTGAATGTCTATGGTTTTTTAAATTTCAATTGTGTTACTATAACATTCTTGTAACCTTTGTCTTTTTCCCTAAATTACTATAGTTTTTTAAAATTATGTTTACTAAATATAACATTACTCTCCTTCTTTTTAAAGTCAATTTTTCAATTTTTTTAATGCTGTGGTAGATTGCTGACAGAAGGTCAGCTAGAACCACAGGCAGTGCCTAATCCCCTGCATTAATATTAGTTTATGCCGTATTGAACAAAGAATGAATAGTAGATGCAAAATATGACAAAAAGAAAGGAGAACATATTACATTTTTGGAAAAATACAATCGCAAAGTACTGTAAATACTACAATAACAGTAAGGTGAAAGCAGTGATAATGATGGAAAAGGTAGGAAACAATACAGTACATAGAGTTAATAAACAGATGAAAGAGAAGTGATTATGATACTGAAATATAAATAACAATAGCACTTTTTGGGGAAAAAACTATTGAACACCATTAATATTTTATATAAAAGTATTATAACTCTATTATTTTTTCTTATTAATAAAATGTAGGGTCCGGGGATTTCTTGCGGAACCGTAGAAGCCCTCCTGTTCCAACTCTATGGGTTTTGTTCTGATCACGTGGTAGAAACGAAACTGCGCCTCTGTTCCGTGGATTAGCCAAACTGCTAACAAATTATTTTAGGGGTTTAGGAAGTTTGTAATTACATTATAGTGTTAGCCTGAACACATTTCAAAGTTTTTTAAGGTTTCTTTTCAATTTCCTCTTAAAATGAGTTGTTTTATTACTATACAAATTCAAGGATATGCAGTGGAATCTGCGGAATCACTCAATTATAAAAAAACAAATGTTTACTTCTATTGGTTACTCTTCAACCACACCCACATTTTGGTAAAACCACAACCAAAACAGTCACTTTGATCCTGGCTGTCGGTGCAGAAAGGTGCAAAGCTAATTGATGCCTTATATTAATAGAAGCAACTGCACCCGCTCCTTCTGTTGCACAAGACGAAGAAGGAGTACTAGAAGAAGAAAAAGTTAGTTCCACTCGAAAGCAGAGTGTTGTGTGGAACTGGTTTGCTGTACCTTCTGGAGACAAGAAAGGTATGCTGAATGCAAGCTGTGTGGGAAACAGCTTTCCAGCGGTACTATGAAAAAATATAGTTACAGCACTTTATCAATGTGGAAGAACATCAAGCGCAACCACATGCGTGCATATTTAAGAATGCTGAAGGAGAAAACAACATCTTCTACTGACACAGGAGGATCGTCATCTATGCTCAGCCAATCTTCTGCAAATATCAACATTGCACCAACTTGTGCATACTTTAAAGAAATGGTTGTTCATTGTTCTAAATTCCAAGAACTTGTTTTGAAAGAAAATTATGACATTATCACCATATTGGAGAATGTGAAGGGACACTGTGGTTAATTTCTTTTTGTTTGTTTGGCACATCATCATTCTAAAAGCACATGAACATGTGCAAATGTTATACTTGTAAAGGAGACCGGAAGTTCCTCAAGTGATGGACAAGCAGGAAGATGTACTCTCACCCAACCCTTTATGAATATTAAAACTTCATCAACCAGCATTGACAATTAAAGAGTGGTTGTCTCAAGACGTCATTTGAAAATATGAGGACATTATCATCTTGTTGAAGAAACAGATGAGTCTTCTTTGTTAATTTTTTTCTTACTGTTTTAAAACAGTAGTTTTTACGTCGAGCCTAGAGTAGCGCGCAAGCGCTGCACTGGCGAAGACTTTATGTAGTGGGCTTTTGAAAGCTGACCAGACGCTTGTGCGTCATGGCCTTTTCCGTGCGATTACCCGCACGGCCGCCATGTGTTTTGAATTATCGCACCCGGCGGCCGTGCGGGTAACCGCAAACAAAAGGCCATGGTGCACGAGCGTGTGGTCACGCCTGCTGCTCGCAAGCGCGCGCACCACTCGTGTGCTTGTTTTGTTTAACTTTTTTTTCTTTTGTTTCACTTTCGCATAATCGCGGCACCCGCGCTTTACTTTTAAAATTAAAAGTAAGCGCGGGTCGCTGACTATGCAAAAGTAAAGAAATAGATGTTTTTTTCTATTTCTTTACTTTTGCTGCAATCGCGGCACCGGCGCTTTACCTTTAACCATGAGTAAAGTGCCGGTGCCGCGATTGGTGCAAAAGTAAAGAAATAGAAAAAACATCTATTTCTTTACTTTTGCTATAATCGCGGCACCCGCGCTTTACTTTTTTTTATAACTATCGTTATGACAAGCGCCTCGATCAATCAATCAATCAATCACAGAATTTGTAAAGCGCACTACTTACCCACGAGGGTCTCAAGGCGCTGGGAAAAAAAAGGGGGGGGTGCTGCTACTGGTCGAACAACCAGGTCTTGAGTAGCCTCCTGAAGGTCAGCAGGTCTTGGGTCTGTCGTAGGCTTAGTGGAAGGGTGTTCCAGGTCTTGGCGGCGAGGTGGAAGAAGGATCTGCCGCCGGTGGTGGTTCTTCGAATGCGAGGGACGGTGGCGAGGGAGAGGTCGGCGGAGAAGAGTTGGCGGTTGGGGACGTAGAAGAGGAGTCGTCTGTTGAGGTAGGCTGGGCCAGTCTTGTGGAGTGCCTTGTGTGCGTGGATGAGGAGTTTGAAGGAGATTCTCCTGTCGACGGGGAGCCAGTGCAGGTTCCTCAGGTGGGGGTGATGTGGCTGTGGTGTGGTACATCGAGGATCAGGCGTGCGGAGGCGTTTTGTATGCGTTGCAGTCGCTTGATGAGCTTGGCCGGGGCTCCCGCGTAGAGGGCGTTCCCATAGTCAAGTCTGCTGCTGACGAGGGCCTGGGTGACTGTTCTTCTCGTGTCTGTCGGGATCCACCTGTAGATCTTGCGAAGCATGCGGAGGGTGTTGAAGCAGGAGGATGAGACTGCGTTGACTTGCTTGGCCATGGAGAGCGTTGAGTCGAGGATGACTCCCAGGTTGCGTGCGTGGTCGGTGGGTGTCGGGCTGCTCCCAGCGTCGTTGGCCACCAGGAGTCGTCCCAGGCTTAAGGGGTTGGAGCCGAGGATGAGGACCTCTGTCTTCTCCGTGTTCAGTTTTAGTCGGCTGATCTTCATCCAATCGGCGACGGCCTTCATTCCTTCATGGAGGTTGGATTTCGCGGCGAGGGGGTCCTTGGTGAGGGAGAGGATCAGTTGAGTGTCGTCGGCGTAGGAGATTATGTTGAGGTCGTGCTGTCTGGCGATGCGTGCGAGCGGGGCCATGTAGATGTTGAACAGTGTTGGGCTGAGGGACGATCCCTGGGGTACGCCGCAGATGATCTCGGAGGCTTCGGATCGGAATGGTGGGAGGCGGACTCTCTGGGTTCTGCCGGCGAGGAAGGAGGTGGCCCATTCCAGGGCCTTGTCTCGGATCCCTGCGTCATGGAGGCGTGCGCGTAGAGTGCGGTGGCAGACAGTGTCGAAGGCGGCGGAGAGGTCCAGCAGGATGAGGGCTGCGGTCTCACCGTTGTCCAGCAGGATCCTGATGTCGTCGGTGGCGGCGATGAGGGCAGTCTCAGTGCTGTGGTTGCTGCGGAACCCCGATTGGGATGGGTCCAGGATGCTGTTTTCTTCGAGATATCGGGTTAGCTGTTTGTTGACGATCTTCTCGATGACCTTGGCTGGGAACGGAAGCAGGGAAATGGGCCGGAAGTTCTTGAGGTCTCTCGGGTCCGCCTTGGGTTTTTTGAGTAGGGCGTTGATCTCTGCGTGTTTCCAGCTCTCTGGGAAGGTCGCGGTCTCGAAGGAGAGATTGATGATGTTGCACAGGTGGGGTGCGATGGAGCTGCTGGCTTTGTTGAAGATGTGGTGTGGGAAAGGGTCTGACGGGGAGCCGGAGTGTATTGTGCTCATGGTCTTGATGGTGTCCTCGATGTTCACGCTGGCCCAGGCTGGCAGGGGGTCGTGGTCGATGGTGTGCGGCGGGTCTGGTGCATCGATCTTAGTTGGGGTTGTCTGGGTGTTGAAGCTGTCGTGGATGTCGGCGATCTTGCGGTGGAAGAAGGTGGCGAGGGAATCGCACAGGGGTTGCGACGGCGGGATGTCGTTGGTGTTGGAGCTGGGTTTGGAGAGTTCCTTCACGATGTTGAAAAGCTCCTTGCTGTTGTGTGCGTTGTTGTCGAGGCGGTCTTTGAAGGAGATTCTCTTGGCGGACTTGATGAGGTGGTGGTGGTTACGGATGGCGTCTTTGTGGGCTGCGTGGCTGTCCGGTGTCTTATCACTGTGCCATTTCTTCTCTAGTTTCCGGCAGGTACGCTTGGAAACTAGGAGTTCCGAGGTGAACCAGCAGGCTCTTTTGGTGGTGTCACTGTAGGTGAGTTTTTTCAGCGGGGCGAGGGTGTTGGCACAGTCGTCCATCCATCGTCTGAGGTTGCAGGCAGCGTCGTCAGTGTTGGATGGGTCGGAGGGAGGGCTGAGAGCGAGGGTTGCCCGTAGTTGGTCTTCGGTGACTTTGCTCCAGCAGCGGCGTGGGATCTGTTGGGTGCGGTGGTGTGTGGTGGGTTTCTGGAAGGTGAAATGGATGCAGCGGTGGTCGGTCCAGAGGAGTTCCGTGGTGTGGCTGAAGGAGACGTGGGAGCTTGAGGAGAAGATGGGGTCAAGCGTGTGGCCGGCGGAATGGGTCGGTGTTGTGACGAGCTGGCTCAGACCGAGGTTGGCGAGGTTGTCGATCAGGGTGGTGGAGTTGCTGTCGTTGTTGTTCTCCAGGTGAAAATTCAGGTCTCCGAGGAGGATGTAGTCGGTAGAGGTCAGGGCGTGCGTGCTGATGAAGTCGGCGATGGAGTCGCTGAACTGGGGTCGGGGCCCAGGGGGTCTGTAGACAAGGGTACCTCTAAGGGTGGTGTTGGGGTCCGTGTGGATCTGGAAGTGCATGTGTTCGGCGGTGCTGAGAGTGTTGTCGGTGCTGGTCGAGACCCTGATGGTGTTCTTGTGGACGATGGCGATTCCTCCTCCTACTGCGTTGACGCGGTCTCTGTGGGTGATCTTATAGCCGTCTGCGATGGCTATGGCGATGTCGGGGGCGGAGGAGTCGTTCATCCAGGTCTCTGTCAGGAAGGCGACGTCTGGTGATGATGAGTCGAGCAGGTCCCAGAGCTCGACGGCGATGGGCATTCCACCAGTACCGTTCCCTATGTCATTCATGTAACCACGCCCTTACATTGTTTTCTAAAGTGCTGTATCATCCTTCTTGGACTATCTCAGCGCTAGATCAAAATACAAATAAATACGAATAACTTTTGGTCTCCTCTTTCCCTTGCTTTGTCATCCTAGAACTGTTTTTAATACATGCCAGTTCCGGAGAGTGTTGATTGGACGCGATGTGTCCGTCTAACGAGTACGACACACCACCATAGACTCCAGGCGCAGTATGCGCCTAACGAGACGCCACCATAGACTCCAGGCGCAGTACTGAGTGTGCCTAATGACACACCACCATAGACTCCAGGCGCAGTGTGCGCCTAACAATACGCCACCATAGACTCCAAGCGCAGTGTGCGACTGAAGAGACGCCACCATAGACACCAGGCGCAGTGTGTGCATAATGACACACCACTATAGACTCCAGTCGCAGTGTGTGCATAACAACACACCACCATAGACTCACTCGAGGCGCAGTGGGCGCCTAATGACACACCACCATAGAGTCCAGGTGCAGTGTGCGCCTAACGAGATGCCACCCCAGACTCAAGGCGCACTCGTGCCTTGTGGTCCCTTTGAAGACGGGGGCTGCTGTTCTGTTCATGGTGCGTGGAGGGGGGTCACTGCTCCATTCCATGCATTTTGAACCGCGGGCCGCACTCCCGCCTCCCTCCGACGTTGATGCCAGGCATGCCCAACCTCCATCCGCTGTGAAACACCTGGACCGCAACCCATAAAGCACCCTAGTGCCAATCAATATACCAGAGTATCGACCACTGATACAGCGCACACCAAACCAAACCGTACCTCGGATCTTTAACAATAGCTGATATTACAACCCAATTCAGTTGCACCCATTGTAATAACCCAGAATGCAGGCAGGGTTGGTCCTGCTGGTAACGCGCTCTGCAGCAGGCACTCAGCACCCTGAACTACAAGTTCCACACCCAATACTCTCCTGTGAGCCGAGAGGTGAAGTCAAGGGACAGCGTGTAATTCACATTATGAGAATAGATTTGCGGGAAGGAATGGAATTCATTAGTCATCATTCCTGGTAGGTACATGTATCTTACAGACCCGTGAACCTACATCTAAAGTTAAGTACCTAAAGACATGCTAATGCATGTACACGTTTATGAATATGTAGATATGTACATGCAGAGAGTCGCACATGTAAATGTTTAGTAATATGTGTACGCACCCCCAGTTAGAGATCTGTACATATGCACATTCTCTTGGGCCTGGGGTGGGCGCAATGACCGTGTTCGTACCAATCCCGCAAACCAAGGTGATACACCGGCCCGCTCTTTGTTCTCCATTACGCCCTCTTTCGCAATGTGTGAGTTTCCGTTTCTATCTTACTTAGTTACAATTTTCACAAAAGGAAAGTTTGCTGTTTTCCACCCACACAAATATTTTTGGCAGGGTCATACAGTTTTATTTCTGTCAAACCAGCCAAGAAATTTTAGGTCAAGGGAAAAAGCAGTCCTCAGACCCTGCCGAGGAGCACCGTCCAAAGGAGCCGGGCCCCTCAGCTGCCGGAGGAGGAGCAGGGCCTCTCAGCAGCCCGAGGAGCAGGGCCACTCAGCTGCCAGTGGAGGAGCAGGGCCTCTCAGCTGCCCAAGGAGGAGCAGGGCCTCTCAGCTGCCCGAGGAGGAGCAGGGCCTCTCAGCTGCCGGAGGAGGAGCAGGGCCTCTCAGCTGCCGGCGGAGCAGGGCCTCTCAGCTGCCCGAGGAGCAGGGCCTCCCAGCTGCCCAAGGAGCAGGGCCTCTCAGCTGCCGGAGGAGGAGCAGGGCCTCTCAGCTGCCGGCAGAGCAGGGCCTCTCAGCTGCCTGAGGACCAGGGCCTCCCAGCTGCCCGAGGAGCAGGGCCTCTCAGCTGCCGGAGGAGGAGCAGGGCCTCTCAGCTGCCGGAGGAGGAGCAGGGCCTCTCAGCTGCCGGCGGAGCAGGGCCTCTCAACTGCCCGAGGAGCAGGGCCTCTCAGCTGCCGGTGGAGGAGCAGGGCCTCTCAGCTCCTAGATCAGCAGCAGGGCCTCTCAGCTGCCCGAGGAGCAGGGCCTCTCAGCTGCCCGAGGAGCAGGGCCTCTCAGCTACCGGAGGAGGAGCAGGGCCTCTCAGCTGCCAGCGGAGGAGAAGGGCCTCTCAGCTGCTGGCGGAGGAGCAGGGCCTCTCAGCTCCCAGATCAGCAGCAGGGCCTCTCAGCTGCCGGAGGAGCAGGGCCTCTCAGCTCCCAGATCAGCAGCAGGGCCTCTCAGCTGCCGGAGGAGCAGGGCCTCTCTCAGCTGCCGGAAGAGCAGGGCCTCTCAGCTCCCAGATCAGCAGCAGGGCCTCTCAGCTGCCCGAGGAGCAGGGCCTCTCAGCTCCCAGATCAGCAGCAGGGCTTCTCGACTCCATGACAAAAGGCATGGCCTCTCCTGCTGCTAGTGGGGGTGCAGCACCCCTCGGCTCTCTGAGACAAGCATTGGCATGGCCAATAGGTCTCGTCTTGGGGACCTTATAAGTGTTTAGCCATGCAACGGTTGTTGTTGTTGCACCAAGGATATTGTGCTGCATAACTAAATACTTATAAGGTCCCAAAAGCGAGACCTATTGGCTATGCCAATGCTTGTTTTAATATGCAACTATTTTGCATAACATATAATTCTTTGCACTTTTGCAATACTAAATTGTGCATTTTATTGCTAAATAAAAATGTAATTTTTTTTTTTTAAAGAATATAAAAACCCCCACATATTCTGCAAAGAGCTGTGTAAATGTTCTTGTTATTGCCTTGCTGTATCAGTGTTTTAATGAGTGTGTGTGAGTATCTTAGTATATGAGTTAGTGTGTGTCTGGGCATGCTATTGTATGAATAAATGTCTGCATGGGAATGTCAGTGTATGTGTTGGTGTGTGCCTGCTTTTGTAAGTGTATACATCAGTGTGTGACTTGGTGTGTCACCGTATGAATAAGCATATTCCTGGGTGTGTCAGTGTATGTGTGTGTGACTGGGTATGTGAGTGTTTAAATAAGTGTGTGTCTTGATGTGTCAGTGCCTGTCTTACTGTGTGCTTGGATATGTCACTGCAGAAAAAATTGTGTGTATGGGTGTGTTAGTATATATGTCAGTGTAGCCTGGGTGTGTCAGTGTATGCATCAGTGTGTTCCTGTGTGTGTCACTGTATGAATTAGTGTATGTCTGGGTGTGTCAGTGTATGTGTTAGTGTGGGCCTGAGTTTGACTGTATTTAGGTAAGTGTATAGGTGTGCTAGTGAATGCATCAGTATGTGCATGGGTTTATCATTTTATCTGACAGTGTGTCTTGGTGTGTCATTGTTTAAATAAGTGTGTGTCATATTTGTCAACATGCACATAGGTATGTCAGTATATGTGTAGGTGTGTGCCTGAGTGCGTCAGTGTATGTGTCAGTGTGTGTTTGAGTCTCTCAGTGCATAAATGAGTGTGTGTTTGGGTGTGTCAGCATATCTGTCAGTGTGTGCCTAGGCGTGTCACTGTATGCATCAGTGTGTGTCTGGGTGTACCAGTGTATGTGTTATTGTGGGTCAGAGTATGTCTGGTTGTGTTAGTGTATGCATCAGTGTGTGCATGGGTGTATCAGTTTATGAGATAGAGTGTGTCTTGGTGTGTCAGTGTTTAAATAAGTGTGTGTTTAGGTGTGCCTGTATATGTCAGTGTGTGCCTGGGTGTGTCAGGGTATGCATCAGTGTGTGCCTCAATGTGTCAGTGTATGTGTGCGATTGGATATGTCAGTGTTTAAATTAGTTGGTCTGGGTGTGTCAGTGTATGTGTCAGTGTGTGCATGAGTGTATCAGTTTATGTCATAGTGTGTGTCTGGGTGTGCTACCGTATGCATCAATTAATGCTTCGCTCTGCGAGTGTATGTGTTAAAGTGTGCCTGGGTGTGTTAGTGTATTGTTAGAGGAATATATACAATAAAATGTCAGAGCAAGGAGCTGTGCCAAATTTGGCAGCGCTGCGCCCCAACATTTTGAAAACACAGGAATTCACCGTATTCACAAGAATATGGCATGCTCCTGTGTTTCCCCTAGCACTGGTGCAAAAAAAACTGCCTAGTGCCAGTGCAGGCATCCTGCTGCCATGTTGCAAGGATGCCTGCACTGAAGGGACAAATGTTTATGTGCAGGAAGAGACACCTTCCTGCACATAAACAATCAATTATGGTGATTTGTACCTTCAATGTGGACATGGAAAGAGCAGAAAACGAGGAGAAATTAATAATTTCTCTTTGTAGCGCCATTCTAATACCTGGTATTTCATGGTGTTTGTTTTGGGTGCTGTCTCAGCCTTGTAAATCTGGGGCAGCATCAAAAAGAGATGGGTTTCGTGGTGGAACGCCCACAGCAACACCCATTGTACATCCCTTTGCCACAGAGAACTGCGGCGGAAAGGGGCATATTTACAAGATGGCGTTAAGCCACACAAAGTGACTTAGTGCAATATTGTAAATATGGAAAATGCCGCTGTGCCACTGGAGGGTACAGAAAAGTGATTCTCCGGTGGCAGTGAGGGCTTGTAAATATACCTCCTGGTGTGTGTCTACATGTTTAAGTCCATGAATAAGTGTGTGTGTGTATATGTGTTAGTGTATATATCAATGTGTATCTGGGTGTGTAAGTGTATGCATCACTGTGTGTCTGAGTGTCTTAGTGCATTAATGCATGTGTGCTTGTGTGTCTCAGTGTGTATTCGTGAACATTTACCTGGGTGTGTCAGTGTATGCATAGGTGTGTGCCTGGCTGTGTCAGTGTATGCATCAGTGTGTGTTTGAGTTTGTCAGTGCATGAATAAATGTCTTAATGGGTGTGCAAGTGTATATGTCAGTGTGTGCCTAGGTGTGTCAGTGTATGTGTGGGTGTGCCTGGGTGTGTTAGTGTATCACTGAGTGTGCCCCTGTGTGTGCCAGTCTACGTATTACT
This sequence comes from Calotriton arnoldi, assembly GCA_963921515.1. NCBI lineage: Eukaryota > Metazoa > Chordata > Amphibia > Caudata > Salamandridae > Calotriton > Calotriton arnoldi. Next base: position 723,161 of record CAWUFW010007035.1, on the reverse strand, counting down.
CTGTCCCTGGGTGCCTCGGTGTATGCTTGATGGTGTGTCTGGGTGTGTCAGTGCATATCTTAGAGTATGCTTGGGTGTGTTAGTGTATGTATGAGCACATGAGTGGCTGTGTGTGTCTGTGTATGCTTAAGTGTGTGCCTGAGTGTGTCAGTGTATCAATGAGTGTGTGTCTCTGTGTGTTAGTATCTGTAGCAGTGTGTGCCTGGGTTTCTCAGTGTATGCACCAATATGTGTATTTTTTTGTTTTTTGATGTATTTTAAAGGTAAAGATATAATAAGGCACCTACATTACTGCAATAATTCATTCCTTGGAACAGTGATAAAAGAGAGAATACATAAATATAAGTTAATATTACACAGTATAGATTTACATCGTAAAGTTTTTGTTTCTGCAATATAAATAGTCTTGTTAATAAAGAAACATTACAGAGCTGCAGCTCTCTAAAGCAATTAAACATTTATCTTAAACAATTCTCTTTTTGCTGTTCTCAGCTTTCATAATGGCACACCTTAAACAATGTACTGTATGAAGTTTCATTGTTGAAGAGTGGGGAAAAAACAATCATGTAGATGGTAGGAAAAAAAACAGATTTGTACAGTATAACAATATAAATATGTAACACTATGCATACACTCACTACAAAGCATTAAAAATGTGTCTTACTATTAGCAACTAAAGTACTATATATAAACATATCCAAAAAAAACATAGTATGCCATTCAAGTAGTCCATTTATGAAAATAGATGTAACACATATCCATATGTAAGAGTCCGTTTCGAAGACATTACCCTTAGTAGGCCGACTGATGTCTTAAAGACTGATAATCCATACAGTACAAAGACAGTAAACCACTTTTTAAAGAGAAATCATCCTTAGAACTTTGGTTGCAAAAAAAAGGTATGAATTTGGAAGTTTAAAATGCTGCTTACGTATAAATGTCAGCCTACTGTCATTCCACTTAGAGTTTTTAAGTACACAGTGTAGTTTCCTGAAGTTAGATGAACTCCTTCATGAAAAATGATAGTTAGTGTTGTGTACGTTCTTCCAGAAATTGAAATTAGTCCAGCTTTAAAGTTTGACATTTCAGTTTCTATTTTTGATCCATCTACTCTACATCATTGAAGCATCAATATAATGTATTTACCACTTCTCACTATCTGTAACGTAGACATACAATCAGATTCACAATATGGGGAGGTCATGTTCTGGTTTGCATTTCCTATCAGCTTGTCAAATGGTACAGTTTTCAAATCCGGTAATGATAAATAGAAAAACCTTTATGAATTTATAATTTAAAAGAGCAATCCACACAATCATGATCCCATTTGTAACTTAACTCTTCAATTTTCACTTCTTCTTGTTCCAAAAGTCCAAGGATAGCCATAATAAACTCTTGTGCGTCTTGTTGAGAGTTCTGAGAAAATAGTACTGATCCACTGATTGTGTCCACTATATGTTGTATTCCTGAAGCAGAATGTTGTACAGTCCTACCACTACGTAAATGTTTCAGCAAATGATATAGTTCTGAGCAGAACCTGCTGTCTCCTTTATGCTCAATTGCATTTACAAGATGTAGTAAATGAAAGGCTACATTTAAAACTACATTAGCATAGCAGTTGATACCATTTCTATTTTCCAACCTAAACCCTACAATTTCCCCTTCATTTTGCTGTTTTTTGTTCTTCTTATCCTCATCTTTGCCTTTCTTTTGCTTCTTTTGCACAACATCCATTGATTGCTTATTAAGTTGGCACTTGGGACAGATTGTCAGTTTCTGATAAATAGGGTACTGTCTTAAGTGAGGAGCATATACACTTCTCAACCGATTACACTCTCTAACACAACCAATATCAGCACTAACTTTCTTTTCATCACAATCACCTAAAAACAAACCGGACAAGGTTCTAACTCGTGATAATGCAATGAATGAAATATCTTCTTTGAATACACTACTCACAATATTAATAAAATCTGCATCTACTCTAAAACCTTGAGATTTATGGATAGTTAGAGCATACGCTAGAGAGAAGAGGAACCGGTGCCACCTCACTTATAAGTCTTTCACAAGCAAAAAACATCCAACACATTGGCCAATCTGTTTCACGCCATCAATCTGATCACATTTTACAGCTACATATTCAACTTCATTCCAGTTTGGAAAATGTATAAAATTAATTACTTTACCCATTGTACCATTTACTAATTCATCCTTAACATTTAAATTTTGAATGAAAATTACTCTACAATTTCTACAAACGCGTAAAGACTTTTCTAATTTAGCAGTCCTAGATAAAGATTTTTCTAAAGAATCCAATTTTGCTTACAGTTTCTCAGTCAGCATTATTGTTACTCCCTGGTGCTCCATTTTGTCAATAACTGTTAGTTCAAAAATTTCCTTTTTTCCAGTTTCAGTAATTCTTCATTGAAATTACTGTACTCTTGAAGTGTAGCCATTAAACACAGAATTGATTTTCCATCTTCAATAAGATTGAACTTGAGCTGTTCTGGTGTCTTGTTAGAGGAGAATAGTTTTGTGATAAGACAACTTTCTAAGGTACTCTTACCTTCCTTGGACATATACAATTTGTTGCATTCTTAAGTGAACGAAGGAAAGTATTAAGTTTGAGACCATGCTTACCTCATCAATGAATAAAACGTTCATGTTCTTCAAAACCCTTGCTACCTCATGACACGCTTCACCAGATAACTTCTGGTATTACGAGTGGGGAGGTGTGGTGCAGTGGCCAGGGCAGCTGACTTCAGAGCAAAGGGCTCACGGTTCGATCAGCAGCTCAGCTCAGCACCATGTGACTCTGGGCAATAGCTCACTTAATTTCCACAACGGCCCCCAGCGCCTTGAGACCCGTAGGGGTGAGTAGTTTGCGCTTTACAAATACAGATTTATATTTTTTATTTACAATTTATTGCCATGTCCGACAAGTAGCATTATTATTTGATGTAGAGTAATTTCTTTAATGTTGTGTGGTACTAATCCAGTTGGTGCTGTTACTACACATGACAAATTTGATTGTGTTATCCTCTGTAGGTAAACGGTCAGCACTTTTATTAAAAAGCTTTTGCCAGTCCTGGCTTCATCACTAATGTATAACAGAACTGGTTTAAAGGAAGAGCAATTGCATTGTTTGTTCTTGTGGAGAAATCCATGTTCTACTTTCTCTTTTACTGCCATAGAAATGTCTTACTGGTTGTTGTTTAGTTGTGTCACTAACAGTTCCAGATCTTCAGTATCCTGTCTAACTTGTTCCATTGTAGTTTAACCTCATTCATTGCTATTGCAGATTCATTTTAAATAGTAGGTGCTCCAAGAGGACCTTGAGTATGTGGTACAGAACTTTGACTGCTTTGAGAACTCCCCTTGCTACCGCTGCAGCAATTGCTTATTCTTGTTGAATCTCATCACTAAACATTTGCATATAACTTTGGAAGACTGAATACTGTCTTTCACAGCATTAAATGAATCTTCATAGCAGTCTCTAAGTAATTCAGATTCTGAACGCCAAGGTTTGAAAAGTTGAAGAAGTGCCAAATAGAAAAACTCTCTTTTCTCTTAAGTTTGGCGACTAAGGGGTCGATTAGGATGGCGGGCGGAAGCACATCCGCGGTGCTGGTGGGGGCGGAAAAAACCCCTTTTCTGCACTCCAGCAGCGGTCCTCCCGCCCGCCATATTACGATGGGCAAACATAGCCCATTTTCCGTCCGCTGCGTAGCCAGGTGAACCGCCAGATTTTTGCGCCCGCCACCGCGGCGGAATGAGCCAGTAGGGACTCACCGCCATGCGGAATGACGTTCCGACCACCGTACAAATCACGATGCCACGAACAGCCCATCACACCGCAGCGGAGAATCCACCCACCCAGAGACGGCGGAAACGCGACAGCAGAGCGCGAAACCAGACTCCCAGTTCCCTCCACCCGGTCATGATCGCAATGGATCCAGCACTCCAAGCCTTTCCGGTGCTGTACCTCCTCCACTACCAGCAAATAATGCACACAACCACAACACACAACTCATGTGCCGACACACGGTTCCTGTCCACATCAGACACTCTGGTGGGGACAGGAACATATCCGCCAGTGTACTCACACATGTCCTGCCTGCTAGAAATCCACACCTCCGCATCCGGGTCACCCATCAACCACGAAATCACAGCAATGTCCCGGTCACGTCACTGCAGCGGTGAAGACGCGGGAAAACCTGCGCACAATGTAGTAGGCAGGGCCTCCGCCAGGCATGGGCAGTCCCCAAAGATTCACAGGGACCCACCTTCACCCTTCCCACACTACTCATCCCACACCCATCTGAGAACATGCTGTGTGCCCCTCCTGTGCCCCCCATGCACAATTAATCTGCCAGGTGCAGCCAGACCTTGCACCTCACACATCAAAGAACAAGGGAGATTGACTGGGAAGGTGGGGGTGAAGAGGAACACCCTGCACAGAAGCTCAGGGGCAGGACAACCCTCCTCCTCACACCAACCTTCCACCCCGTGAGGCCAACTGAGTATGACCACAAAATGAAGACTCACACTACCTATGAACATCCAATGAACTGTTCACACTGCCTGTCAAGTCACTCACAAACACCCCACACTGACACCCAGCCACATACCCATACCATAGGCCAAAAGCAATGGAGGACAACAAATGTGCCAGCCAAAAGTGAAGTGGACAGTGCTGGAAAACCATGGAGCAAGCCACATAGCATCTGTACATCAAATGCAAGAGAAGGAACATATCACACCACCCTTAGGCCATCAAATCAGACATGGCTGGCACAGTGAGTCAAATTAAGCTAAAGTGACCTCTGTGCAACAACGCAGGGAGACATCAAGGCAGGCCATGCATAGGCACAGGAATGATAGGAAGTGTCTGAAGTCATACAGTGACCAGCCATACATCTGTCTCCACTTACTTGACATGTGTACGTCATCAGCACAACTCACATGGCACATTGTCACACTTCTTGACTGTCAAACACAGGTAGGACCTTCACACATACCCCTCCTCTACCCACCTCACACCTGCAGCACACAACACCTGTGAGAAACACACAGAATGGTCCAAATGATGGCCTGTGAGTCCAATGACAACCAATCAATCTCCCTGTGGTGCATCCACAAATGTCACACCCGCACTCAGGGATGCCTGAACCAATGCTGACACAAAAACAATAGCCAAACACAAACCTCACAAACAACATCCACAGAAGTCCAACAAGCCCAGACATGTGCAGCCAAATAGTGGAAAGGCAATGTGACCACAGACAGAACAGGACTACACAACATTGTCACTCAGGGCCAATGCCCAGACACCATACCCCAACACAAACAAGAATTGCATCATCCAAAAGCAAACATGAACAACAACTGGGATCAACTGGGATCAATGGGACAATCAGCTGACACAAACTGAGACACCACACCACTCATCCAGTGAACATGGCGTCACAGTGTACCACAAGCATGCACATGCATAATCCTGACAAGTGACAGGTCAAAAATAGGAGGAGAAACCATCAATGTGCACCCAAAACAAGCTCAGGAACAAGAATCCACCTTGCTGCATGTGCCAGACACACAAGTAATGCACACTACACTTGCAACACACATCTGCATGTATCACACAGCAACAACTACTCACACACAATCCCATGCAAATAGAACATCACACACACATAGCATCTGTCAGTAGAAAGAGCCAACACAGGCCAAACACTGCATACATCCACAACAAAAACACAACAGATGCACATACCAATCCATCACATAGCAAACTCAGCTGGACATCAGGGGGATGCACACCAGGCAAGTACAAGGCAACACAACAAATCATCACAGCACACAGAGAACATCACACTCAGGAAGGGTAGCAGTACCTCAGCAAACACACATACAGCTTAACCATCACCCACAGATGCACAACTAAGGGAAACCCAGGGGCAAACAACATGATCAGAGGACTGTGCTGCTCAAACATGTGCACTGCACAGGAGCAACCATGACTGCAAAACAGTCAAAGAAAATAGCACATAACTAATTTGGGCAACTGTCCTGAGTGGCACATTGGCCCTGTACACATGTCAGCCACACACAGCATAGTGTCACACAATGAAGTGGTGGGGAGGCTCACACACTGGCAAGCCATGGGGTGGAAGACATGAGATTGAAGTGGTGTCTACGTCAGTAGTGGACAGGTGAGGAGTGAACAGTACACAAACACATAGAGGAGTTAGACACAATGTGTAGGCATCAGAAGCACATATAGGGGATGGCCTGACTCCACATGCCACATACCATACTGGAGCCAGAAATGGGTCAAGTGACAGCAATGCATGAGAAAAATCACAAATAATGTCAGTGTGGCTGAGCAGGTCTGCACAGTGAGCACAAACAATAACAAGACACATGGCTGAGTAACAAAACACAACACAGACTTGGTAGGCACACACACTGCATACTCACAACTGGCAGCGACAACAAGTAAGTGCCCCCCAGGAGTGTAAGGACACAACAACACACTGCACAGTGCCCAACCTACAACTCCTACATGTGCCCACTATCTGAAGCACATGGCAGACAATTGAAACAAACAGGCACTCATTACCTGGATCATACATGTGTGCAGTTGGCATTGCAGGGGCACACACACATCAACACTACTGACAATGACAGCCCATTCACACTGTATGACCACTGAAGTTCACATATTCAAATGTACCCCATGTGACTAGGTAGACAGGCCTACACAAGATGACCACACATCAACACTGCTGTTTACACATCAAGAAAGATCACACAGATATGATGGACCCTGGCCACCCCGCAAGTAATCCTGTGGATAGAAATCACCCCTGTTGTGGCATTGCATCATAACATGACGTGTACAAAGTAGCAAACCTGACCATAGAGTGATTAGGATAAGAGTAGATCATCACAAACAACCATCATTGCACCCTCCGGCCTCACAGTCTTGAAGAATTAAAGTGCCTGTCACCTCTGCCAAACTCTGAAAAAGTAAAACAACCAATTGGCAATGTTGAAGGGGCATACAGAGCATGTGTCACATAAAACCATACCCATACATAAAACCTCTTATTTAGCAAGGACACAGACAAAGCAGACAACAGGAGTAACTGTCTTTATTACATATTACTCAGATAGGCACCAAAAGTAGAAAACAGCAAGGCCATTGGCCAGTCCATAGTTCAAAGTATGTGCATGTGTGCATGAGAACCTGCACAGGGAATGGGCATCCAAAGTGAAAACCAGCAAGGCCATTGGCCAGTCCATAGTTCAAAGTAGGCACATGTGTGCATGAGAACCTGCACAGGGAATGGGCATCCAAAGTGACAAACAGCAAGGCCATTGGCCAGTTCATAGTTCAAAGTAGGCACATGTGTGCATGAGAACCTGCACAGGGAATGGGCATCCAAAGTGACAAACAGCAAGGCTATTGGGCAGTCCATAGTTCAAAGTAGGCACATGTGTGCATGAGAACCTGCACAGGGAATGGGCATCCAAAGTGACAAACAGCAAGGCCATTGGCCAGTCCATAGTTCAAAGTAGGCACATGTGTGCATGAGAACCTGCCCAGGGAATGGGCATCCAAAGTCACAAACAGCAAGGCCATAGGCCAGTACAAATCTAATGTAGGCACATGTGTGCATGAGAACCTGCCCAGGGAATGGACACCCAAAGTCACAAACAGCAAGGCCATAGGCCAGTATAAGTCTAACGTAGGCACATGTGTGCATGAGAACCTGACCAGGTAATGGGTAACACCGTACACTGCCATGGGAATCAGCACAGATCTGGGGATACAAATGGGCAGTCCAGGCACCGCTGTGTGTGCGATGGGTTTGGGAGGGGGACTTAGCCTCACGCTTGGCTGTCAGTTGAAGTGGGAGGTGGCTGATTGTCGGGGCCAGTTGGAGGACTGGACCTGGGAGAGAGAGGACCAGCTGAGGTAGAGGCATCAGTGGCTTTGTGAGCCGGAGGGCTGCTTGGACCGGGTAGCAGCGTGACACGGGGAGGCAGAGACATGCTGCCGTGGGACACAGTGTGTGAGGGAGAATGTGGAGGGCTGCCTTTCCACTTCTTGGGGATTCGATAGGTAAGAATTGTCTTGGTAGGAGTGGGAAGTGGGGCGGGCACAAAAGCCTCACTCACAAGCAAAGGTGCATCAGGTGCAGGTGGCTCGCTCTGTGGGGATTTGCTGGATCTGGTGTTACACCTGGGCTGGCCTTGCCTTTTCCCCTCCATCCCCTGTCGACCAGGTGAACCCCCCACATTGCTCTCCTGTCCCAGCTTCACAGGGGTGTGGGTGGGAGTTGACGTTGTGGGTGAATCTGCCTTAGAGAGCTGTTTCTGCAGACTCTTTGCAGGCACCAGCTTCACAGCAGGCAGGGCAACTGTTTGTCTGCCTTTGGGAGCAGGTTTGGGGACGGGGTGTCCTTGGATGGGGGTGATGTAGATGCATGTGAGCCTGAGGCCTGCTTCTTGGCCTGATGCCCCTGAGTGTCACCAGAAGGGCTTTTCCCTTTGCGCTCCTGTTTGCCTGTTTTTGCTTTGGGGGATGGTGTCTGTGCTCTGCGCCGCTTGGAGTGCTGCTGTTGTGTGCTGCGTGTTGAGTACTTGGAGCCTGAGGGCTGTGGTGTGAGGTCACCCTTGTCAGATGTTGCCACTGGCAGGGTGGTTGCCGAAGGGACTGGAGCTGAACTCTGAGCCTGTGACAGCTGAATGGCTGCCGTCACTGTGGAGGACAAAGACTGGACAGTCCTGTGCAGCCCACCCACGTCAGAATGAATGCCTTCCATGATGGCAACTACCTGTGACAACTTCCTGTCATGATCCTGGAAGGCATTCAGGAGAGAAGTCTGACCCATACACAGCTGGCGCAAAAGGTCCACCGCCTCAACACTGAGGGCAGCAGGGGAGACAGGGGCAGGGGCAGTGGTGCCTGGGGGGAAAGACACTCTACCCTTCTTACTGTTGCGGGAACGGGCAGCACTAGTGGTAGTAGCTGGGAGGGTGGGCACAGGACGATGTGTGGTGGAAGAAGAGGCAGATTTCCCACTCCCTGTGCCCGCCAACATCGAGGAGTCACCGCTAGAGTCAGATGATGTTGAGGTTGGTGTTTCTGGGCGTGAGTCTTCCAGGACACTCCTGTCCCCCTCCGAGGCGCTGGTCACATCAGTGTCAGTGAGCTCATGTGTAGCAGTCGTGCCAGATGCCTCACCACTGGTGTCCATCCCCTGTCCTTCTGTGCCCTCGGTAGATGCTGCAAAAGAAAGAGACGTAGGTTCAGTACAGTGCCCTACTCACAAACATCATATGCAACCAAAGCAAACAACTAGAATATGATACCCCCATGTAGCACACCACCCTGTGCAGTCTGCATGTGCAAGCTTCATGCAAAAGTCAGAAGATGCATGGAAACATACATAGTTGGCATCAATTTCCCATGTGACGTTCACACTGCCAAATAGCTGGCCCGTGCCTCCCAGTTACCTGACATCCTGATTCCTGTAAGCATACCTACGTGCCTGTAGGTGAGATAGATGTACATCTCAACATGTCAAAGTCACATATGGAGTCACTTTAAGGGGACAACACAGATACTGACTCCAGGATGTCCTCATACCATGGCCATGAGCTACTGATGTCCACCATGTTGTGCTTTGAAGCGCAACGACCCTTGCACATTGTCGGCAGATGTGTAGTTCTCACAATTCCAAAGTCAGGCACTGCACACATCGACGTAAGCACACTAAGATGAGGAACACAGCTGTTCACTCCCGGGTGATGTCTATGACACCCATAATGCAGCAGATGGCATGAGGCCACATCTTATCTTGCAATGTCAAGGGCCATTATTTTAAACACATGAGAAAGTACATGTAGCAAAAATGCATGTCAGCTGCACTCAACACAGAGGCCACTTACAAGCCATTGCATCACTCTGGAAACATCACAGAGCTCAACACTGGCGCAGGGTTGGGATACATGCAGTCACTCACACCCAAAGTCACTCTTCGCAGAATACTCACCCCCAACTTGCTGCTGATGGGCCCTCAAACGTCCATCCAGCTCTGGGTGTGTCACAGCCAAGATGCGGGCCATTAATGGTGTCATGCTCCTGCGCGACAACCTTCCAGTCCAAGGGAGTAGCCCCAGCGTCATCTCTGCCACGTTTTTGCTCGTCCGGCAGATGTCATCCCACCTCTTGTGACAGTGTGTGTGCCGTCGGTTGCAGACACCCAGAGCCCGCACCTTCCGTGCAATGACCCTCCATTAGGCCTTATGCTGGTGGACTTTAAGCTGCAGGCATGGGAGACAAGAAGAGGCACTTTCAAGGACACTGGGCCATGTTCGACTGTGTCTCAGGACAGGAGCAAGCAAACACTTAGCACAGCTGTACAGAAAGCTTGATCAGAGGCCATACAACATGACACGTAGTACATTTGCATTAGATAATCGGATTCAAATGCATTTAGGTATGAGGGTGGACACAGGACCTGGCCATCTCACACACATGCAGAATGGCATCACACAAAGCAATGTGCATCTGTGATGCAGTATGTGAGGGAACAAGACATACATCATGTTGGAAATGATGTTTTGGGGAAGACTCACTGTGTCCAACACTACACACCCCTCAATGTCCTTGGCCTGTGAGTGGCTCACTGTGTCGTGGATGTCACATCTAGGGACATGATCTTACATTCTCACACCCTTCTCACAAGGTCTGTCTTGTGCAATCATCAGGCCTAAGATAGCTCATTGAGTGACAGGGTGGCAGACAACACATATGTCGCACTCTGTCCATTTACTGATGGGTCCCTTACACATTGGGCTGTATGTGTGCAGGCCAGGGGGACTCACAGTGAGGACAAACCTGGCCCATAGGAACAATCACCTGCATGTACAATATGAGAGGTCAAACAGTGCCTACACATGCGAGTCAGTACACATCATGAAATCAATGGAAGGAGGATGTTTCAGAAGTACATCACTCTGACGTGTCATAGGCGATTTCCCACAAAGAGTGTCACCCTCAGGCATTTCGATCTTGTGCATAATGCTCACATATCCATGGTGACAATATGAAAGGTGTACACACATCCTTCAGTACCCTCTGGACGAAACACATTTGGAATGTCCCAAATGAGCCAGTGAAAGGCGAATGGACTCTGACATCCATTAGCACAGGCAATGTTTGCTCTGACTTCCACTCTCCAAACCAGCAGTGTTACTGGATGTCTGCAAAGACACTGCATGTCCCTCCCATCCTTCAATGCAGCCATGGATCTGTGGTGATAAGGCTGCACACCCCATTGACATGGAGTCAGCATGCTAGGCAGTGTATCACACTAACTTGCACTCACAGGCACATACTACAGCAGAGCTACATCAAGTGAGCACTCTTTTCACTACCCAAATTTCACTCTCAAACACTCACCATAACATCAGGAGCACCAAATAGCCTCCCGTAGTGTGTCAGCACCTCGTCCACCAGGACCTCCAGCTCCTCTGTGGTGAAGGGACGGGCCCTGATGTTCTCAGTTCCCGCCATCACTGGGTCCAGGAGACAGGAACAGCAGCAGTTGGGGATGAAGAATGACAGTCAGCAGTGTCTGGATACAGTGGAAATGTGTGGTTCCCTCACAGACATATATAGCCCCCTGGTGTTGTTTCAGTGGTACTCAGCTGCTGCAATTGGTGTTCCAGATCAGCTTTGTTCAAATGTAACCAATAACCGGCCCCGCGGTAGCGGAGCACGCCTACCGCAATTTTCAAAAGTGTATTCCACTAGCGCGATTGCGGTTCCCATTGGCTGAATGGGCATGGGCAATGGCGGTGTCACACCGCGGTGCCCAGGCGGTCGCTACCGCAATCGTGCATCTTACAATTGTATGCAATGACCGGCCCCGCGGTAGCGGAGCACGCCTACCGCGATTTTCAAAAGTGTATTCCACTACCGCGATTGCGGTTCCCATTGGCTGAATGGGCATGGGCAATGGCGGTGTCACACTGCGGTGCCCAGGCGGTCGCTACCGTGATTTGGCATCTTTACATTGGTGCCAATGATTGTGATTGCGGTGGCGATGCAGGCTTAGGGCACCTATGGACACATCATGCTGTAGCAATGGCATTGGCCAGTTCTCATCATTGAACACTCCACACTTACAATGAGTCATGCCACCAGATTGTTAAATTGAATGCTAGTGTGACATTCTACTCACTGATGTCTACACATGCCATGTCAGTGCACTGGAGTACATGCATTGGCATGTAGTCCCTCACATGTCACTGATGATGTTGTTGTGCATGTACACAGATCTGTTGTGTGATGGACTCTCAAATATAGAAACATGTCAATGTGTGAGATGGCTAAGCAACACACAGTAATGATGGACTGACTACTTAATGTGCCTACTTCACTGTGTAGATTGCTGAACTCATGTTGATACTTGATCTTTATGCACACACTGTGCTCATTGTGTCGTTAATGTGTGCCCTGTCCGACTCACGCAAGAAGGTGTGGCAGGTACAGCAGCTACGTAGGAGACAGCAGTGTTGGTGTTTCAGACATGTGCTGTGTCAAGTACTCTCAGGGCTGGTGACACAAGATGTCGGAATGTCCCATTTCACATTCACATAGTCTGAATCTGTCTCAGGTGCACTCAGTTTGTATATACTGATCATGTGTACAGCTACTTGGGGTCAAGTTGTCTCTGCATGTGACTTGTGCTGTAAGCTGGTGTGTCAGGCCAGTCATCGTTGGTTCTGTGTCAGTCAAAATGTCAGATGTTGGACACATCTCATGGGTGAATTGAATTGACAAGTGTCCCCTTTTATCTCATGTAGGAGGCGACCAAATGTGCACCAGCCATTCACCTTGCTGGCGGACATGGAGGATGTGGACATCATCCGTAAGTACCATTTGGATCGGCAAAACCTCCAAGACCTATGTGCTCAGTTGGAGCCCCATCTGAGGCCTCGCAGGACATATCCAAATGCTGTGTCACCAACATGTAAGGTGATGGCGGCCCTGCATTTCCTTGCAACTGGCTCGATCCAGTACACGGTGGCCAGCGCAGGTGGAATGTCGCAGGCAATGTTCAGCATGGTGCTAGGGGATGTCCTGTCCGCTATGATGGTATACAAGGACACTTCCATGCATTTTCCACAGAGACAGGAATTGGCAGCTGTGAAGGCTGATTTTTATGACCTTGCCCACATCCCTAATGTTGTTGGTGCCATTGACTGTACCCATGTTGGACTGGTTCCACCACAGGCACGGGAGCACATCTACAGGAATAGGAAGCATTCCCATTCCATTAATGTGCAGGTAGTATGCCAGGCAGATATGATCATCTCACATGTCTGTGCCAGATTCCCTGGCTCAGCCCACGACTCCTACATCCTGCATAACAGCATCGTACCACAGATGATGGCAAATCTGCATCCTGACCGTGCATGGCTTGTAGGTGAGTTAGCTGAGTCAAGTATTATGCTGTATGTGTGACATGCTGTCCGCAGCTACAGTCATTTCACAAAATTGTTCTGTGTATCTGGCACCTAGGTGACTCTGCATATCCCAACCGGCCTTGGTTGCTGAGCCCACTGCAGAATCCCAGGATCCAGGGGGAAGTCAGCCACAATGAGGTCCATGGGAGGACACGTCGTGTGGTGGAGCGTACTTTTGGGCTTCTAAAGTCTCGGTTTCGGTGCATGGACAGGACCGGAGGCGCGCTGATGTAATCTCCCCAAAAGGTGTGCCAGATAATTGTTGCATGCTGCATGCTCCACAACCTGGCCTTGCGTAAGGAGATCCCCCTGCTCCTGGACGATGATGCGCCGCAGATGCCCCCCCCCTGCAAGCCCACACGTGTCCAGTGACGAGGATAGTGGAGAGGAGGAAGGTGTCAACCTGTACCAACAAGCTCATCAACCGCTACTTCCCTTGAGTGTGAGTAACATTGTACAACAGTGCCATTGTCTGCTGTCTTTGATGGTGGTGATGAGGCCGAGAGGAGCTTTTTGACTGCTGCCTGTTGTTGGCTCTGTGCTGATGGCTGATGTGTGTGGCACAGTGTAGTCCTGACCAGCTACATGATGTCTATGTTGAGATTGTTTCTCCTTGTGATGTGTGCTGGTTTGTGTACCTTGATGACTGGTGTTGTGTACTGGCTGTGATGCCAACACCTGACGAGTAAATGTCGTTCTCTTGTGTCTCTCTAGGTCCCTTCAGACTCTCAATGCCTCGTCACGATCTGAGCCACTGGTACATTGTGTTCTGACTCAACATTGTACATATTGTGATAAACATGGAGCTGACACAAAGACATAGGTGTGTAAAGAGCGTTTATTTACATTGAGTGGTTGTGACAGACAAGTGATGTTTCAAGAAATGGTGCTAAGTGAATCAATGAGTTGTCAGTGATGGCAAACAAGACAATAGAGTAGTCACCACATTGATGAGGTGACACAGTCCAACAGACACCTGCCATCAACATGGCAGTGTGGGTAAGGAGAGTCAACAAAGTCAATGTCAAGGTGTACAGAGGTGCTATCATGGACGTCAGTTTGACTTCCGTTTGGCTGGTGCTTTGCCACTTGATCCTCCCATGGTGTTTCTTGGACAGCCCCTCTTGCGTTTTCCAGGGGGGGCTCCTGCTGCAGGGTCAGCGGTGTCTGAGGAGTCATCCTGTTGCTGCTCATCCCTCTCTGTGGCCGCAGCTGGGCTGGTGGGGGGATCACCCTGCGGGCCACTGGAGGGGGGTTGAGCCGTAGTTTGTCCCACAGGTCTGTCCCTCAGAACACCCACAAGCTGACACAAGAGGTCCACGATTTGGCCCATACGCGTGTCTATGGACCTCAGCAGCAGGCAGAGCTCACACGATTCTTCCAGAGCCTGGCCCGTGTGTCCCTGGGCTTGTTCGTAGGCCCCAAGGACTCTGGCGATGTTGTCCAGGGCTTCGGTCCCAGTGTCCTCTCGATTTTGTCCTGCAGTTGCCCTCCCACCTGCCCTGCTGCCCTGGACCTGTGGCGTTGCCACTCAATGCACCCGCAGACTCTCCCTGCCCTCCTCTGATTGTGTGATGGGTTGGTAACCACTGAGGCAGGGTGAGTGTTGCAGGCAGCGGTGGTGGTGGTTGAGGCCGCACAGGTCGTTTCAGCAGGGGTCAGCGCGGTTGTTGTTGCTGTGGTGGTGGGGACAGTGGGGGCCTGGGACATGGTGCACCCTGGCAGTCCAGACGGGCCAGGTCGGTGCTCCTCATCCGAGAAACTTAGGGAGTCTGTATCCGAGAGTCCATGTTCCGAGTGTGGAGACTGGCTCTGCAGGTTGGTGTTGTCTTCTGTAGCAGTGAGTTGTTGATCTCCTGTTGAACAGAGGTGAAATGGTCATTAAAGTGCACCCCAAAAGCATGGTGTTAGATGTTTGGATGTTACATGTGTTACAACACAAAGTTTACATTGTTTTGACTTTGTATGGCTGCAAGGTACTGCACATCATGCCATGATGTGTGGGTACAAACATTACTTGTCCATGGTGTGACATGTAAATAGGTACCATGTTCCACGTACAGATTGTGTGATTACAAGCACATGTCACCATCTACCGACTTGCAGCCCATCAACTTTATGTGATTTGTCTATTTTGTTTGCTCTGCAATGAAGACGTTACATCTGAGCAAGAACTAGCCATTGTAATCTTCTCCATACCTTTGTGATATCATGTACTTTACTTTCTTTCAACAACTGACCATGCATGTTTTATGTTCATATGGGCCTTCATGCTCTGCCACCATGGCACTTGCACATAGCATTCCGTGCTGGACATGATTGTGGCCAGAATTTCTTCACAATGTGGCTTGCTGGCTTGACGTTACGTTTAAGTGACAGTTACAAACACTTGGCTGTCTGCACATAGGAAGTGTCTTTTGGATGTATCCCATGTTGGGTGACATGTGAGGGGTGGTGTGGTCATGTGGCTCCATGCTTTTTGAGAGGATTGGCAGGGTGCATGCACTGTCTGCCTACCTGTACTGTGACACAATTGAGGGGAATTGCTGCCACTTAGTTGTGGGTGTGGGGAGTGCTCCATCCTGGTGAGCTCTGGGACAAGGGGGCCTGGTGGGAGTTGTAGTGCAGGCTTCCCAAACACAACCACCCCCTCCCTGTTGAGATGGCTACCTACCAGTTAGTTTGATGAGGGGAATGCAATGTCTGCCACTTGCTTCTGGGTGGGGTGGGGGGAGTGCTCCATCCTGGTGATCTTTGGGACAAGGGGGCCTGGTGGGAGTTGTAGTGCAGGCTTCCCAAACACAACCACCCCCTCCCTGTTAAGATGGCTACCTACCTGTTAGGTGCAGGTGGGCAATTCCATGGCTGACACATGCTTCTGGGTGGGGTGTGGGGAGTGCTCCATCCTGGTGAGCTTTGGGACATGGGGGCCTGGTGGGAGTTGTAGTGCAGGCTTCCCAAACACAACCACCCCCTCCCTGTTAAGATGGCTACCTACCTGTTAGGTGCAGGTAGGCAATGCATTGGCTGACACATGCTTCTGGGTGGGGTGTGGGGAGTGCTCCATCCTGGTGAGGTTTGGGACAAGGGGGCATGGTGGGAGTTGTAGTGCAGGCTTCCCAAACACAACCACCCCTCCCTGTTAAGATGGCTACCTACCTGTTAGGTGCAGGTGGGCAATGCAATGGCTGACACATGCTTCTGGGTGGGGTGTGGGGAGTGCTTCATCCTGTTGAGCCTTGGGACAAGGGGGCCTGGTGGGAGTTGTAGTGCAGCCTTCCCAAACACAACCACCCCCTCCCTGTTAAGATGGCTACCTACATGTTAGGTGAAGGTGGGCAATGCAATGTCTGCCACTTGCTTCCGGGTGGGGTGGGGGGAGTGCTTCAACCTGGTGATCTTTGGGACAAGGGGGCCTGGTGGGAGTTGTAGTGCAGGCTTCCCAAACACAACTACCCCCTCCCTGTTAAGATGGCTAACTACCTGTTAGGTGCAGGTGGGCAATGCAATAGCTGACACATGATTCTGGGTGGGGTGTGGGGAGTGCTCCATCCTGGTGAGCTTTGGGACAAGGTGGCCTGGTGGGAGTTGTAGTGCAGGCTTTCCAAACACAACCACCCCCTCCCTGTTAACATGGCTACCTACCTGTTAGGTGCAGGTGGGCAATGCAATGGCTGACACATGCTTCTGGGTGGGGTGTGGGGAGTGCTCCATCCTGGTGAGCTTTGGGACAAGGGGGCCTGGTGGGAGTTGTAGTGCAGGCTTCCCAAACACAACCACCCCCTCCCTGTTAAGATGGCTACCTACCTGTTAGGTACAGGTGGGCAATGCAATGGCTGACACATGCTTCTGCGTGGGGTGTGGGGAGTGCTCCATCCTGTTGAGCTTTGGGACAAGGGGGCCTGGTGGGAGTTGTAGTGCAGGCTTCCCAAACATAACCACCCCCTCCCTGTTAAGATGGCTACCTACATGTTAGGTGAAGGTGGGCAATGCAATGTCTGCCACTTGCTTCTGGGTGGGGTGGGGGAGTGCTCCATCCTGGTGATCTTTGGGACAAGGGGGCCTGGTGGTAGTTGTAGTGCAGGCTTCCCAAACACAACCACCCCCTCCCTGTTGAGATGGCTACCTACCTGTTAGTTTGATGAGGGGAATGCAATGTCTGCCACTTGCTTCTGAGTGGGGTGGGGGAGTGCTCCATCCTGGTGATCTTTGAGACAAGGGGGCCTGGTGGGAGTTGTAGTGCTGGCTGCCTGTACACCTGCACCCATGCTAATATTGCTAGCTACCTTTGGGGTGAATCAGAGGGAGTGGATGTTGGAACTGTGAGACATGTGTTAGGGAGAGTGTGGTGCACATGCATGCATTTTGACCTAGGAGGTGTAGCTTTGTAGTTGTGTAAGACAGTACATAGCAGTGTGATGGTAGACATTTGTTGGTACTTACCAGCCTCCACTCCCCCGGGTAATCCTGTGAGACTCTCTGGATGCAGTATGCCAAGCACCTTCTCCTCCCATGCCGTGAATGTTCGTAGTGGAATGGGAGGGCCACCACCAGTCCTCTGAGCCAGCTCATGGTTTTTGTTGTTCTTCTCTTTCACCTTGCTCTTGAGGTCATGCCACCGCCTCATGATCTCCTTCTTGGTGCGCGGGATGGTCCCTGTTGCATTGACCCTGTTGACTATCCTTGCCCACATTTGCATTCTGGTGGCTAATGGTGTCTGTTGGACCAGGTTTCCAAACAAATGTGGTTCTACTCTGATTACCTCATTTACCATCACTGACAACTCATTGTCAGTGAATTTGGGCATTTTTGTCTGTGACATGGTGTGTGATGTGCAAATGGGTTAATGGTGCAGGTGTGGAGGAGGTGG
Source organism: Calotriton arnoldi (assembly GCA_963921515.1). Classification (NCBI taxonomy): domain Eukaryota; kingdom Metazoa; phylum Chordata; class Amphibia; order Caudata; family Salamandridae; genus Calotriton; species Calotriton arnoldi. Next base: position 704,737 of record CAWUFW010007035.1, on the reverse strand, counting down.
TGGTGATGTGTGTGGTGTGTGTGTTGTTGTGTTTGTGTGATGTGTGCAGAATTGCCTATCCTTTGTGCTGTGGGGTTGGACCCTTCAGTTGTTGGGTAGTGCAAAGGATTGTGGTCAGGGAAGGGGCTGGTTTTATACTCAGCAATGTGGGTGGGTCAAAATGGTGTATTCCTGTCAGGTGTGTTTTGTGGGTTGACCTAGGATTTGTATTTTTTTGTTGCCATGGGGATGTGTCATTGGGATGTGTTAGGTGTTTTTTGAGGCTGAGCCAGGTTAATTGCCACACTTGGTAGCCTTGTTGTGTGTTTTGTTGTCGTCCGCCATTGCTATTCCGGAGCGGGCGCGGCGGTGGGTATACAACCGCTCTTCCGCCGGATCTCCCATTCATCGATGCTTGCGATCGCGCCGGTCAGAATGCAATGGCCCTTCCGCCGGCTCTCCCATTCACCAATGGTTGTGATCGTGGCGGTTGGAAAAGAGCTGATCATTCTGTTGTCGCCGCAATGGTATCCTAATTCAACATGCGGTCACTCCGCTGGCCGCGCGGCGGTTTCTGGTGTTTCTGCTGCAGGACAGACCGCCGCGGACGGATTTTTACCTGCTCCGCACGCTCCCGGTGGTCTTTTGTGGATTCCGACCGCCGCGGACGGATTTTTCTGGCGGTTCATCGTAATCTGACTGCCGGTTTTCCTGCGGTACATGCGGACGGTTAATTTCCGCTACCACGGCGGTCGGGGAGCTTTTCCGACCGCCATCGTAATCCGGCCCTAAGTTTCCTGTGGTTAATTAGATTTCCTTTTGCGTGTCTCACTAACCAACCATCACATCCAAGAACTGCAAATTTGCCTTCTTCTATGTTTTCCTTTACATTGCTTCTGTATCTATAGTACTAAAGAATTTCATATAGGCGCATGTTTTCCAACTGTACACTTCTTCTTGAGTAGTACGTATCCAACATGTTTGTGTTTACTATGTCTGCACCTTGCGGGTCAAACTCTGCTAGATACTGAATTTCCAGAAAATACTTTAACGCACTATTTCATGTACTTGCTAGGCCTAAACTTACCCAAACTATTCCTTTTGACTGAGAGTACAAACTTGCCAAGCTCAACCTGTCCGAGTATTCATAAGAACCAATCAACCTATGTGACAACATTTTTAAACTGAAGCTGTACAACTATTTTGTTAGACTCTTTTCTGCACTAATCTCTTGCCACATCTCTTTCATCTCAGTCTTCGTCTGATTTTGCAATATATGAAATGACATATCGAGCAACAGCGATAGAGTTGTCTGCAACAAATTGTATGTCCATATTTGCAGTTTCATATTGACTGCGTTGTCATCATTAATGTGTTTGGACCCCTCTGTTCTTCTCAGATTGTATGTGTTTTTTTGTGACTTTCGTGCCACTGTATGTCTCACTGCAGACAAAAAGCTGTTCACTGTTCCTTGTGAAATAGCAGTTCATGGGAATCCATAACGACATCTTGTGTAAAACTTTCCTTTAGATCTGTATTTTTCACGGCAGTATTTACCACATGTGTGTGTTGGAAAGTACAGAACTTGATGTCTCAGGACTTTGTCAGTAGCATGTTTCAGGATGGCTCACGTCACATACTGTTCTATGAAAGAGAGCACACACTCATCACTCTCTTTTCTAAATATTGGAGCATTTTTTATTCATAACAGCATGTGAATATGAGGAGCACCTCTTGCTTGGTACTCTTTATGCCAAAAGAAAACAGTTACATCGCCAAGAGTGGGATACTTTTGTTGCAGATAAAAGACAGAATGGCTTGGAACCTATGGTTAAAATCTCTGCAAACATTAGCAGGATCCAAAGAGCAAAGTTCTCCTGCTGTCTTTACATTAATGTCCTCAATATTTGAATGTGCCTTTTCAAAAATTAAAGCAGACCATCTCATGCGTATTCAATCAATCAATCAATCAATCAATCAATCAATCAGGGGTTTGTAAGGCAGGGATGCTCACCCATGAGGGTCTGAACGCTGGGGGGCTGCTGATCCATCTGGTGTGGAGGGTCAATCAAAGAGCCAGGTCTTGAGGTCCTTCCTGAACTGAGTCAACAATGCGGATTGCCTGAGGTGGAGGAGTAGGGTAATTCAGGTCTTGGCATTGAGGTAGGCGAAGGATCTTTCTCCGGTTTTGGACTAGTGGATTTGTGAGACGGAGGCCATGGTGAGTTGGGAGGAGCGGAGTTGTCTGGCAGGTGTTTGGAAAGCGAGGCAGTGGTTCAAATATTCTGGTCCTGCATTGTGGAGGGCCTTGTAGGCATGTGGGAGGAGCTTGAAGGTGATTCTGTTGTGTATAACCCTGGGCAGAGTTCGCAGAGTTCCGCTACGCAGAACTCCACGAAGTGCACAAAAAACTCCGCCGCACTACGTGGAGCTCCGCAAGCGGCGGAGTTTCTTTAGATAAATGCAGTTCGCGTGATTGTCAGTGCCAGGTGCTTGTCCGCGATGTGCAATCATCGCGAATGGCATCATGCACAGCGCTGCTTCTTTTCTGCCGCTCGAGTAGATTTTTACTCGAGCGGCAGCTTTCTCAAGGCGAGCGGGCAGTTTCTCAATGCGAGCGGTCACGAGCATACGTGACCACTCGCAATGAGAAATCTGACCGCCGACGTTGAGAAATCTCACTGGGAGGTTGATTTTCCACGCTTGCACTCGCCAACTTGATGTTGACGATTGCGAATGAGGAAAAATCTCATCGGGAGGTGAATTTTCCTCGCTCGTGCTCGCCAACTTGACATTGACGAACGCGAGCAAGGAAAATTACTCCGCTCCTCAACGTGAAGCGGAGTTTTTCGGAACTCCGCGAGCTCCGCGTAATGCGGAATGGAGTTCACCGCCCAGGCGTTCTTGTGTATAGGGAGTCAATGGAGTTGTCAGAGGTGATGTCTCATGTGGCTACAGCGGGGGATGTCGAGGACCAGTCTGGCTGCGGAGTTTTGGATGTTCTGTGCTTTCCTGAGCTGTTTCTGTGTGACGCCAGCATAGAGCGCATTGCCGTAATCAAGTCTACTGGTGATGACGGTTTGGATGTCTGTCTTTCTGGATTCTGTGGGGAGCCATCTGAAAGTCTTTCGAAGCAGGCGGATCGTGTGTAAACAGGATGAGTGTTAGAAATGGGGGTCTCTAGTTGGCAATGGCTGGCGCCACTGTCCAAATAGGGACCCTTCTTCCTAAGTCAGGGCAAGTGGGCTACCCCCTTTGATAACCCCTGCTCAACCCTGTGGTAACGTAGCACGAGCAGTTAGGCCTATCTCGGAGGCAGTGTATGAAGCATTTATGACCATGCACAATAATGCAGTAACAACACCACAATAGGACACAACTCAAGTAGGTATAGAAAAAATAGTATCTTTATCGAAGGTTTAGTAGGAGACTCTCAGAAAGCGTTTTAACCAGTCACCATGCATGTAAATCAGTAGAGACTTAAAAGGAGCAATACGTATTCACCAGAATGTGGCACTGACTGAGTTCAAGGTCTGAGTCTACGCGACCCGTTGCGCACCAGGGGCCTGATTCACAGAACTAACTTACGTCAAAAACGTAAAGTTAGTACTTTTTGGTATTCACAGAATACACTTACTCATTTTGGTATTCACAGAATGAACTTACTCATTTCGGTATTCACAGAAGTTAGTAGTCCTAACTTTAGGACTCCTAAATGCCTTCTGTGAATACCGAAAGTCTTAAAGTTAGGATTTTCTCAGTTTAGGAGTAGTAAAGTTAGGAGTCCTAACTTTACTACTCCTAAACTGAGAAAAATCCTAACTTCAAGACTTTCGGTAGTCACAGAAGGCATTTAGGAGTCCTAAAGTTAGGAGTCCTAACTTTACGACTCCTAAACTGAGAAAAATCCTAACTTCAAGACTTTCGGTATTCACAGAAGGCATTTAGGAGTCCTGAAGTTAGGAGTCCTAACTTTACTACTCCTAAACTGAGAAAAATCCTAACTTCAAGACTTTCGGTATTCACAGAAGGCATTTAGGAGTCCTAAAGTTAGGAGTCCTAACTTTACGACTCCTAAACTGAGAAAAATCCTAACTTCAAGACTTTTGGTATTCACAGAAGGCATTTAGGAGTCCTGAAGTTAGGAGTCCTAACTTTACTACTCCTAAACTGAGAAAAATCCTAACTTCAAGACTTTCGGTATTCACAGAAGGCATTTAGGAGTCCTAAAGTTAGGAGTCCTAACTTTACGACTCCTAAACTGAGAAAAATCCTAACTTCAAGACTTTTGGTATTCACAGAAGGCATTTAGGAGTCCTGAAGTTAGGAGTCCTAACTTTACTACTCCTAAACTGAGAAAAATCCTAACTTTAAGACTTTCGGTATTCACAGAAGGCATTTAGGAGTCCTAAAGTTAGGACTACTAACTTCTGTGAATACCGAAATGAGTAAGTTCATTCTGTGAATACCAAAAAGTACTAACTTTACGTTTTTGACGTAAGTTAGTTCTGTGAATCAGGCCCAATATACCTGCCGTTGGACGGGGAGACAGTACGTAGCTTCTCGAAGAAGCGGAGACGGTGACAGGCGGACTCCCAGCAACCACAGTTCTCGATGGCCGTGGTCCGCAAAGTGCACTCGCAATGATTCGGGCACTCCGGGACAGGCGGGCCCTCAGCGGCAGCAGCACACGGCTGGGGCGGGCCGGGGGTGGCGATGACTCTCGTCGTGCAGCTCCGTGGTGGGCTCGCGGCGGCAGCAGCGCTCTCCTAGCTGCGGCGGCCCACGGGACGATTCACGATGGTGCAAGGTTGACAAAGACGTGGGCACTCAGCGGCAGCAGCTCTCTCTTAGCTGCGGAGGCCCACAGGACAAATCCCAATGATGCAAAATTAGCAAGGGTGCGTGCACTCCGCAGCAGCAGCTCTCTCTTAGCTGCGGCGGCTCACAGGATAAATCACGATGATGCAAAGTTAGCAGGGGTGCGAGCACTCAGCGGCAGCAGCTCTCTCTTAGCTGCGGCGGCTCAAAGGACAATCCTTGATGATGCAAAGTTAGCAAGGGTGCGAGCACTCAGCAGCGGCAGCTCTCTCTTAGCTGCGGCGGCTCAAATGACAACTCTCGGTGATGCAATGTTAGCAAGGGTGTGAGCACTCAGCGGCGGGAGCTCTCTTTTATTACCTGCGGCGGCTCACAGGACAATCCACGATGTTGCACAATTAACACAAGTGCGGGCATCCAGCGGCGGCAGCTCTCTCTTAGCTGCGGCGGCCCACAGGGTTTCAGCGAAGGTTCTGAGGATTCAAAATAAGGCAGGCACTCAGCGGCGGCAGCTCTCTCTTAGCTGCGGCGGCCCACACAGTTTCAGCGAAGGTTCTGAAGATTCAAATTAAGGCGGGCACTCAGCGGAGGCAGCTCTCTCTTAGCTGCGGCGGCCCACACAGTTTCAGCGAAGGTTCTGAAGATTCAACTTAAGGCGGGCACTCAGCGGCGGCAGCTCTCTCTTAGCTGCGGCGGCCCACACAGTTTCAGCGAAGGTTCGGAGGATTCAAAATAAGGCGGGCACTCAGCGGTGGCAGCTCTCTCTTTGCTGCAGCGGCCCACACAGTTTCAGCGAAGGTTCCGAGGGTTCAAAATAAGGCGGGCACTCAGCGGCGGCAGCTCTCTCTTAGCTGCGGCAGCCCACACACAGGGTTCACAAGGATTACCAGTCCGCATTACTCACAGTAGGACTAGAGGTTCCGGATTACTCGACGGAGGCCTCACCTGCAAGTAGAATTCCTAGCAAGGGAATTCGGGCGGCTGACGGGGTGAAGTCTAATGTCCCTGAGACTTCAGCAGGAGGCGCTCTCAATTCAGGCCCTTGGGTTGTTTCTTCAGCAAGCTTGGTGAAAGTTTCAAAGTCCTTTCCTCTGTCTGCTCGGACAGAGTTTCGTCTTGACATCCAGAAGGAACACACTTGAAACAGGTTTCAGCGCAGCGTTTTATACCTAAAAAGTCTTTGTTCTCTGCAGTCACAAATCACTGCATTCAGCCAGAACCAGTTCAGTGGGGTCGGGGAGCACTTGGTTTACGAGGCGACATCCTGCCCTTTAAGAATTCGGGGGTCTGCTATCAGACGCCCAGTGGGAGATGGAGCCATCATTCACCTTGCCAGGCACGGCCCTGCTCGGATCAAAGAGTCACCCCACCCCATACTCTAAATGCCGATCTCTCTCTCCAGCCAGGTCTGACCCAGCTGGCCCGGCCGCTCCAAAACCAGACGGCCAATACACACGCTAGCAAAAGCCTACAGAAAAGCTTCAGGCCAGAAAATACCTCGTTTCTAGTAGAGGCATTTTCGAACACGGGCTACGCTAATAATCCTTACTAAAAGATGCATCTCAATGTTCTGAGTTTAAACATATCAAAGTCGACGTTCCTATCAGGTTCCTGGGGGCAGGTAGGATTGAGGCATGTAATACTCAGCCTGCACATTCTGGCCTATGAGAACGGGTGGCCTCGCAATAGTAAACAGTGAAATGGAGGGTAACTCGCTATTAGAACATGCTACACAGACATACTTTAAAAGCTGCTTCGGTGGGTAGCGCAAATCAGCGCTGCCGGCCCACCAGCAGTATTTGGTCTACCAGCCCTGGGCACACACAGTGCACTGATACTAGGGACTGACAGGTAAACCAAACGAGCCAATTATGATTATCCCAATTCATACAGGTATCTTTACACAGGGAGCATTCGCGCTGTGTCACTGATTGGCAGTGGCACAGCGCCCAGAGCATCTAAATCCAGCCAACATAAAAGGTCAGAAGCGCAAAGAGGAAGGGAGACCCACGCCAATGATGCCAGGTCTAACACACATCCCCTCCAGCTGAAATGTGGGGAGAACTAACCATTCCCTTGGGAGTTCTCATCACTAGGCGGAAAAACCTGGACAGACCGTCAGCATTGGCGTGCTCTGTACCAGGGCGGTGTTCCACCGTGAAATCCATACCCTGTAGGGAAATGGACCACCTCAACAATTTGGGATTCTCACCCCTCATATGCATCAACCATCTAAGGGGCCTGTGGTCTGTCTGAACCCGGAAGTGAGTCCCAAACAAATATGGCCTCAACTTCTTCAGCGCCCAGACCACAGCAAATGCCTCACGCTCAATTGCACTCCACCTCTGTTCCCGGGGAAGTAACCTACTGCTTAGGAAGGCTACCGGTTGGTCAAGTCCCTCCTCATTGATCTGTGACAGAACAGCCCCTATACCATGCTCTGAGGCGTCTGTCTGGACAACGAATTCCTTTGAAAAGTCAGGCACCTGAAGCACGGGTGCAGTGCACATTGCAGTCTTCAGGGCGTCAAAAGCGTTCTGACAGGTGTCAGTCCAGTTTACCTTCTTTGGCTGCTTCTTAGAAGTCAGCTCAGTCAAGGGTGCAACAATGTTACCATATCCTCTGACAAACCTCCTGTAGTACCCCGTGAGTCCTAAGAAGGCTCTCACCTACGTCTGAGTCTTGGGGGTTCCCACGCCAGGATAGTTTCAATTTTGGGCTGAAGGGCGCCACCTGGCCGCTCCCCACCTGGTGCCCCAAATACACTACAGAACCCTGCCCAATCTGGCACTTACTGGCTTTGATTGTGAGGCCTGCCTTCCACAGTGCCATCAATACCTCCCAGAGGTGGCGCAGGTGGTCCTCCCAAGAGGAGCTAAACACCGCAATGTCATCCAGGTAGGCGGCACTGAAGTCTTCCAGCCCAACCAACACCCTGTTGACCAGCCTCTGAAAGGTGGCAGGGGCATTCTTCATTCCAAAGGGCATCACCCAGAACTGGTAGTGCCCATCGGGTGTGGAGAAGGCTGACCTCTTGTTGGAAAGTGGGTTATTGGTAGGGGCAAATGTAGGTCTGCCACTGGCAATAAGGTCACTAACACATGATAGGACTCAGCATAGGTCTTAGAGAATTATTCCTATGCTCAACCCTTGGTAACGTGGCTGCGAGCAGACAGGCTTAACTTCAAAGACAGGTATGTAAAGCATTCAAAAACACAATTTCAGTAAATAATTAAGACACAACACAAAATAAAAATCCAACACCAATTTATAAAAATAGGTAATATATTTATCTTTTAAATGACACCAAAACGAAAAAAATCCACTGTAGGGAACCAGAGATATGAATTTTTAAAGATTAGTCACTTTCTAGTGCTTAGAAACCAACAGTGCCCCTTTTAGTCATTTCGTTTTCTCTGACAGGGACACACCTTTAGAAATTGTTCTGAAGAATTCTCACCACTGTGTTGTGCCGCCTTCTTCAGCAAGCGGGGTCCAGTTAGAACTCCTTCCTGAAGTTCTGCTTGCGGGTCCCAAAGTATCCAACACACAATCCAAGGTTCTGGGATCTCAAAGAGGGTCCTTGAAAGTGTGAAACTTCAATTCCGCAATCCACTTGAACAAAACCCTTACAAATCCACTGGTACTCCAGGCTGTGAATTCTTTGTGGGGATCTCCAGGTGAGCTCTGTTAACCTGTAGCTTGCAGGGAGTCCACTCTTTAGTCCTTTTGCAGCAAGGTAATCCACAGGGCTGCAGTTTCAGTTAGTGCAGTCTTCAGAGGTCAGGCCTTAGAAATCTTTGCACAGCAAAACTTCTCAGCAGGGCACTTCTTGCTTCAGTAAGTTTCAAGCAGCAGATCTGAGGGGCAGGGCCTCTCTCAGATACTTATTCCACAGTCTCTGGGTCATCCAGGAGGTCAAGCTTCACCAATAGGAGTAGGGTACCCTCCCACTTGAGTGACTCCTTCCTGCAGAGTGTGGCATTATTCTATCCCAGAGTGCATCAAATCTTCCAAATCCATAATGGCTGATTTTCCAGCAAGGAGGTAAGAGCTGGCTAAACACACCCCCTGGGATGGCTTATATCCCTGGCCTCTCCCCTACCATCTGCACATACCTTCCTTAAGCCTAGCCCTGACTCTGGGTCAAGAGTGTCAGAGTGAAACTGAAACCCAGGCCTCCCCTCTGCCTTTGAAGAGCATGGTTTACGACTCCACCCCCTGGCCTGGCATTCCTATAGACCAGCACACTGCCCTCCCAGGACAGTTGGTAACCCCAGGGGATCTTTATCACCTCTTCAACGCAGCCTGGCTAATCCTCTTAACTCTGACCAATCAGGGCAGACCACTGGAAGGCTGAATTTGGACCTACAAACAAGAAAGTCTTCTAACTTCTTGTATGTACACTTTAGGAGAAATTCAACAATATAATATTGTTGGATTTACTACTACCATTCTGGGAAGTCTTTGAATGGTCCGGCTAGTCCTCTCCTATCAATATTTATTAATCAATAACTTCCTACCATGTTAACCTATGGGCCATGGGGTTTGCAATGGGGAAAATGACTTGGGCCAGTTTTCTAGCACCAGGGCTTATAAAAACATATTTTATAAGTATTTCCCTAATTTCTACAGGACCCCCAACCCTTGTGCACTTAGGGGAGACTTTAGGGGTTCTGAATCTGTAAAAATATTGCAGATCCTCAATTCCCTGTGCTCCTAGCCTCAAAGTCGAATTTGGGCAGCACTTTAACACAATGTGGGGAGTGAAATGTGAAATTTCACTTTACCCAGGCATATAAAAACTCATTTTATAAGGGTGTACATTATAGATAACTGACCCCCACCCCTGGGATACCTAGGGAAGACCTTGGGGGCCCCTAAAATGCCAAAACATTGTAGGTTATCCATTTTTAAGTGCCCCAAATCCCAAAGTCGAATTTGAGCACAATTTGCTTTTAAAAGCAGTCCTGGCACCCAGGGCTGCTTTTAAACTGACCCCTGGCTTCAGCAGTGCACCCATGCATGTGCAGAAAAGCTGCTGGCCTCTAAACTGCCATGCCCCAGGATACTGGGGACTTCTAGGTAGTTTCAATCCCTGCCCTAGTATATACTAGGGGCTTATGGGGTAGGTCATGCCAATTACAGGGGTACCCCACCATACCAGAGTGTACCCTAGTGTATGTTGGGTGTCTTAACTGTATTCTAATGTGTTCCTTTCAGCTTGGCACTGGCCCTGGGCCTGGTTAGACAGAACCCAGGGTCAGTCAGAGTCAGTTACCACCAGTTCCAGTCAGCAAAAAGTTGGGGGTGCCCAGGGCACAGGATGACTTTACAACATAGCCCCCCCAAACGAAAGGTGAGGGGTTACTAACCTACACCCTGGTAGTCCTCCTCAGCTAAGTGGAAAAACCTGGAAAGTCCATCTGCATTTGCATGGGCAACCCCAGGTCTGTGTTCCACTGTAAAGTCCATTCCCTGTAGGGAAATGGACCACCTTAACAGCTTGGGATTCTCCCCTCTCATCTGCATGAGCCATCTGAGAGGCCTGTGGTCAGTTTGAACACGAAAGTGAGTCCCAAACAAATATGGTCTCAACTTTTTCAGGGACCACACCACAGCGAAAGCCTCTCTCTCAATGGCACTCCACCTCTGCTCTCTGGGAAGAAGCCTCCTGCTAATAAAGGCAACTGGCTGATCAAGGCCCCCTTCATTTAGCTGTGACAACACTGCCCCAATCCCTTGCTCTGAAGCATCTGTCTGAACTACAAATTCTTTTGTGTAGTCAGGGGCCAGTAACACTGGTGCTGAACACATAGCAGCTTTCAGAGTGTCAAAAGCCGTCTGACACTCTGGGGTCCAAATCACCTTCTTGGGTCTCTTTTTAGAAGTCAGTTCTGTTAGGGGCCCCACAATGGTCCCATAATTTTGAACAAATCTTCTATAATACCCTGTCAGTCCAAGGAATGCCCTGACCTGAGTCTGGGTAACAGGTGCTGTCCAATCCAAAATAGTTTGGATTTTAGCTTGGAGAGGCTGTACATGGCCCCCACCTACCAGGTGGCCCAGGTACACCACAGAACTCTGCCCTATTTGGCACTTGCTTGCCTTAATAGTCAGGCCTGCCTGCTGCATGGCCTGAAGCACTTCCCTTAGGTGGCTTAAGTGATCCCCCAGGTAGAACTGTATACAGCTATATCATCCAGGTAAGCTGCACTGAACTGTTCCAACCCAGACAAGACCCTGTTCACCAACCGTTGGAAGGTGGCAGGTGCATTCTTTAATCCAAAGGGCATTACCTTGAACTGATAATGTCCCTCTGGTGTGGAGAATGCTGACCTCTCCTTTGCTCCATCAGTGAGGGCAATCTGCCATTAACCTGAAGTCAAATCAAAAGTACTCAGGTACTTAGCAGCCCCTAACCTGTCAATGAGCTCATCAGCTCTAGGTATAGGGTGAGCGTCAGTCTTTGTGACTGCATTCAATCCTCTGTAGTCCACACAGAACCTTAACTCCTTGGGTCCCCCCTGAGGATTAGGTTTGGGTACCAGCACCACTGGACTGGCCCATGGACTCTCAGACGTTTCAATTACCCCCAGTTCCAGCATCTTAGCAACCTCAGCTTTAATGCTGGCTCTGACATGGTCAGACAACCTGTACAGTTTATTTTTGACAGGTAGGCTGTCACCAGTGTCAATGTGGTGCACGCACCACTCAGTGATGCCTGGGGTCAAAGAGAACAGGCCAGCAAACTGCTCCAGCACTTGCTTACAGTCTCTGTGCTGCTGGTCTGTCAATTTGGGAGAGAGCACAACTCCCTCCACGGACCCATCTTGCACATTAGTGGAGAGGAGGTCGGGCACAGGCTCAGTTTCCTCCTCCACCCCCTCATCAGTGACCAGTAACATGGTCATGTCTGCCCTGTCATGGTGGGGTTTCAATCTATTCACATGCAGGACCCTATGAGGGTTCCTGGGGGTGCCAAAATCAACCAAATAGGTAACCTCACCCTTCTTTTCTAAGATTGGATAGGGCCCACTCCACTTGTCATGGAGGGCCCTGGGAGCCACAGGCTCCAACACCCACACCAATTGTCCTGGAGTATACTCAGGCATGGTAGCCTTTTGATCATACCAGTGCTTCATGAGCTCCTGGCTGGCCTCCAGTTTCCTGTTTGCCTTGTACATGTACTCTGCCATTCTAGATCTCAGGCCTAGCACATAATCAAGCACATTGTCCTTAGCTTCTTTAAGAGGCTTCTCTAAAGACTCTCTTAGCAGGCTCAATGGCCCCCTCACAGGGTGTCCAAACACCAACTCAAAGGGACTGAAACCAACCCCTTTCTGTGGCACCTCCCTGTAGGCAAACAGTAAGCATGGGAGGAGAACATCCCATCTCCTACTGAGTTTCTCTGACAACCCATTTATCATGCCCTTCAGGGTTTTGTTGAATCTCTCAACAAGACCATTTGCTTGTGGGTGATAGGGGGTGGTGAACTTGTAGTTGACACCACACTCATCCCACATAGCAGTCAGATAGCTGGACAGGAAGTTTGTGCCCCTATCGGACACCACCTCTTTTGGAAACCCCACTCTGGTGAACACACCAAGCAGTGCTCTAGCCACTCGCAGGAGCATCAATGGTTCTAAGAGGTATTGCTTCAGGGTATCTGGTGGCATGGTCAACTACCACTAAGATATACCTATTCCCTGATGCAGTGGGTGGGTCCAGGGGACCAACAATGTCCATCCCCACCCTTTCAAAAGGAACCCCAACCACTGGCAGTGGTATTAGGGGAGCCTTTGTCTTGCCCCCTGCCTTGCCACTGGCCTGACAGGTGACACAGGAGCTGCAAAACTCCTTTACCTTTTCAGACATATGGGGCCAGTAGAAATGGTTCACCAATCGGTTCCATGTCTTTGTCTGTCCCAAATGTCCTGCTAAGGGGATATCATGACCCAAAGTCAGGATGAACTCTCTGTACTTCTGGGGCACCACCAACCTCCTGGTGGCCCCTCCTTGAGGTTTCTGGCCTCAGTATAAAGCAGTCCATCTTCCCAGTAGATTCTATGAAACCCACTGTCATCCCCTTCCTCTTGCTTAGAGGCAATCCGCCTCAAGCTCTCAAGGGTGGGACAGTCACGCTGTCCCTCACTGAACTCCTCTCTGGAGGGTCCACGGGCTCCTGTCAGTTCTGCCAAATCTGACAGTTCTGGCAGGGATGGAGTCCCTCCCTCCGAGGCCAGATCCTCCCCATCAGGGTTAGATTCTGCCTGCACCTCTGGAGTTCCCTGGGCTGGCTCACCAGGCCCAGTACCCGTGTCCATGGATGCTTGGCCCTTTGTTCCAGGGTCCAAGTGTCCAGCCCCTCCCTTCTGGCTAGTCTGTGACCCAGTCACAGCACATACCCACTCAGGGAGCTCCAATATTTTCATTTGGAGTCCTCTCTTCACCTCTGACCACGCAGAGGCTTCAAGGTCATTGCCCAGTAAACACTGGACTGGGAGCACCCTTGACACAGCTACCTTCATAGGGCCTGTCACACCTCCCCATTCCAAATCCAACACAGCCATAGGATGGAGTTTGGGGGTGCTGTCTGCATAAGTCACCTGGTGAAACTCACCAGGCAAAAAACTCTCTGGGGGCACCAGCTCATCCAGGACCATAGTTACACTCGCCCCAGTTTCTCTGATAGCCTCAACCTCAGTCCCATTCACTTTAGGCCTCTGCCTGTACTTATCCATGTTTGGAGGTAGGGCAGTAAGGGTTGCAATATTCACCCCACCCAGGGACACTAAGGTTGCTTGCCCCACCTGATTACCCTCCACTGGGGCACCACTCTCCACCCCTACACTGACACTGGCAATCCCTGTGGATGGCCCCTTAGGGGGAGCTTTTTAGCGCAGACAGCATCTCCCTGCTTGTGCCCTGGCTGGTTACAGTCAAAGCACTTACCCACTTTTGAGGGATCAAAGAACCTACCATTCTTTCCCTGAATCCACCTCTCTTTGGATTTGGGTTGGCTCGGGGCCCCCCTCCTTGTGCAGGTTTTTGTGGGTCTTTGGAGGACTCCTTAGGTTTTTGACCTTCATTTCCCTGGGCTTTCCCTTGGGGAGGGACCTGTCCTCCTTTCTTCTGGTCACCCCCTGGTGCTGAATGGAAACCCGGGTTCTCACCCACTCATCAGCTGACTCCCCCAACTCTCTGGGGTCTGTCAGCTTAGAGTCCACTAGATACTGGCGTAACTTCTCTTCTGCACAATGAGTCAAAATGTGTTCTTTCAAAAACAAATTATACAATCCCTCATATGTGTCAACTTTGTTACCAACAATCCAGCCTTCCAGTGCCTTCACTGAAACGTCCACAAAGTCTACCCAAGACTTTGAACTCAATTTCTGGGTGCCTCTAAACTTCACCCTGTACTGTTCTGGAGTCAGACCAAATCTCTTGACTAAGCATGCCTTCATCTGCTGGTATGATTCTGCATCCTCTCCCTTCAGGGTCAGGAGCCTATCCCTCCCAGCTACTGGAATCAACTCCCACAGGAGTGCACCCCAATACCTAGAGTGGACCCTACTCATTTTAAGGGCCCTCTCAAAAGCTGCTAGCCACTTGTCAATGTCATCCCCCTCAGTGTACTTGGGTACTATACCCTTGGGAAGTTTAGGTTCAAATGCACCACCCCTGGACATCTCAAAATCTTCTTCGCTTTCGCTGCCACCATTTCTCTTTTCCTCCTTCTCCCATCTCTTCTCAGCCAAATCCAGTTTCCTTTGCTCTAAAGCTATCAAAGCTAATTGAGCCTGAAGCTGTCTCTCTGCAAGGGACTGTAGTGGTTCCTGAGTAAGGGACCCTTCCCCACTCCCACCATCAGGATTCTGTTGGCTTACACTAGTTATAATGGAAGAGGCATCATCCTCCTCTCCTGGGATGATGTTGGGGGGGACACCCTCTACCCCCCTTGATTCTCCTCAGCTGCCTGGTCATGGGCTTGTATAAACTGAAACAACCCTACCTTCCTATACCTCTTGGAAGCAGGCAGCCCCCTAAGCCTACACTGTTCCCTAAGCTCAGCCAACTTACACTGGGACAGTTTAGCCAGGTCCAACTCCATGGTTCCCTAGTTTTGGGTCACAACACTAGGCACAATAGACTTAGAACAATTTGGAAAAATCAAAACAATGGATTAAAAACAGTTTAGTCCAAATTCCAAAAATAAAACTCAAAAGTTTTGTTCTAAGGCAATTTAGAGGATTTTTATAATGTTAATTTATTCACTGAAAGGTGTATTTTTTAAACACAAGTCCTCATCCACACCGCTGAGCACCAAATGTTGGAAAGTGGGTTATTGGTAGGGGCAAATGTAGGTCTGCCACTGGCAAAAAGGTCACTAACACATGATAGGACTCAGCATAGGTCTTAGAGAATTATTCCTATGCTCAACCCTTGGTAACGTGGCTGCGAGCAGACAGGCTTAACTTCAAAGACAGGTATGTAAAGCATTCAAAAACACCATTTCAGTAAATAATTAAGACACAACACAAAATAAAAATCCAACACCAATTTATAAAAATAGGTAATATATTTATCTTTTAAATGACACCAAAACGAAAAAATCCACTGTAGGGAACCAGAGATATTAAATTTTAAAGATTAGTCACTTTCTAGTGCTTAGAAACCAACAGTGCCCCTTTTAGTCATTTCGTTTTCTCTGACAGGGACACACCTTTAGAAATTGTTCTGAAGAATTCTCACCACTGTGTTGTGCCGCCTTCTTCAGCAAGCGGGGTCCAGTTAGAACTCCTTCCTGAAGTTCTGCTTGCGGGTCCCAAAGTATCCAACACACAATCCAAGGTTCTGGGATCTCAAAGAGGGTCCTTGAAAGTGTGAAACTTCAATTCCGCAATCCACTTGAACAAAACCCTTACAAATCCACTGGTACTCCAGGCTGGGAATTCTTTGTGGGGATGTCCAGGTGAGCTCTGTTAACCTGTAGCTTGCAGGGAGTCCACTCTTTAGTCCTTTTGCAGCAAGGTAATCCACAGGGCTGCAGTTTCAGTTAGTGCAGTCTTCAGAGGTCAGGCCTTAGAAATCTTTGCACAGCAAAACTTCTCAGCAGGGCACTTCTTGCTTCAGTAAGTTTCAAGCAGCAGATCTGAGGGGCAGGGCCTCTCTCAGATACTTATTCCACAGTCTCTGGGTCATCCAGGAGGTCAAGCTTCACCAATAGGAGTAGGGTACCCTCCCACTTGAGTGACTCCTTCCTGCAGAGTGTGGCATTATTCTATCCCAGAGTGCATCAAATCTTCCAAATCCATAATGGCTGATTTTCCAGCAA
Organism: Calotriton arnoldi; assembly: GCA_963921515.1. Taxonomy (NCBI): domain Eukaryota; kingdom Metazoa; phylum Chordata; class Amphibia; order Caudata; family Salamandridae; genus Calotriton; species Calotriton arnoldi. Next base: position 688,599 of record CAWUFW010007035.1, on the reverse strand, counting down.
GGAGGTAAGAGCTGGCTAAACACACCCCCTGGGATGGCTTATATCCCTGGCCTCTCCCCCTACCACCTGCACATACCTTCCTTAAGCCTAGCCCTGACTCTGGGTCAAGAGTGTCAGAGTGAAACTGAAACCCAGGCCTCCCCTCTGCCTTTGAAGAGCATGGTTTACGACTCCACCCCCTGGCCTGGCATTCCTATAGACCAGCACACTGCCCTCCCAGGACAGTTGGTAATCCCAGGGGATCTTTATCACCTCTTCAACGCAGCCTGGCTAATCCTCTTAACTCTGACCAATCAGGGCAGACCACTGGAAGGCTGAATTTGGACCTACAAACAAGAAAGTCTTATAACTTCTTGTATGTACACTTTAGGAGAAATTCAACAATATAATGCTGCTTTTAAACTGACCCCTGGCTTCAGCAGTGCACCCATGCATGTGCAGAAAAGCTGCTGGCCTCTAAACTGCCATGCCCCAGGATACTGGGGACTTCTAGGTAGTTTCAATCCCCTGCCCTAGTATATACTAGGGGCTTATGGGGTAGGTCATGCCAATTACAGGGGTACCCCACCATACCAGAGTGTACCCTAGTGTATGTTGGGTGTCTTAACTGTATTCTAATGTGTTCCTTTCAGCTTGGCACTGGCCCTGGGCCTGGTTAGACAGAGCCCAGGGTCAGTCAGAGTCAGTTACCACCAGTTCCAGTCAGCAAAAAGTTGGGGGTGCCCAGGGCACAGGATGACTTTACAACACCTCTCCTTTGCTCCCTCGGTCAATGCGATCTGCCTATACCCAGACGTCAAATCAAATGTGCTGAGGTATTTGGCAGCCCCTAACCGATCTATGAGCTCATCAGCTCTGGGGATGGGGTGCGCGTCAGTCTTGGTGACTGAATTGAGGCCCCGATAGTCCACACAGAACCGAAGTTCTGGGGTGGTACCAGGTGCTTCAGCTTTTGGTACCAGGACCACTGGGCTGGACCAAGGGCTGCTAGAGGACTCAATCACCCCAAGGGCAAACATTTTGGTAACATCATCCTTAATCTAGGCCCTTACCCGGTCAGTCACTCGGTAAGCCTTGTGCTTAATGGGAGGACTGTCCCCGGTGTCCACGTCATGGACACACCAATCAGTGACACTAGGTATCAGGGAGAACAGATCACTGAATTGCCCCAACAGTTGGCGACAATCACCCGGCTGCTCAGGGGTCAGTGTGGTGGAGAGGACCACACCCTCCACTGACCCATCTCGCTCCCCTGCACACAGGAGGTCAGGAAGGGGTTCACTCTCCTCCTCCATCCCAGCATCTGTGGCCAGAAGCATGCCCACTTCAGACCTCTCAAAGTGGGGCTTCAGGCGGTTAACATGCAGGACCCACAAGGGGTTCCTGGGAGACTGCAAGTCCACCACATAGGTAACAGGACTCTTGCGCTCCACCACCTCAAAGGGGCCGGTCCACCTATCCTGGAGCGCACAGGGCTCCACCGGGGCCATGACCCACACCTTCTGTCCAGGCTGAAACTCGATCAGAGTGGCATTCTGATCGTGCCAGCGTTTCATCTCTTCCTGGCTGGTTTCCAGGATTGCCTCAGCAAGTTTCCTGAAACGCCGAGTCTGGTTCCTGAAGGCCAGCATGTAACTAAACACATCCTGGGGAGGTTTCCTGGGATATTGCTCCCAGCCTTCCTTGACCAGACTCAGAGGCCCTCTTACCGGGTGACCATAGAGCAGCTCAAAGGGACTAAACCCTAAGGACTTCTGTGGCACCTCATGGTAAGCAAACAACAGGCATGGCAAGAGGACATCCCACTTACACCTCATCGGCTCGCCTAGGCCCATAATCATGCCCTTAAGGGTCCGGTTGAATCTCTCAACAAGCCCATTACCCTGGGGGTGGTAAGGAGTGGTGAACTTATACGTTACCCCACACTCCTCCCACAGAGACTTCATGTACTTGGAGATGAAGTTAGTTCCCCTATTGGACACCACCTCTCTGGGGAACCCCACACGGGAGAAAATCCCCATCAGTGCCCGTCCCACCACAGGGGCCGTCACTGTCCTGAGCGGGATGGCCTCAGGGCACCGGGTGGCATGGTCCACCAAGACCAGGATGAACCTGTTGCCCATGGCTGTCTTGGGATCCAGAGGCCCCACAATATCAATACCCACTCTTTCGAATGGGGTGCTCACCACGGGAAAGGGCTGTAGTGGGGCCTTAATCTTCCCCCACTCTTCCCACTTGCCTGGCAAGTCTCACACATCCGGCAGTGAGCATCGGAGCTCCTGCGCATCTGGGGCCAATAGAAGTGGGTGACCAGCCTCTCAAAGGTCTTGGTCTGCCCCAGATGTCCGGCCAGTGGCACATCATGAGCCAACCCCAGTAGGAAGGTCCTGAAGTGCTGGGGTACCACCAGCACACGGGCTGACCCAGGCGCAGCAACCTTAGGCTCACTGTAAAGGAGGTCGTTTTCCCAATAGATCCAATGTGACCCTGTCTGGTCACCTGCTGCCTGGGCGGCGGCCTGTCGCCGCACCCCCTCAAGAGAAGGGCAGGTTCTCTGCTGCTCGCAAAATTCCTCCCTGGAGGGCCCCCCTTCCTGCTGCCAATGGGTCAGCCCCGTTAGGTCCCCCAGTTCGGCCACTTGTTCCCCTGTAGGTTCCAGGGCATCCCCCTCAAGGTCTGCTCCCTCCGGGACTGTGGGAACTGCGGGGGCCGGTTTCCTGCGCCCCCTACCCCTTCTCTTTGAGGCAGGGGCCTGGGCCATACTTTCAGGCTCCAGACCCTCCTGAACATCCTTCTGAGCTGCCATGGACCGAGTGGTCACACATGCCCACTCAGGCAAACCCAACATTTCCAAATGAGACTTTCTCTCCACCGTAGCCCATGGGGAGTTCTCCAGATCATTGCCCAACAGACAGTCTACAGGCATGGCGGCCCTCACAGCCACCTGAAGAGTTCCTGTGACCCCCCCCCACTCGAAGGGAACCTGAGCCACTTCACACTGGCTCTCTGAGTTGTCTGCTGACACTACGGGGCAGAATGCATGGAGGACAACTTGCTCTTTGGACACCAACCGGGAGCTGACAGCAGTCACACTAGCTCCGGTGTCCCTGAGAGCCTCCACCCTATGGCCATTGATGGTCACCCACTGCCGGTACTTCTGAGTGTTGGTCGGCAGTGTGGGGTTAGGGACCTTCTCGAAGTCCCCTAGCGAGACAAGGGTTAACTCTACGGGATCCCACCCACCTTGGACCTCCATTTCCTCCACCCCCAGGGCTACACTGGCAATCTGGCGGGCTGGTGCATGGGGTGGTACACGAGGGGATGCATTGGGGTACCTCTGGGGAAACTGGGGATCATAATACTGGTGGCCCACTTGACCACACTTGAAACAAGTAAGGGGCCCCCTATGAACAGGCCTACCTGTCGGGGACACTGGCTTCTTCTCAGGGGGAGGCTGGGACACCACGGCTTGGTTCCCTTGGGAATTACTTTGGGGCCCCCTCTGGAACTCCCTCTGTTTACCCTTGTCCCCCCACTTTTCTGCTGGGGACCCTGCCCACCTCTGGCGAAGTCTCCCACAAAACCTTTGCGGACCCGGGTGCTCACCCAGCGGTCCGCCTCCTCAGCAAGCTTCCTAGGGTTAGTCAGCTTGCTATCAATCAGGTGCTGGCGTAGCTCTGGAAAACAGTTACTGGACAAATGCTCCCACGCAAACAAATCATATAATTGCTCGAAAGTTTCCACTTTGCTACCTTTTACCCAGCGATCCATTGCTCTGCAGAAAAAGACACATATTCAACCCACGTGGTACCCTCTAACTTCTTACAGGTCCTAAACCTCGGCCTGTACATTTCCGGGGTCAAACCATAACGGGTCATCAAAGCTTCTTTCATATGGGCATACACCATCCTGCTCTCCTCAGGCAGGTCCAACAGGGTATCCCTACCATCATTCACAAAGCGCCCCCACAATCCCGCTCCCCAATCCTGCTCAGGGACCCGGTGGGACACCATTGCTATCTCATATGCGGCAAACCATTGCCCAATATCCTCACTCTTATGAAAATCCTTAATGACATCCTTAGGAATATAAACTCTACTCTCAGGAGTTACTAAAGGTATGCTGCCACCAGAGGGGAGACCGGGACACTCCTCGCCCTGATCTCTATCTCCCTCAACATTCTCTCATGTTCCATTCTCATTTTCTCAAGTTCAAATGACAATCGATTCTTCTCAATGTCTAACTTCTTACTCTCAGGGTCCTTCTGACCTTCCAATTTAGCCATCTCCAAACTATGCCTCCTATCTCTCTCCCTGTCCTCCAGCTCTTCTGGGGTCAGGCTCCTTTGGGATACACTCGTACCTGGATTGGAGGGTGTTCTGTCTCCCCCCCTCTACTGCATCATCCTGCTGCCCTCCAGCATTCTCTTCCTCATCCCCAGCAGACTCTCTCGCTTCCGACCAGGACTTCAGTGCCTTGTGGTACTCCTCCTTCCTAGAGAGACCTATCACGGGGACTGCGAATTGCCTACAAAATGACTTCAGCTGTTTGGCAGTATAGGTATTTAATCTTTCCTCCTCAAAGGCGAGATCCTCCGAAGCATTGGAGGTTGGCCTTCCCATGTTAGCAGTACTCATGGCTGTGATCAACAATTCAATACTAAAACAACCAACTAAAAAAAATTCGGAGAGAGAAAAAACATCTGCGCGTGTCTGCGCTTTGGTCTGTACTCACTAGTGGTGTCTACCAGTTATTGTACGTGGATCATAAATGCAAGTCCTCATCCTCACCGCTGACCGCCAATGTTAGAAATGGGGGTCTCTAGTTGGCAATGGCTGGTGCCACTGTCCAAATATGGACCCTTCTTCCTAAGTCAGGGCAAGTGGGCTACCCCCTTTGATAACCCCTGCTCAACACTGTGGTAACATAGCACGAGCAGTTAGGCCTATCTCAGAGGCAGTTTGTGAAGCATTTATGACCATGCACAATAAGGCAGTAACGACACCACAAAAGGACACAACTCAAGTAGGTATAGAAAAAGTAGTATCTTTATCTAAGGTTTAGTACGAGACTCTCAAAAATCATTTTAACCAGTCACCATGCATGTAAGTCAGTAGAGGCTTAAAAAGGGGCAATACGCATTCACCAGAACGTGGCACTGACTGAGTTCAAGGCCTGGGTCTACGCGACCCGTTGCGCACCAGATACCTGCCGTTGGACGGGGACACAGTACGTAGCTTCTCGAAGAAGCGGAGACGGTGAAAGGCGGACTCCCAGCGACCACAGTTCTCTATGGCCGTGGTCCGCAAAGTGCACTCGCAATGATTCGGGCACTCCGGGACAGGCAGCAGCAGCACACGGCTGCGGCGGCCCGGGCCGGGGGTGGCGATGACTCTCATCGTGCAGCTCCGTGGTGGGCTTGCGGCGGCAGCAGCGCTCTCCTAGCTGCGGCGGCCCACGGGACGATTCATGATGGTGCAAGGTTGACAAAGACGTGGGCACTCAGCGGCAGCAGCTCTCTCTTAGCTGCGGCGGCCCACAGGACAAATCCCAATGATGCAAAATTAGCAAGGGTGCGAGCACTCCGCGGCAGCAGCTCTCTCTTAGCTGCGGCGGCTCACAGGATAAATCACGATGATGCAAAGTTAGCAAGGGTGCAAGCACTCAGCGGCGGCAGCTCTCTCTTAGTTGCGGCGGCTCACAGGACAAATCTCAGTGATGCAAAGTTAGCAAGGGTGCAAGCACTCAGCGGCGGCAGCTCTCTCTTAGTTGCGGCGGCTCAAAGGACAATCCTCGGTGATGCAAAGTTAGCAAGGGTGCGAGCACTCAGCAGCGGCAGCTCTCTCTTAGCTGCGGCGGCTCACAGGACAACTCTCAGTGATGCAATGTTAGCAAGGGTGTGAGCACTCAGCGGCGGCAGCTCTCTCTTAGCTGCGGCGGCTCACAGGACAATCTACGATGTTGCACAATTAACACAAGTGCGGGCATCCAGCCGCGGCAGCTCTCTCTTAGTTGCGGTGGCCCACAGGGATTCAGCGAAGGTTCTGAGGATTCAAAATAAGGCGGGCACTCAGCGGCAGCAGCTCTCTCTTAGCTGCGGCGGCCCACACAGTTTCAGCGAAGGTTCGGAAGATTCAAATTAAGGCGGGCCCTCAGCGGTGGCAGCTCTCTCTTAGCTGCGGTGGCCCACACAGTTTCAGCGAAGGTTCTGAAGATTCAACTTAAGGCAGGCACTCAGCGGCGGCAGCTCTCTCTTAGCTGCGGCGGCCCACACAGTTTCAGTGAAGGTTCGGAGGATTCAAAATAAGGCGGGCACTCAGCGGCGGCAGCTCTCTCTTAGCTGCGGCGGCCCACACACAGGGTTCACAAGGATTACCAGTCCGCGTTCCTCACAGTAGGACTAGAGGTTCCGGATTACTCGACGGAGGCCTCACCTGCAAGTAGAATTCCTAGCAAGGGAATTCGGGTGGCTGACGGGGTGAAGTCTAATGTCCCTGAGACTTCAGCAGGAGGCGCTCTCAATTCAGGCCCTTGGGTAGTTTCTTCAGCAAGCTTGGTGAAAGTTTCAAAGTCCTTTCCTCTGTCCGCTTGGACAGAGTTTCGTCTTGACATCCAGAAGGAACACACTTGAAACAGTTTTCAGTGCAGCGTTTTATACCTAAAAATTCTTTGTTCTCTGTAGTCACAAATCACTGCATCCAGCCAGAACCAGTTCGGTGGGGTTGGGGAGCACTTGGTTTACGAGGCGACATCCTGCCCTTTAAGAATTCGGGGGTCTGCTATCAGACGCCCAGTGGGAGATGGAGCCATCATTCACCTTGCCAGGCACGGCCCTGCTCGGATCAAAGAGTCACCCCTCCCCATACTCTAAATGCCGATCTCTCTCTCCAGCCAGGTCTGACCCAGCTGGCCCGGCCGCTCCAAAACCAGGCGGCCAATATACACGCTAGCAAAATCCTACAGGAAAGCTTCAGGCCAGAAAATACCTCGTTTCTAGTAGAGGCATTTTCGAACACGGGCTACACTAATAATCCTTACTAAAAGATGCATCTCAATGTTCTGAGTTTAAACATATCAAAGTCGACGTTCCTATCAGGTTCCTGGGGGCAGGTAGGATTGAGGCATGTAATACTCAGCCTGCACATTCTGGCCTATGAGAACGGGTGGCCTCGCAATAGTAAACAGTGAAATGGAGGGTAACTCGCTATTAGAACATGCTACACAGACATACTTTAAAAGCTGCTTCGGTGGGTAGCGCAAATCAGCGCTGCCGGCCCACCAGCAGTATTTGGTCTACCAGCCCTGGGCACACACAGTGCACTGATACTAGGGACTGACAGGTAAACCAAACGAGCCAATTATGATTATCCCAATTCATACAGGTATCTTTACACAGGGAGCATTCGCGCTGTGTCACTGATTGGCAGTAGCACACCGCCCAGAGCATCTAAATCCAGCCAACATAAAAGGTCAGAAGCGCAAAGAGGAAGGGAGACCCGCGCCAATGATGCCAGGTCTAACAATGAGGATAATGCATTGATTTGGAGGTTAATAGAGAGCGAGGAATCCAGTATGATGCTGAGGTTGCGTCATGGTGCATGGTCCATAGGAGTGGGGGGGTCCTAGTGCACCTGGCCACCAGGAGTCATCTGAGGCAGAGGGGGTGGGTCCCAGAATGAGTACTTCTGTCTTGTCTGAGTTAAGCTTGAGGCAGCTGTCTTGCATCCATGTGGCAACTGCCTTCATTCCGTTGTGAAATTGGTCCTGGCAGCTGTGGGTTAGTTGGTGAGGGAGATGATCAGCTGGGTGTCGTCGGCGTAGGAGACTATATTGAGTCTGTTGCTTCTGACCATGGCTGTGAGGTGAGCCATGTAGACGTTGAAGAGGGTGGGGCTCAGGGAGGAGCCCTGGGACACTCCACAGCCTATCTCTGTAGGTTCTGAGAGGAACAGGGGTAGTCTGACTCAGTGTGTTCGGCCAGTCGTCAAGGAGAGGATCCAGTTTAGTGCCTTGTCGCAGATGCCATTGTCGTGGAGTCTAGTGATTAGGGTGCAGTGGGAGACGGTGCAGTAGGCGGCCGAGAGGTCCATTAGGATGATGGCTGTGGTTTCGCCCCAGTCGAGGAGGGAGCAGATGTCATCGGTGGCAGCGAGTGTGGTCTCTGGTCTGTGGTTGCTTCAGAAGCTGGATTGGGAGGTATCTACTATGTGGTTATCTTCGATGAACAAAGAGAGTTGGTCGTTGATGGCCTTCTTGATGACCTCTGCTGGGAAGTGGAGGAGGGAAATGGATCTGAAGTTCTTGAGGTCTGTCAGGTCAGCGAGCGGTTTATTCAGCAGGGGGTTGATCTCGGCATGTTTCCGGTCATCGGGGAAGGTGACGGTTTTGATGGAGCAATTGATGGTGCGGCAAAACTGGGGGCGATGGAGGCGGCTGCTCTGTGGAAGATGTGTATGGGAAAGGATCCAATTGGGCTCCTGAGTGGATGCTCTTCATAATCTTGAGTGTGTTGTCTGTGGTGAGCAGAGTCCAGTTGAGCACGATCTGTTGGGGTGAGGCTTGATTGCGTGCAGTGGTGGTGGACATAATGGTGGGGTCTTGGGTGTCGAAGCTGTCATAGACCTGCCTGATCTTGTGGTGGAAGTAGGTGCTGAGTTTGTTGCAGACCCATCAGTGATGTCATTTGAAATGTCATCAGTGATGTTACTGACCATGTCATGAGTGATGTAATATGTGACGTCATCAGAAGTGCATTGCGGGAGCGCATGTTATAGTTAGCTCAGCTAAGTATAATCGCTGAATTTATCTAGTTTTGTACCAGTGAAATGTCAGCCTTACTATAACGTCTCTGTAACTTTTGTTTTTTTCCATGAATTTCAAGGGTTTTTTAAATGCTAATTCTTAACTATAAATTCACTGAAACCAGTGGTTTTTTCAGTGAATTTCTAAGGTTTTTTAAATGCTAATTCTTAACTATAACGTCACTGTATACTTTGTTTTTTTAGTGAATTTCTAAGTTTTTTCAATTCTATAAGCTCTCGCTTCAAATAAACCCAAAGGCTCTTCTATGAGCCTTCTTATTACCAAACAGTAAATAATTTTCATTGTAAATCCTTTTCTATAAAAACAAATCGGAGTTGCGACTCCGTCACAGATCCGCAAAGCAAAAGCAAAATTTAATGCACAACAGCACATTTAGGATTTATGACTCTCAGTATCACACTATATATGTGACAATGACTCTGTCAATATTTTTGTGAGTGTCTAAGTGTGTGTAAGTAGGAGCATATGTTTCTCAGTGGGTCTGTGAGTACACACATCTCTTTCTGAGTGAGGATGTGACTGGGTGCATGAGTGTCTCAGTGTGTCTGAGAGTGGGTGTGTGAGCCTCTGAGGTGGTACGTGGGTGGGTGTATGAGTGTCTGAGTGGGTCTCTGAGTGGGTGAATGAGAACATAAGTGGGTCTGTGAGTGGGTATGTGAGTGTGTCTGACTGGGTTTTTGAGTGGGTGCATGAGTGTCGAGTGCATCTGTGAGTGGTTGCATGAGTGTCTCAGTGGGTCTATGAGTAGTTGCATAATCTTCTGAGTGAGTGAGTGAGTGAGTATGTGAGTGTCTGAGTGGGTCTTTGAATGGGTACATAAGTGTCTGAGTGGGTCTGTGAATGGGTACATAACCTTTGAGTGGGTGAGTGAGTAGGTGTGTGAGTGCCTGAGTAGGTCTGTGAGTGGGTGCATGAGTCTCTGAGTTGGTCTGTGACTGGGTGCATGACTGTTTGAGTGCTTCTGTGACTGGGTGGAAAAACTTCTGAGTGGGTGAGTGAGTGGGTGTGTGACTCTATGAGTGGGTCTGTGAGTGGGTGCATTAGTGTCTGAGTGGGTCTGTGAGTGACTCTCCGAGTGTCTAAGTGGGTTTGCGAGTGCCTCCATGACTGTGTGAGTCAGTCTGTGATGAGTCTCTGATTGGGTGTATAAGTGTGTGCATGAGTCTCCGAGTGGGTCTGTGAGTGGGTGCATGAATGCCTTAGTGGGTCTGTGACTAGTTGCAAGAGTCTCTTGGTGGGTCTGTGAGTGAGTGTGTGAATGTCTGAGTGTGTCTAAGAAGGAAATTGCCTCTTTTGACATTGTTAGCCCCACTGTTTGCCTGATGCCTAATGTGATGTCAAAATGAAAGTGCACTGGGTCCTTACTAAACAGGTTCCCAGTGCTAGATCTCTTTGCTAAAACTGTACCATGATTGGCACCACTTCACCCTCCCCTGGACATCCCTAGTAAATGGTACCCCTAGTACCTAGTGCATGGGTACTGAAGAGGGTCCTCTGGGGCTGCAGCACAAATTGTGCTACCCTAGGGATCCCTCACCAATACCATGCAAACTGCCACTGCAGGCTACGTGTCTTGGTGCAGAGAAAACCAAAGAGTCGACATGGCACACAACCCTGTGTGCCATGCCCCCATACCCTGCATGAGGTATAGGTAAATCACCCCTACTGCAGGCCTTACAGCCCCAAGTCAGGGTGCACTATAGTCCATGTGTGGAAATATCTGCATGAGCAGATATGACCCTACAATATCAAGTCCATTCTTGGGCACTGTAAGTGCACAGGGAAGCCATGGAGAGTACATAGCTGGATACTTTTAATTGTGAGTTTCCTAGCTCCATGATAGCTTTACTGTACCCTAAGATGTTTAGTACCAAACATCTCATCTTAATATATTCTCACTAATGCCAGTGATAAATTTACTAATAAATGCACACACCTCCCCCAGGACAGGATGCCTTACAAGGCGGGAAGATTCAAAGGCGAAGGGCATGACTTTTCCAATTCCTCCATCTTGGGGTGGTAGGAATTAACCTATCATGGCTAGGGTAGTGCCCTTTCGCACAGGAAGCGGTCACTTAGACTGATTTGCATATGGCTGGGTCTGAACTGCGGTGGCGAAGTGAGCTAAAGAACGATGATGGAGTCAACCCAGATCTGTGACTGGGGGTTAGTGCCAAAAAAGTTTCAGCGCTCCGTCCATCATCTCCTTGTGTTCACTTTGAGGGTATAGACACCCTAAAGGTAGGAAGCCCATTGGCTACTACCTGTCTCCCCCTTTAACGCCCCTAAATTTCATATTTAGGTGGCATCCCTTGACCTTGCAACTCAGATTCGATGGACCTAAGAAGAGCAATGGACAAAGAAGAGCTGCTGACCTGAGAACTGAAGACCTGCTGCCGAACATTGGCACCAAATCCTGCCTGCTGCTTCCAGGACTCAACAATCATGGCCTGCAGTCTCATCCTGCAACTGAAAGGCCTCCAAGAACCCCGGAGCTCCTCCAGCCTTTGAAAAAATTGCTGAGAACCTCCCTTGGGGTAGAGGAGCTACTCTCCTGCAGCCTACAGGCACCAAACCATGAAGACTGGTTTACCGATCTGCTGCTCCCTGGCAACTCCAATGCAGCACCCAAGCAAGAAGAGGTGCATCAGCTCTAAAGGGTCAGATCTGCCTCTCCACCAAGTGATAGGACACCAGGGCCCATCAGAGCCATACCATACCAATACCCAGGGTACCGGACCCCCTACACCGAAGCCTGAGTAGGAAAAGTCCACTCCAACACAGGACACAGACACATGTTGAGGGACTTTGAGACCCACTCCATGAGTGGCCCAACTGTCCCAGAATCACCTCTACAACCTGCCGGCCCCAGACCCTGAGGACCTTCTCAACGCACGACGCTTGGGTGCCCTATTTGCTCTGCACCCAGCCCACCTGGCTTGAGCAACAACAAACCAGCTGTGTTCTCATGGTCCTGAGGCCCTTGCACCCTGCTCCCTTGAGTGGGACACCTCAAACTTAACTTTAAGTCAACCTATGCAGAGTGCTTTCAGGTGGCCCCTTCTTCCCGCTACCAACGACGACAGCACCCTGCTCCAGGCCGAATCCGGGACGGTCCTGAACTTCTGCTGCTGGAACATTAGACCTGGCCTTGGTACTTTCCTGAATCCAGAAGGTGAACCTCGAGAACCCGCTGTGTGATTTTATGTGCTTTTCCTAACTTCTTCTATTGTGCGTAATTGATCACAACAGTGATTTCTTTTGCAAACTATAAACATTAATAGCTTAAAAAGTACTTACCTTAGAACTAAGTTCTTGCTCTGAAAAATTATATAAAAATTGATGTTATTTTTACAAATTGGTCTCAGATTTATTCTTGAGTGTGTTTCTCATTTATTGCCTCTGTGAGTACAACAAATGATCAGCACTATCCTCTGATAAGCCTAACTGTTCACCCACACTACCACAAATGGAGCATTGGTATTATCTACTTTTACCTCTGTATACGAAAAAGGGATTCACTGGACTCTCTGCACAGAGCACTGCATTTTAGTACACTATATAGAGACCCAGCTTCCTACAGTCTGTGAGTGGGCGTGTGAGTCTCAGAGTGGGTCTGTGACTGGGTGAGTAACTGTTTGGGTGTGTGACCATCTGATTGGGTCTGTGACTAGATGCTTGAGTCTCTGTTTGGGTTTCAAGTGAGTGCGTACGTGTCTGAGGGGGTCTGTGAGTGGGTGCTTAAGCTTCTGAATGGGTGAATGAGTGGGTGCATGAGTGTCTGAGTGGGTCTGTGAGTGGGTGCATCAGTCTCTGAGTGGGTCTGTGACTGTGACTCTGTGTCGGGCTGTGAGTGCATGCCTTCATGTGCTAGTGAGTATGTGAATATACATTTTTTCAGCAAGGTTCGCGACTAAGCCATGATGTTACACAGAAATGCCACATTGAGCATCACAATGGGTCCATGACTCCAACCATGTGGAAAAAAATGGTTTGTGGCATTTTGAAACTCATAAGGGGTCTCTCAGACACCCCGACAATGCACTTATGAGATCAGAAAACCTCTACCCTGACCCCTTCTGTACTATTTTGCTGCAAATTCCATCCCAAGGACACAGTTGCGGTTTAGAAAATGGCAGCGGCAACTTTCTACACAGGTTGTGGCCTGCCAATCACAGCACTGCTCTTAGTGCAGGGGTTCATGAAGCTCCTCATATGCATTGTGCAGGATCCGTGTCCCTAGATATACAAGTTTAGGTTTCTTTAAATTACTCTAAAACTAATGAACAATTTACAACAAATAACAAAAAGCGTGCTTTCTGGACAATAAGCTACCTTTCTGACAAATTTGGTGTAAATCTTTCCAGCAGTTTGGGCTGTAGGCATGTCTAAAATCCCTTTGGGACTTAAAATGGGAAACGCTCTTTTTTTGATGCCCCCTTTTTCTAAGACCCCGCTTCATGGATCACCCTAAAACTTTAAATACACAACAAGAATCACCAGGGTACTTTTTTGGAAAATTTTGGGAAGATTCGTCAAAAGGCGCCAAAGATATAGACAAGTAAAAAAAGCTTTTTCTATGGAAACATGGTCCTAACTATAGCTACTTTGATGCATATAAGACATTCACAAACTGCAGTACCTCAAGTTGTTTGTTCTCTGGACATTTCTGATTTCTTTTGTTTGTCTCAACAGCCCACCATTGGTTAACTACCCTGACCATCCAATATATTATTTGATTCTGAATGCAGCACATACTTACTTAAGCGAGAGCAGCTGCGCTTAATTACTAACCCTCATAGTAAATGGATTTCCTTCGATAGCTCATATTGTTATCACATTTGGGCCATTGACAAGAGTTTCCTTCATTGTCACTGAATGTTAGGTGAATTGTGGATGATGGACCCTTCTTTCTATTTGATGTTTACTCAATGTGAGAGAGCGTTTTATTTCACAAGCAGGTATGGTACCAATACACATGACACGAAAATAGTTCCCTCATAAGCCACATTTATAGCCCACAGCGTTTCAACAAACATATCATCATAATATCAGTTTTTTCACAAAAATATAATATAGCGGTAAACAGCCATTACATCGAGTTTTTTACTTTGCGATACCATTACAACGCATGCATTACCACGCATGCGTTGTACATCGCGAAGTAAAAAACTATGCATTTTTTAAGAACGCATGGTCATTTACCACGCATGCCTTTACAACGAATTTCGTTGTAAAGGTATGTATAGTAAATGACCATGCGTTCTAAAAAAATGTAGACGATCCACGTCGTTGTAAGGAAACAGAGGCTGTTTCTTCATAACGACGTGCACCGCCCCTCAGAGACGACATGAAGCAGGAACCAGGAGGAGAGAGGAACCACGAGGAGAGAGAGGTAAGGGGGATTGGGCATGGGGTGGGGGTTACTTTTTTAGGGTTTAGGGGGGTCGGGGGTCGTGCTGGAGGTAGTGTTTTAGGGTTTAGGGTAGTGTTGTGGTGTTTGTGTAGTGTAGTGTAGTGTAGGGTAATTTTTTAGGGTTTAGGGTAGTGTCGGGGGGTCTTGCAGGGTAGTGTTTGAGTGTAGGACCGGACTGGGGGTCGGGGGGGTTTGTGCTGGGGGTAGTGTTTTAGGGTTTAGGGTAGTGTTGTGGTGTTTGTGTAGTATAGGGGGTCGTGCTGGGGGTAGTGTTTTAGGGTTTAGGGTAGTGTTGTGGTGTTTGTGTAGGGTAGTGTTTTAGTGTTTTAGGGTTTAGGGTAGTGTTGTGGTGTTTGTGTAATGTAGGGGGTCGTGCTGGGGGTAGTGTTTTAGGGTTTAGGGTAGTGTTGTGGTGTATGTGTAGTGTAGGGTAGTGTTTTAGGGTTTAGGGTAGTGTCGGGGGCCGTGCAGGGTAGTGTTTGAGTGTAGGGACCGGACTGGGGGTCGGGGGTCGTGCTGGGGGTAGTGTTTTAGGGTTTAGGGTAGTGTTGTGGTGTTTGTGTAGTGTAGGGTAGTGTTTTAGGGTTTAGGGTAGTGTTGTGGTGTTTGTGTAGTGTAGGGGGTCGTGCTGGGGGTAGTGTTTTAGGGTTTAGGGTAGTGTTGTGGTGTATGTGTAGTGTAGGGTAGTGTTTTAGGGTTTAGGGTAGTGTCGGAGGGTCGTGCAGGGTAGTGTAAATGTAGTGAGAGGACTGTCACTTACCTTAGAAACTTTTGCCACGACTATACCTTTACCATGCATGTTTTTGCGTTGTAATGGCATGCGTGGTAAAGGCATAGTCGTTGTAAAAGTTTGCGTTGTAATGGTATTTCGCTGTAATTGACAACGCGTACTTATACCTGCGTTGTAATGGTACGCGTTGTATTGGTACGCGTTGTAACGAGTGCTATTCTAATATAGCATACTCAATGATTGAATTTTTTCCATAGATATGGGAGGAGGACTGGTGATACATGGATTTGGTCTTCATGATAGAGATTGGACAATGTTTTGTTTTTATTTCCCTCGCCAATATTTGTTTCTGCTAAGCATTACCAACATCACGAGCACTTGTGATGGGATGATATTTTACTTTTTTAAAGGATTTAATACAATTTATGTTTATGATTCTTTAAATGATATTGTGGCAAAATGATTTTATAGTACACCATGTACACGTGTCAGTACTTGATAAAAAAACAATGAGTATGATATTTTTTTTAAAAATGCTAATATGATGATTTGAATTCGCACATATGGAAGGTGTGTGTGTATATCGTGTGTATGGGATTGGTACCATAAAGAAAAACATTTCAAGCCAAGCACCTCTCCACAGTGTAGTGTAATGCCTGAGAGCTACTGCGTTTTCGTGCCACGCCATGTGATAAAGCACACAGATATACAATTACATTATAGAACAATAAGTAGGATAATGCTATTGCACACTGACTGTAGGAGAACAGTAACAGCTGTACAGTAATTCTACGTAAAAGTTAAAATAAGACTTAGATATTGCCTTAGTATTAAAGATCGGAACACACACAGCTTGTCTCCATAAGCTTGACTTTCTTACATTACCCAGCAACATGTTTGCATTGTACGACCAGTGAGTAATTTGTGCTAATGGTTGCAGGTGGGACTGGTCGGCACTCATTTTCAGGAGGAACCCGCTCTTTTTTTTTCTCCACAAACTGTAATTCAGAGTTAGACAGAAAAAAAACACAAAAAAGGGGAAACGCGGAAGACAAAGGTTGGAAACAGTGACAAAGGGAGAAAGCAGAGTTGAAAAAAAAACCTGCATGAGTGATATAAAGAGGCAGGGGCGTCTGGTGGTGGATTAAAGAGTCATGAAGAGAAAATCAAGTCAGAGAATCCTTGGTATTTGCCACCTCGACTTTCGATAGTACCGGCAACGCGCTCCCGAACAAAACTTTCTGCCCCAGCAATTATGTTTTTTTTCTTTTCTTTTTTTGCCCAAATTAAGCACTGTTGTAGGACAAAACAAACCTAGTAGCAAATAAAAATAAAATGAAAGTAGTGTGTGCGCGTGGCCCTAAGTGAAGGTTTACGAGCAAAAAAATAAGCTATTGTGTTCACTTTGAATCGAGAACTTTTGCTAATTAATTTCCTTAGTTTCCTGTTGCTCTAACTACAATATTTGGTAGTGATTCAACTCCGCTTTAATTATTTTCATTTAATAAACATGAAAGGACTGATCGTAGAGTGGGAGGCACAGGGACAGATCTGAGAATCAGCGTCTTTTAAAGTACACAATGAATATGGTGATTGTTTCATAGCCTTAATGTACTGCAAAAAAAGACATTTCTGTAATCAAAAGAAAGTTTGTCACAACGCGACCCTTCTAGGCTTTTGTACAGAGACCCGTCGGCCCACGTGATGCCTGCCTATCGCCCTTAATTAAATGCATTAGCAATTGCCAATTATGTTTCCAAGCATCTATAAATGATTTCGCATGAGTGGTCAGTAAATGGCATATATACTTGCGATTCATCTAAATGCCAGTGGGTCAAGGTGGTAAGCAGTCCGAATTAAATGCCTGGCAAAGCAAATACAGAAAAGCGTCCTTGTATGTCCCTGAGTGCTGCATTTTTTTAACTTTCTTTTAAAAAAAAAATCTTTCGTTTAAAAAGCACACAACATAAATATGGATCAACAAAGTGCTTTAGATAGCGATTTCATTAAGCATTCTTCTTGGCAGCGTCCAATCGCTTAAAGAACGTTTCAAGAGTCATGTCTATACAATAGATTCTGTCTGACAACCCCCACATCTCCGAGAGGCTGATCAATAGCCATGACATTTTATGAATCTTTGGGGGTCATTAAGTACTATTTACTGCCTGTGCTTCAGCATGAGTTTCAAAACTGGGAGACATAAAATAAAAAAAAATAAAAACATAAAACCGGAGAATTCCTGCTAATTGGAGTATTGGACCACAATAAGAATTAACTTTAACCACCTGAAAAAGGAGCAACAAATACAGGCAGCTCCTTTGCTAAGGCTGAGGAGTGTCGCCCCACTGCTCTTTGAGCAGGAAAAATAAAATGATAATAACTAAGGGGCTGATTACGATGGCGGGCGGAAAAGCATTCCGACCGCCGTGCTAGCGGGAAATTTCCGCCCGCAGGTACCCCGGCAAAACCGCCGGCCAGATTAGGATTCACCACCAGAAACTCCCTACCGCGGCGGTCGGATTCCAGGATTCAGCAGCGGAAAAGCTGAAAATCCGTCCGCAGCAGTCGGATTTGGTGCGGAAAGGCCAAAGACCGCCGTTTCCCCAGCAGTCTCGAGCACATGGAGCTATCCACAGTATTGCCACCGCCATCCTCGATTGGCTGGATTCTCCGCAGCGGTGTGGAGGGCTGTTTGTGACATCGTAATACTACCGGCGGTCGTAACCGCATTCCGCACGGCGGTCCCTCCCTTATGGCTCCCTCCGCCAACGCTGCGGAAGGGGATTCCTGGCGGTTCCCGAAACACCGCAGCGGACGGAGAATGGGCTATCTTTGCCCATCGTAATACGGCGGACGCAAGGACCGCCAATGAAGTGCGGAAAAGGGCATTTTCCGCCAGCACCGCGGATGTGCTACCGCCTGCCATCGCAATCAGCCCCAAAGTTATTATCATTTTATTTTTTGCAGCTTTGGGGATGGGTTAGGGTGGGGCGGGGCTGGAGGCACAGGGGGAGGAGTGGTTTGCACACTCCAAGTGCACATGACTGCTGGACCGGCCGTCTCAGCCCACCTTGCATGTTCCCCACCAGGCTGCATTACACAGCCTGGTGGGGAACATCCCCAGGCCCCTAGTCCCCATCTGAGCGTTGATCCACGGTGCTCAGACCAACCACAATGCTGCATTGCAGCATTGTGATTGGCTTAGTGGAGCCAATCACTATTGGCTATGGGGAGCCTGGGTGCTTCCTGGTTCCAGAACTCGCCAGAGAAGCATAGGAGAGACACGGCCGCCAGAAGAGGTAAGTGTTTTTTTGTTTTTTTATTTTGTGCCCCTGCCACTCACCTCTCCACACCCCTCCACCCTCATTCCCTGCCGGACGCTACTGAACAAAGGTATCTGTCAGGACAAAATTAATGGTAAAATCCTAGATGTACTCTTTGAGCGTAGTACAACATAGAAATACCTCTAGTTGGTGAAAGTGGAACCATTACTGAAACTCTGTCAGAACTTGCTCTAAACAGATATACTCATTTGGGTCAAACCAATATTCAAATTCAGGGCACAGTTCACTTATGTGCAAGGAAGTTGTAAGGTAGTTACAAGACATCATGATTCCTAGGGCAAAATGCTTATTCCACATGTCATAGTTTTTACCCCAATCCTTGCAGTTTGAGGGATAATCAAGCACAATCAATGGTAAATGCTCTTGCTCCCCACTAAACCTCATACTGGGTACTCAAAGTGTGCTAGTGTTACCCACTAACCCTCATACTGGGTACTCAAATTACGGTGGGTAGTTGACTTTCCCAGTAGCAGTGGACGAGCAGTCAGGTATTAGCTCAAAGAAGGTCAGTACTACAAGGTTAGTACATTTTCACTTAAGATGGAATGGTCCAGCCAGGGTTGAGAGCCTCTATAAAGAGACAAAACCTTAATATTAGTTCACCATATATCAATACACATACAGTAAAGACAAACGTCAGACAGTGGGAACCACACTGATTAAATGTACCACCAAAAGGTCACCCATTCACAAAACCGGGGCTCCTTGATATGAGCATTGTATATCATTCACGATCAGTAGATGATCATGAACATCAGAACAATCCTGGAAAAGAAGCACAATGTAGCAAAACCTAGTTAAAATAAAAATGGTTAGGTAGTTCACATAATTTCGCAATCATATGCAGTTCACTAACGCAAAGCATTCGCAATCACCATATTGCAAAATGGAAGATTGATGGCATTAACAGTTTTGGAGTTCACAAACACAAATAGCTTGGTGAAACCAAGAAAAAACGATGAAAATACGCTATATGACAATGACACAATAACTTTTCAAAATTGAAATGAAGTGCCTCAGGATTTGATGAAGTGACCGCGAAGGTATTTTTGCTACCAGGTTATAGCTAATGGTGGTCAGTCCTTATAAATGTGGATAACTTAAGACCTAGCAGAGTCGAAGCAACTCTGAGTTATTAGCGCGCACTCAAAGTTGAGTAACCTAGATGATAAAGGCTCAGGGGCATATTCTCAAGCCGCTATCGCCCAGTTATCGGCACTTTATCGCAGCCAAAGTCGCGCTAAATTTACCGCCCCATTCACAAGCAGGTGCTAACAGCCCATAACACCAATTTTCCTGTGAAAGCAGACTAAAAAAACATCACACAACAATACGGAATTGTAAAAAGATGTATGGTCGTGCGGGCGATGTGTATCCTACCATGGTAGGAGGCACATTGTGTTCTAAAAATACCCCTCACACACCAAAAGGGCCCTTGGTGTCATGCTTCATCATAGGGGTCTTCGCACTCCTCTACGGAGTGCGGCGTGCTACTAACCGACGAATACGTGGGAGCACTTAAAGTAACCACTATGTGTAGTGTGTGGGGTGTGAGTGGTAGGGTCTACAGTGACTAGTGAGTGAGTATTAAAAATACCTGGCAAATGAGGACTAGAAAGAAATTTAATAAACCCCTTTGCTGGTATTGTTAAAAGCAGTGAAAAATAGAGGTTTAACGTATTAATGTACGACACCTCCTGTGTGTCTGTGTCAACATGTTTCGAAGCCAAAAGCTTCTTCTTCAGGACGGGTACACAGATCCCTACCCTACTCACAGAAGACAGTAAATACCATCGACAAACATAGGGAATTCTATGTGTAGTTTATATATATAATGTACCTAATAGACTCAATAGGTTTGGCAAGTTTGGCGACAAAGTGAATATCTCTATCTCCTCTTGCTATCCAAAAGTTCAAGGCCTCATGAGCCTGGGAGGAAACGCAGGGGACTCTGTGCTTATGAGCACTAAATGCGAGGGTATTACCTCACCCGACCGTCCCCTCGTATCGTCACGGAGGGGACGGTCGGGTGAGGTAATACCCTCGCATTTAGTGCTCATAAGCACAGAGTCCCCTGCGTTTCCTCCCAGGCTCATGAGGCCTTGAACTTTTGGATAGCAAGAGGAGATAGAGATATTCACTTTGTCGCCAAACCTGCCAAACCTATTGAGTCTATTAGGTACATTATATATATAAACTACACATAGAATTCCCTATGTTTGTCGATGGTATTTACTGTCTTCTGTGAGTAGGGTAGGGATCTGTGTACCCGTCCTGAAGAAGAAGCTTTTGGCTTCAAACATGTTGACACAGACACACAGGAGGTGTCGTACATTAATACGTTAAACCTCTATTTTTCACTGCTTTTAACAATACCAGCAAAGGGGTTTATTAAATTTCTTTCTAGTCCTCATTTGCCAGGTATTTTTTAATACTCACTCACTAATCACTGTAGACCCTACCACTCACACCCCCACACACTACACATAGTGGTTACTTTAAGTGCTCCCACGTATTCGTCGGTTAGTAGCACGCCGCACTCCGTAGAGGAGTGCGAAGACCCCTATGGTGAAGCATGACACCAAGGGCCCTTTGGTGTGTGAGGGGTATTTTTAGAACACAATGTGCCTCCTACCATGGTAGGATACACATCGCCCGCACGACCATACATCTTTTTACAATTCCGTATTGTTGTGGGTGGGTTCCATTTGTTTAGTAATTATAGCCAGGGGAGATTGAATCCACACCCAGTGTCCCTCTGGACACGTCCTCTCTCCACTCCCTCCTTTGATATTTACGATAAAAAAACATCGCCACAGATGACCCCGGCAACTAACGCTAATGAGATGCAGAGTAGGCGTTCCCGAGCAAAAACCCGCGACAACACCACACCTCAACATTCTCAACGACCAGCCACATCGGCGATAAGACCACAAAACAGGCGATAAGGCGCGTTAGCAGCAGGAATCTAACACCTGCTCTGACCTGGTGTAAAGTCGGATGACAACCTGCATCATCAAAGGGAGCCCAGCCCAGAGCCACACATGAAGAACAACAGATGCCATGGAGCTACTCACCATGCATCATGGAGCTACTCACCATGCATCCCGGAGCCCTGAGAGGGCAACAACACCCTCCGCCACCACCCCCAGGGCCCCAGCACCCCCCGGACCTCCTCCTGCCACCCCGCCCCTGAACACCACAGAGGCAGCGCAGACAAAGACAGCGAACCTTCAGGAAACGCATCAGCCCCACAGACCTAACGCCAGACAATGTCAATGCCCACCACAGGCTCAAAAGGACAACCATCCACCTCATCCGGACCATCATTGCCCACAGGCTGACGGCACCAACACAGCGGACAACCAACATCCCTCCGCAGACAAAGCTGCTGGCTGTGCTGCACCTGTTGGCCTCTGGTATCCTCCCAAACAACAACCGCCAGAGTCCGAGGAGACTCACAGCCAGCCCCATCCAAGTTCCCCACACCTGTCCTGGATGCCATCATCAGCTAGGTACCCCAGTACCTAAACGTCCCCCACAATGTGCAGGAACAGTTGGAGACCAAGCAAGGACTACACGCCATAGCAGGATTCCCGCACCTGTTGGGGGCAATCGACTGCACACATGTCCTACTTGTGCCACCTGCCGAAAAAACACACAAATACCTCAACAGAAAGCACACGCATCCCATCAATGTGCAGGCAATAGTGGACCAGAGGGGACCCTACACCAATGTTGTAGCCAACTACCCAGGCAGTGTGCATGATTCCATCATCCCCCGACAGTCCATCATCAACCAGCGTTACCAGGATGGCACCCATGGAAATGCACTGCTTGTAGGTAAGTACCAAATGAACACACCACACACCTCAACTCCACAATCATGCAACTCACAACACTGGCAATGCGCACGTCACAAAATCACATACAACATGCCAGACAACATGCCCACCCACCAGACACGACAGCACAACTTACTGTGACAACCTTGCTCAGCCATGTACATGAACCATCAATGGCATGGCACCGCAGCCACACAATAGGGGAATGTGGGGAGAGGTGGGAACCAGGTATGTGCGAAGGAGGCAAGTGACACATGAATGAGAATGTACACAATGCCAACTGTGGCGGAGATGTCCTGGACAGATTGCAGTATGCAGACCACAGACATATCCATGCCCACATGCACTGCTGATGTTTGGAGTGTAGTGGACAGTGGACGCAACCATGTCCCCACAGCCAGTGGGGAAGAACGCAGAAATGTAGCTTGTGACATCCCCCCTGCAAGCGTGTGCGGAGTGGGCTGGCCCGGAGTAAATCCAGGCCAGCGTAGGGGTGTGAATAAAAAGCACGTAGCCCTGGGCGTGGTCCTCTTCCGGAATGGCCAAAATGCCTGCCAGGGCGGTGCATCCTAGCCTGCCACGAGGCCGACGCCCTTGCCGTGAGCGCTGTGGCCTGCGAACCTATGCACCTGCTGCACCATGGGCCGCTGGACCCCCAACCAGTCATGCTCGCCCCTGCGTATCCAGGCCTCACAGCTCACCTGCCGACACCGGCATGCGTCGAAGAGGGCCACCACGTGCCGGCGCAAGCTCCAAGCCCGAGCCCTGCGTCCTTGGCAGCCTCCTCAAACCATCACGGCCTCCGCGACACAGGCCCGCTTTACTCCTTTTTCGTTTACGTGCTCCACCGCTGCCTCCGGCCTACACTACGCTCAAGTAGGTCACACATTTGGGACTGAGTCTTGATTATGCAATGGCAGAGTACACACTTTATGGCTGCGTTTATATCACTATACTCCCTTCGATGTGGTGCCACCAACTCCGTGCATAGCATCCCAACCACACGTGTCTGTGGGCCCTTAAGGACTACGCCTTCAGACTACAGTGCAGACGAGTAGGTCACACATGTGGAACTGAGTCGTGATATCTGCATGGCGGAGTCCATATCATTGTACGCAAGGAGATGAGTAAGAGGAAGACGCGGTTCAGTCTGGAGGAGAAAAGGACCATCGTTATGGAGGTGTCCGGACACTGCCGACAACTGCGCTGGTGTCACTAACTCTGTGCATCGCAGGTCAACGACACGTGGATGTGTGCCCCTACTGACCGCTGCCCCGGGCCTACACTCCGGTCAAGTAGGTCACACATTTGGGACTGAGTCTTGATTTGTCAATGGCCGAGTACACACGCAAATGCAGAGTTCATATCACTATACTCCCTTCGATGTGGTGACACAAAGTATGTACATGGCATCCCAGCCACACGTGCCTGTGGGCCCTTGAAGACTGCGCCTTCGGACTACACTGCAGGCCTGCAGGTCTCACACAAATCCAATCCAGTCAGTACCAGGCAGGACACAGCATCGTCGCTGGCTGAACACCCCCTCAGCTCTGTCGCTACTGCCTCGGTCAACCACGAGTCATCACCACATGCCATTTCAACGCCGTGTGTTAGTGTTCCAGGAGGAGCTTGCTGAACAGCGGTTGGCCCGCGCTGCCCACTGCCTCCGGACCACACAGCGGTCGAGTAGGTCACACATTGGGAACTCAGTCATGAATCATTAATGGCCGAGCTGATAACATTGTACTGGCCTCGTCGCAGACTGCATCCCCTTACAGCTCCGCTGCCACTAAGTCTGTTCCCCGACATCCATGGACACTTACTTCTTAAGATTTGTTGGAGACTGAGTCTATGGCTTGGGGGTTGTCTTCATCATGGTGTAGGTGAAACTGAATATGTGGCCAAAACGAGGCTGTAGCATTCCACTCCTCCATTTGCCGCTTCAGGCCGGCTTCTGCCCTCTGCATCATGCCCTGGAGGACCCCTTCCACTGTTCCCCGCAAACCTCCGCGACATTCACCTTCGACATCGACGAGGACCCGCTCACCTAGTGTGGCCCTATCTCACTGCACCGCAAGTCACCGTCCCGTGGCGGTGTGCCTGTGCCGGCCGCAGTACATCCGGGGCGATTAACTCTGTGCAGCTCAAATCATGGCCCCAGTCTGAGGGCATGTCGGATGGCCTCTGTTCCGATGGCCTGGGGGGCATCAATGCCATGTGTCTGTGGCCCTGCGCTGTCCGCTGCCTCCGGCCTCAGGTGCGGTCCACCTGGGCTCACACATCAAATCGAGTCCTGTCCTGCTCGGACGTCGCATCACCGCAGGATGCACACGCCACCACCTCCAGGACCAACTCCAAACAACAGGTGCCAGAGTCGGAGGTGTCTTACTGCCAGACTGTCAGAGTTGCTCACACCTGTCGTGGGTGCCATCATCAGCTTTATACCCTGCTCAGCCCTTCAGGTGCCACTTACTCAGTGCACAACGAATCAAGGAGCATTCTGCTTGCATGTTGGGTGAATACTGTACTCTCTCCTGCTACCACCATGATGCTTCACAGTTGTTTCTGTAATGCTGGTGTTTTCTGTTTCTGCTTAAATTGTGATCACTGTTCAGGTAGTTGCCAGCACCAACGACTCCCTGAGGGCTGGATGACACTCACCCCACACACACCCAGCACATGCGTCACTGTACATGTGACCATGCCAATAAAGGTGTCGGGCGCACGTGCCCGTGGCCAGTTCAAGAGCTCTATCAGTGTGTCTGTGTGCTCATGATGTGTGCATTCAGGCCACGGCCCCACATTATCACATTGTGCCATGTGCAGAGGACGCAGCCATGTCACCGCAGGCAGGGCCTGATTCACAGAACTAACTTACATCAAAAACGTAAAGTTAGTACTTTTTGGTATTCACAGAATACACTTACTCATTTTGGTATTCACAGAATGAACTTACTCATTTCGGTATTCACAGAAGTTAGTAGTCCTAACTTTAGGACTCCTAAATGCCTTCTGTGAATACCGAAAGTCTTAAAGTTAGGATTTTTCTCAGTTTAGGAGTAGTAAAGTTAGGACTACTAACTTCTGTGAATACCGAAATGAGTAAGTTCATTCTGTGAATACCAAAATGAGTAAGTGTATTCTGTGAATACCAAAAAGTACTAACTTTACGTTTTTGACGTTAGTTCTGTGAATCAGGCCCGCAGAGTGTAGGACATTGCACATGTAGCTTTGTCGTCCCCCACTCAATGCGTATGAGGAGTGGACTGGGCCGGCGTGCGCCAGTCCAGTGTGGGGGTGTGGATGATTATCCCATGGCTCTGGGTGTGGTCAGTCCTGGAAATGTGCAAATGCAGGTGTCTCTGTCGCAGTGTGGGTCTCCTTTGGTGAGTGTAGGTGGTCCCTCATGGGACTTAGGCACCCACGTATGTGATCTAGTTCGGCTTCCATGAGGTGGGACCCACCCGCACCTGTTCGGACACCCCCTTCTGGCAGTCTGACACCTGGCCTTGGAATGCGATGTGTGCTTCGGTGGGCTGCTGGGAGCCAGCTGTGGTGGTGCGTGCATCCAGCTGTGTTGTCTGTGCAGGGGGTGGGGTATCCTCGATGCAGCTGGGATGCCCTGCTCCTGGAGGTCGATTGCCCGAAGATGTCCATGGACTGTTGTAGGGCGTCGGTGTGGGAAGTGTGGAGGTCCTCTTCAGAATCACTGTAGAGTTGTCTGGTCTGCTCTGCTGGAGGTGTTGTTTGTCCCTCTGCAATGTAAAGGGGAGATGCTTTTTGACATTGTGTTGGCATGTATGTTCACGCATTATTCAGGTTTACATACAGACTGCATGCCAAAGTACATTGTGACTGTTTGGGAGGAGCGGACTATTTGATGCGGGACAGTGGACATTTGGACTACATGACGTAGGTGAGGTTCCACACGTACATTTTCATCTCACAGTTCCCTGCTATGTCAGATGTGATTGGCCATTTTCTACGCACAGGCGGACCCAGTTGTGTCCTCTGTTCTGCAGTGTGTGTGTTGCACTGTGTACCACATTGTCGTCCATGTGGATGTGCTGTCATTGCTATGTGTGTGTGCTGCATTGTGGGAGGGTCGCACCTGCAGCTGTGATTTTGCTGCCCCTTATCCCTTGGAGACGGTGTGCCTTTGACTTTTGTGCTTTTAAGGTGCTGTGATGTTGGCGACTTGGGTCATTTGTGCTCTTGGACGGTTTTTGTACTCTTGTGCATTGTTTGTCTGCAGATGTATGGTTGACGTCAGTGGTTGTTTGTAGGCCTGGGCAGAAAACTACGCTACACTCGCAGAATGTGCGTAGTTTGCACAACTACGCGCTACGCGAATCGCACGTAGCACAGTGCAAAAACGCGCAGCGTAGCGGGCATTTTTTGCTCGCTCGCGGTCCTCAGCGTCAAGTTGGCAACCACGAGCGAGCAAAATCAACATCCCGGCGAGACTTTTTCCTCGTTCGCGATCGCAACATCAAGTTGCCGATCGCGAGCGTGGAAAATAAACCTCCCGGCAAGATTCTCAACGCAGGGAGGTCAGGTTTCATCCCGGCGAGACTTTTTCCTCGTTCGCGATCGGCAACATCAAGTTGCCGATCACGAGCCTGGAAAATTAACCTCCCGGCGAGATCTTCAACGAGGGGAGGTCAGGTTTCTCATTGCGAGTGGTCGCGTATGCTCGCGACCGCTCGCGATGAGAAACTACCAGTCCGCGTTGAGAAAGCTGCCGCTCGAGTACAAATCTACTCGAGCGGCAGAAAACGACCGCTTGCACTTTACATGATGCCGTTCGCAATGATTGCACAGTGCAGACAAGCATCCAGCACTGTGCAATCATTGCGAACAGCATTTCCCTCTCGCACTACGTAGCTACGCGTAGCGAGCGTAGTGCAAAGTACACTTCATGTAGCTACGCGTAGCGCGACTACGCGAACTACGCCCAGGGTTAGTTGTTTGTGCACGTGGATTTGTCAGAGTGTGACCTGCTCCTTTCCGGATGTGGTCCACACTCAGCCACCTCAGTCTCGTGGCGTGCACAATGTCATGGTGATTGTACTCCAGCAATGCTGCTCGTCATGTGGTGTCACTTGCATTGTCAGTGTGTCTCTCAGATGCGCATCTATGCTGTGTTTCGCACGGGTGCATGTGTGTGTCGTGGAATTGGTGATGTGTGGGGTGGGAGCCCTTTGGGCACATGGTGGACGGGGGCCTACTTGATATTTGTATGTGTGCTGCAGTGTGCCACGGGGATCAGGGACATGACCCAGGGTCATTGTGGGTGTGCGGTGTGCTACACGTCATTGTGCATGTGTGCCATTGTGCCCGTCCCCCCAGTCCCTGTTCGTTACTCACCCTGTTGATGTTGTGTCAGGTCATGCCGAGCTGTGTCTGGATTCCCGACTCCTTGCACCGTCTCCGCACTGATGACTGTGGCCGCCATTTGCTCCAGCTCCTCCTGTAGCGCTGGACTCCCACCTCCATTCGCCGTTGCTGCCTTCCTGTTGCAGCGGGTTTCTGCTTGGTTTGGCTTTTCACATCATGACAGCGCATCTTGGCCTCCTCAACACTCCGACTGCATTCACGATGGAATGCCATTTTTCCGTCTGTGTTGCCAATGACACGGTGGAGGTGACGGACAGTTGTTGTTAGTGCTCTGTCACCTCCGTGACGACGATTGGGTTGTTATGCGGACTGTACCCCGTCTTCCCCTTCCTCTTCTCCTTGGCCTTCCCCGACCCCGTGGTTCCTTGCTGGTGGTCTGTGGGGCTTATGGGGTTCGCGCTGACCTGGGCACTGGTTCCAGGTGCATCCATGTTGCTACGCAGTTTATTTTGTTTTTGGTGTGTTTTTTTCGTGTTCTGCTTTTATGGTGCATTTTCCCGCATGACGTGTGGGAATTGCAGGACTGTTGCTGGTTATTGCTGATTTTTGTATCGTTGTTGGCCTCATCGCAACTTTATTTGCGTTCGTGTTTCGCATTTTTGCGGCGTCGCGTTGATTTTAACGCGGACATTTGACGAGTTATCGTGGGACTATTGCATGGTGCCGCCAGGTTGAGAATACTGCTTTAACATGGCGTTGTTTTCCCGCGATAGACTGCGATATGCAAAGTTGCGTTAGGCTAAATTTGCGGTGGTTATCACACGTTCTTGAGAATATCCTCCTCAGTCTTAAGTTTCGCCCACAGGGAAAAATGGAATGTAAGCCAACAAGATGTGAGGCACACAATGGGACAAGGTATGGCATCCTCAAGCACTCTTACATGCCAATCAACTGGGTGCTCAAGCTCTGCACATAAAGCCTGGGCCAGCATACGAAAAACAATAAAAGATGGTACAGGGATGGAGTGCGCTGGTGATGCATAGTCACAACTTAATTACCTGAAATTCATGATGTTGATTTGACAACTTAACTCTTCTCTGGTATGTGGACAAGAAGGATAGATCTATTGGATACTGGGACCCCATATCTACAATCCTTGGGATAGAGGAGCCCTTCACATAGAAATGTGAGCACCAACATGAGGGAAGTTTAGCGGGGCTTCTGCAGCACCCTCAGACATATTCCCAGCCAACAATACCTGACCGGCACTTCAGCTCCAGAACTGCTCTCTCGAAGCACTACAGTAAGATACATACTGGTCTTCTTGATATTGTTTCTTACCCCCAGGGTTGAGAGGTGCTCCAGCTTGTATTCGGTTCATGGAGATTGTGCTGAAGCTCAATGCCAATCAAAATCTGTGCATTCTTGAAATTCGCATTTGCTACCAACCACGTTGGGGCAAAGTGTTTCTCCTCATATGGACTTTCCTCTTCCTACATTGCAATGGAGTTGCAGTGTCCACATGAAAACGACCATGTCCAATTTCCATGGGCCTGCTCTGCTTGGTAACCTTATGTATTTCATGCCAGTAGGTTCTGAGACAAAGGAACCAGGAGATTTCGGAGTAGGAGTCGTAGGTGTCTCTGTTCTTTGTCTTTGGACAGACACCATTCTCCATCCTGCAGTCACTGTTTCAAACAGACTAGTGTTTGTGATTAGACAGGGGTAACCCTGATGTCAGGTGAACTAAAAGTGGTCACATTTATCTTCCGTACGCACATGTTCTTCTGAAGTTTGCTGGGGCTTGGGCCTGGTACCCCTCTGGCAGCACTGTATGTGGAACTTAATTTTACCCCTATATCAGAATTCTTCACCCTCAGGCCAATTCTTTACTGGATTAGATTGGTAAGTAACCATAAGGCTGCAGTTTACTTAAAAACTCTAGAAGAATTCACAGCTAGCTGCTCCTGCCAGTGCCATACATGGTCATCACATGTACAAAATATTTTAAAGGAGCTACAGTTGGTGTCTCTGTGGGAAGCTTCGGGTAGTATTAGACAGGATACTGCAGATTTGATTAAAGAACGGTATCATGAATGCAAACAGATAAACAAATGCTGGGACTTGAATCTCTGATGAGCAATTCTTTCAGTAACATCTATGGTCTTTAGTGTCCACAATATCTAGACATGCTATACCCTGAATTGAAGCGAACATTGTACTTCAAATTTGAGCTAGGTATCCTCCTGACCAGGGATTTTCTTATACATATACATATACTTGATGGTAGATACGACTGCTGTGATTGTAGCATCGGTGGTTTGGACAATCAAACCCATTTTATTCTATTTTATACAAAATATGTAGCCGCTTGGCGGAGGTGGCTCCTCCCCCTTTTTAAATACTATGGGGTCAGATGTGTTAAACCAGCAATGGCAATATGAATTAAAACAAATGATATGAATGTGGTCACCTCCGTAGCGTCATATTTATGGGTTACTCGTGACCTTGCCTGAAAGAGTTGCTCCACAATCTTGGATTGTGTTTAAGTAGGTAGGCTCCATGAATATGTTTGTTTCCCATAATGGAACACCCTGCTATTTTATGCATGAATTGCACAATTTTGCACTATTTGTATGCACTGCACTTTTACTCCCTAGGTGCGTTGGAACATTGTTTACATCTGAAAAGAAGATGATACCCAAATGTTCTTAAACTTTTTTAATTGATAGTGATGCATATGTTTTTCTCTCATTTAGGATGTTGCCTCTGATGGTAATGTGCACCTTTTTCACTGCACTTGCACTATATATTTAAACAAGCTCTTTTTCTTAGGTTGTATGCCTTTGTTGAAAAGGCGTATTTTTAGCACTATATTGTACTTGCATTTTAATGTTTCCGATGAATTTATTGAAATATTGCTGTGCACATGCTTTTATTGAGTTGTTTTTATATTGTATGGTCTTAAAATATTGTAAGGCAGGCAGCAGAAACAATAAATAAATAAATGACAAAAAATTATAAAAAACTCACGTTGCTGAGCTTGACCAGCTCAGAATTGATGCTTTGCTGAAGGACTCGCTAGATGTTGTCTTGCCTCTCAAACTCATTCATCCAGGCAGGACGCATCCTTCCACTCATTGGTTTACTGTGGCTCTTCGTGACAAGAAAACTAAATGTAAGGGTTTAGAGAGAGCTTGGAGACATGCTTACGAGGAGGATACCAAATTTAAATATAAACAGGCACATAAATATTACATTGACTTTGTAGAGTTGCAGATCCTCCTTTTATTCTAATCAAATCAATTCATCTGAAAACTGTCCAAAACACTTTTCAGGGTAGTACAAGAACTTTCTGACCCTACTATGATGGCTCCTTCTCCTATCCTTTCCCAGTAACAGTGTGAAGAAATGGCGTACTTCTTCATTAAAAAGGTGCATGACATTCAACTTTCATTAAAAGTTGGTGGGCCTGCTATCTCTAAGTCCTGCTCCAACATGACTCTCTCTGCTGGTAGGCTCCCCAACATCTCTGATACTATTTCCATCCTGGCATTAAATAACCCAGCTACTCAGAAGCTCAATGCTTGGGACTTGATGGATATACAGTCATTCAGATCCTTGGCACTATCAATAAGATCAGGCTCTCCTTTGGATCCTCTTCCCTCCTCGTCCAGGATTTCCACCAAGGTGGACATCCTGGACACTGACATTCTCAGACTGTTGCTGGGACTTCTGAACTCCTTACTACAGGAGGGGAACATTCCTCAGACGTAGAAACATGCTATGTGCTGCTCCTTCTGAGAAAAACTAATTTGGATCCTTTTGATTAGTCCAACTATAGGTCAATCAACAGGCCCATCATGGCCAAAAGTTTGGAAAAGCATGTCAACAGTCAACTTGCTACTTTGGTGAAGACCTACTCCACCCCTCACAGGCAGGGTTTAGAGCTGGTCACAGTATGGAATCTGCCCTTCTAGGAGTCACAAAACATATCAGCCGATTCCTAGATGAGGGAAGACGGCAGCACTGATTTTATTAGACCTCACTGCTGCTTTAGATACTGTCTCACATGCAACGTTGCTGAGAAGACTGGCCAGCCTGGGTATACAAGATGCAGCCTTATCATGGATGACATCCTTTTTGAGTGATCGATCCTTACAGGTATCCTCTGCGAATGTGGCTTCCACTTTTTGTCGCCCTTTCTTATGGGGTTCACTAGGGCTCAGCATGCAGACCAACCTTATTTAATATCTGGTTAAAAGTTTTGGCCTGATATTGTTTTCCTATGTGGATGACACGCAGATTATTTTATCACTATTGTCCGCTCTGGATCATAATTCTGAGGCCCTGAATTCCTGCCTGATTCATGTCACCATATGAATGAATAAGAACTATCTCAAATTGAATGGCAAAAAACTGAGGTCTTGGTGTTAGGAAAAAACCCGTCCTAATGGGTTCCTCAACACTGGCCAATAAACCTGGGTGCCTTCCCTGTCCAAAAGGGTAAGAACCTTGGCTTTCTTTTGGATGATGAGTAGGGCACCCAGTTTTATGGTATTTATTTTTTCGACATTTCCGTCTGTATTTATCCATATTTATTTTTTGCTAATTTTTTCTGTCTTTATCCACTTTTATTTTGTGTTTTCTGTATAAATGAAGCTACAATGGGTATTTTTACACATTTATTTAACTGATAAATGTATACTCACATTTAAATGTCCAAAAGGAATACAGTGCAATAGCATTATCTGAAAACACTTGCATTGGAGAATGGCATAAATAACTGTAGATATGCACTTAATTAAGCTTAATTAGGAAATCTATTGTCTTTTTTCATCACCCCTGCCGCTCAATCTGTACACCTACTGGCCTGGCGCTCATGATTGACAATAGAAAAAAATCACCCAGAGGCCTATTTCTGTATTTTTCTGTATTTACAAATAAATACAGGCATGAAAATAAATCGTTTTCTGTCAGTATTTATCTGCAAAAACCAGTAAAAATGGAAAAGTGGGAGCCCTAATGATGAGTTGTCCATGAAGCCCCAGGTTGCGAAGGTGGCTACCACCTGCTTTGCCTTGTTGACATGGCTGCATAAAATCCATTGGATTCTTCCATAACCAGCCCAAAGGACACTCATTCAGGCCCTATCCTCTCTAATCTGGACTATGGCAATGTCCTTTATTTAGGAATTGACAAAGCCTCTATGAGAAAGATGAAAGTGATCCTAAATTCAGCAGCCAGGCTGCTATACAGGCTCCCAAAAAGTGCATCTGTCTCCTCTCTTTTGCCGGACCTTCAGTGGCTTAAGGTCGAGAAAAGGATGCACTTTAAGGCTTTGTGCACAGAGCCAGATCAGGAACCCGCTCTTGATACCTTCACAATATGGTGAGATCTTACAACCCTGCTCTTGTCCCACTGTCCAGTTATCTCACCCTATGTTTGTTCGTGAGAGTTAAACAGACCCGTACAGGTGGCCAGTCTTTTGCTTACCTGGGTCCTAAACTTTGGAATGATTTACCGCCCACACTGAGAAGATATACTTCATTGACTGCATATCAGAAACAGCTGAAGACCTGGTTCTTTTAGTGAGTTGACTCTGGTTGCACCCCACTTGGCATAAGTGCCGGGAAACCCTGTGTGGGTATCTTTCGCGCCATATAAGCTTGAATAATAATAATAAATAATAATACGAGTTATATGCCACCATGTTTATTTTAGTGAGATAGTTGGAAACATACATACATATCCCTCCTTTCGGTCTACCATGGCTAGACGCTACAGCTGGGACATGATATGCTCTGTATCCATTAATGTGTAGAGGTTCCTGGAGCCAGGTCTCCTGTAAATAAAGAATATGAAAACCTGCTATAAAGTCTAGCCATTCTGTTTTGTTTTTTCAGAATAGAAATCTCATATGTGTTGAAACAGATCTTTCAAATTGGCTATTGTGTGGTGCTACTGGTATGGGGCTGTTACTTAGAGGGGAGTTGATTGTAATGGGTGGTGTCCCTGATTCATATTACGGCCGTGAAGAAGAACGTGTATGGGTCCCATCATGTCTATGGGGCCTAATTCCCTCCTCCTCATGGTCTCCGCGATGTTCCTCACTAAGTAAATCTAAGACATCTAGCATTGACAAGCTATCATAACAGTTATAGGTTGAGATAGTGTAGTGGAAGTCAGTCACTGCTCCAGGGTTGTTTTGTGTTGCAAATCTAGGTACATCAGGTGTTACTAGTTGGTAAGAGTATACTAATGTAAGAAGTGTAACATTATGAGCAGACACGTTGTGGGTTCGTCTCTGTGCAATATAGTTTCCACCAGGTGTGGAGTTTTAAAATACAACACAACACAATAGCCCGGTAAAGATTTACAAACCTTTCCTACCCATTTTACTCTCCTGAACATCTTTATATCTTCAAAAATGGGCCCTGTTAGTTCTGATCTAGTACCTATCTAGTTTAAGGACTTATTCCTCAGACAAATCCGGGTTTCATTAGCTTGGGGTAGTAAAGTAGGTCCATTGGCCAAAACTATTATATATGGTGTGGAGGCTGGGGGAAGGTCCAAAGAGTCAGTTGACATGGTTGATGTACCTACAAGTAAATCACCACAAACAGAAGTATCTCTAGCTGTACAAGGTAATCTCTCACTGTTGGGCGTGCCTGCACCCATGGGATGTCTAAGTGACTGTCTGTGTATTTGGGTTCATGTCCCCTGAGTACTTCTTACACCTCCATTGTTAGTGGCTGTCTCTATTGGGGGTCCATATGGAAGTGAGGGGATTCAGAGCAGCTGTGTATCATTGGTGGGCATGGGTAGTGATGGAGAGGGCAGCGTACATGCTTCATGGTTGACTAGTGATGAGGGCACTGCAGATTTAGTCTTCAGTAGTTCCAAACAAGTGGCTGTGGGAAATTCTACTTGGTTTAGCCTAGTAGTCGGAGAGTCCACTGAGGACTTAACAGACAAATCCAATGATTTAACTATGTCTCATAGAGTCTTGAAATTTTCAGCAGAAACTTTAGAGGCTTTTCTTCATTGTCTCTGGAACCTACTATGATGAAGATGGATGTGGATGTCACACTGATGGTGCTTTCTCTGTTGTGACAATGTGTCTTCTTAGTCACACCTGAGATGTTTTCTCTGTGGTCTCTTGAATGTCTCTTGAATGTTTCATAACTATGTGTCAGAACTGTCAAACCAAAGTTATAACCATGGTATAAGTGCACTAACCTGTGGTTTCTGACCCAATGGGAGTGATGCACGATGGTAGTCCTTCCACACCCCTCTAAGCTCCACGCAAGGAGCCTTATAAGTTCACCATGAATCTGAGAAGGGAATGGAGAAAAGGGACAAAATAGCAAATGCCCAACCGTTGACCACATATTGTCACATTCGTGTCTCATCTGCTTCAGACTTCTGAGAGCTGTCACTGGTGTTATTGTGATCTGGTGAGTTAAGGTATAAGATATTACACAATCCGCTATTCAAATGTCACCACACACTGTTATCACACAATCACTCCTTGCACATTCTCCTCTAGGTAATTACCTGGTGGATTACGTGGTAATGCCTTTATCTGTAGTCGCATTGTGTAGTTCTCATATATAGGCAGACTGCTGTGCAAACCCTTCTTCTCTATGAACTCTATGCAAGATGGAATACGGAGGCACTGTGACCTAAGTTTTCGGGTCTCTAGGTAGGTCTCGTGTCACAATGGTAACTAGTGTCATGAATTCGAGTTTGGCTCAATGAGTCTTACAAGTCTCTTTTTGTCGATCACGCTCGAGCTTAGATGGTTGAATCTACATGTCTATTTTTGCCGGGCCCACTGCTTGTCAATAAATTAAATCAGTCTCACTTCATGCACTAGGATTAGTTGAGTGAGTGTGCATAGTGCGTGTGCACACGATTGTCTCTTAACTCACTTTTGGAGCAGTTCTGAGGCTGGGTTTCCTCCGCTGCCACTCAGCCGAGGACAGCGAGTCTCTGGACTTCCATGGGTTACTATGTTAAGAAGGGGTCTCTAAAGCTGGAGTTGGAATCACCGATTGCCTAGCAATGGGAGCGGTGACTGGGTGTGGCTTAAATAGGCTTGTCAACAACTGGGCACCAAGAGATTGTAATCTCAAAAGACCTTTCACTTCACCTCGATCGGCAGGGCATGGTCGTCTAGGCATGGTCAGTGTCGTGCTGATGTGTGTTGCTAGTAAATGGCGATTTCTGTGTGTTCACTTTCATGCCTCAACTATCATGTGCTTATGGTGTGATAATAAACATGACTCTGCGTCACAAATCAAATGTGCATTCTTTGATATTAATAAACACAACTCTCTCTGCTTGATAAATCAAACACAATTTCTCTGTTAATCACTAGAACATGTTTTACCCTTTCTCATACAACTAGAACATATCCTTGTGTTGTGTCTAGTGAATAGTAAGGGTACACTGTTGCTAAGCGCTCATAACCTTGCATACAGGTGCTCACCTTTTCCTGCACCTCCATGCATGCACTCTCAGGGTTGATAGGTTTTTTAAACTTACTTCAACTTTGGTTCTGTTTGCTAATTATTCTACACTCATTCTATCTTCCAATCGTACTGGGCCTTCACGATTAAATGCTCAATTCGAATTCATTTACCACAGAGGCAATGATCCTCTGATGAATCTTTCTTCACCGGTAGAAGGGGTGGAAATTAGGATGTCTAAACTCACTGTTAGCTGTCCAGTGAGGACCATTAATTGACAGCCAACTCACAAATTAGAAATCAAATTTAAATACACCACTCTCAAGACTGTAAATATAAAGAATAGCAAGTGGAAGTCTCAACCTCCTGAAGAAGTTAAAACAAATAAGAATTATACATATCAATAACTCTTCAGCTGCTACACATAATAAGAAAAGCAACACTTGATGTTCCGTCAGAGCTTGCTGATTCTTCCTACAATGCATTTAAATCATCAAACCAATCAATGACGAATCAACACGATTAAACAATTGGCTCAGACAGATTTGGAATAAATTGAATATTATATTAGAGATGCAAAATTATTCATAATCAGCAATTGCTTAAACAGCTTAGTTAGAAATATAACAGCTTTAATGACACTGCCAAGCATTTAAACAGGTGCTTCGAATGGAAAATAGCCACAGAATTATAGAGTACAACTGCCAATAGGCAGAAGGATAAATTGTAGACTAACAGCTTAAATTCTAAAGGGATGGAAAGGATTTAGCTAGAGTCCATTAAGGGGGAGTCCATAAGCAAATCATGAATAAGATCTAAGGTAAGGTTAGGCATAAAAATTCAGTCTGTATGCCACGGAATGGCACCAAATTTTTACTCTGTACATATCGCATGTCAGGCCTATGTTAGTACGGAGGAGCACCTGTATCTCCGAAGAGGAATGCGCAACCCTGAAGATCAAACGTCTGCTTTGCTGAAGTTCAGGCAATATCTTTTTGAAACAATAAGGGTTTCAGTTTGCTAAGGGCGTTAAAGTGCATATTGGAAAGATTAATAGAAGGCCACAGCGTAGCCTCCCAAACTAAATGAGCAGGCAGAAACAGGACTTGTGTGCAACATGTTACAATGGAAGAGATGGTCACCACATATGGGGCCCCTGGTTTCATTCCACAGCAGCCCTGATCATTGAGCATCAGGTAACTCCCATTTGAGAGTAATCTGAAAGCCGAACATATCATGGCCGCAGAAGACCCTTTCAAGTAGCAAGACAGGTTCGCTAACGACGCATTGCATGCCCTGTGGAACAAAACATCTTTGCACACCAGGGACCCGCTCAAAGTATTCTCGCAGTTCAAACCACTGAGGAAAACTTCAGTGCCCTTATTTCTACACCGGAAAGTGAAAGGAAGTTCCAATTGTTCATGTATGAACCCTTCACCTAATTAGGCAACAAAAGAGTAGCATCCTAATCCTTAATGCAATGTAGCATGCTTCGGAAAGCATCGGAAAAGGAAAATCTGTAAGCTGTGTGCGTAAAGAAGCAAATTTAGTAAGTGGGATAGTGCATGTGGTTCTACGTTGCCGCTCCTTTGGGGTTTCTTCTTTTATAAGTTCTTTGGTAAAGTCCTAATGACATAACATGATACCACCATTAAAAGTCCATCACATGGCTTATGGTCACATCATGTCACCTAAAATGATTGAAACATCGAGCTAATTACCCATGCTTGTCATGAAAAACAAAACTTTGTGCGTCCACATAGGCCTAATGTTGCTAAAAAGAAATACGAAGTTGCATTTTATGGTCAGAGTTAAAATTCTATTCCCACAGGAACATTTTGCTGTGAACATTTGAAAAAGAAATTAACTATGTCAAGGGATTGTAGTGTACAGAACAAACAAGTTACATTACATCTTTGCAAAGAACGATCTTTTGTATTCAATCAGAGGAAAGGTGAATACCAGTGAAAAAGCATCATGAAAAGAAAACCTATAAGTTAGCATGTCATAGTTAAATGAAATAAGCTTTAGCTCTACCTTAATTGTAATTAATTAAAATCAATTCACATATAATTTATAAATGTTCACAAATATTATTACATTAGATGTCTAATGTTAAAAATATCCTACTACCACACATTTTTCACATTAATATCATGAATGTGAGTTTTTCAAAGTTGAAAATTCGAATTTTGTTTGACTGTTTTCATATTCTATAACATCACTAATATCATTCTGTTAAATAACAAGTTTATGTTTCATTGTTTACATATTTTTGCACTGATTTCTCTAAATGATGCATGTTAATAATATGCACCATATTACTAAGCCACTGCATTTTAGCACAAACTTCCATTTATGAGTATAAGTTTCATTACTGCAACTTCATTTATATGTATTAATGTTATTCTACATTTGTTTTCTTCATTTCATTTTTTAAAAGCATATTTTTACGATGCTTCTACTACACTTATGTCTATTTCATGTATCCCTAGCTATAGTTTGTAATGTAAAATGTCAACCTTTTTGCGTAATCTACCTATAAATGTGCTGTGTATTATGTTTTTCAAATTCTCACTGCATCAGGGTCACATTTGGGGGTACAGCTAGGATCTTGGGGCTGGTTTTGTCATCCCTAGCCCTCTGAGATTTGAGTTTCTGGGTGACCCTAACACTAAGGGCCTGATTCTGATGCGGTTAGGAAAGCATTCCCACCTAGGGCCTGATTCTGATGCGGTTAGGAAGGCCTCCTAATGGCATTTGCTCCTTCCAAATCGGATCGGGAACGTGTCTTCCCGACCCAGGGCCCAATTATGATGCGGTTAGGAACATATGCTCCCATTGAAGTCAATGGGAGTCCAACCAAATCGTATCTGGAAGCATCCAGATGCATTGTACTCCGTCGGTCGGACTCTCCCGATCTGAGTGGGAAGCTTTCCAACCCGCATCAGAATCAGGCCCTATGAGTGTCATTACACCCAATCTGGACAAAAGGATGATTCATGGACTATGGTCACTAATGTGTCTTAACACAATCAGTGGGACGTCACTGCATACACCCATGATTTATATTGCGCTTTTTCTGTCCTTTTGGATGTCCAGCCAAAGTCTTCCAGTGCCGGCAGTTTCACTGTCTGGGATTTTGGACAGTCTCATGGGATTCAGGCTGCTGTGCATCTCCTAGGGCAAAGTCAGCTATTGTTCACTTCTGTTGGTGGGGATTAAATAACGGGAATCAGCCAAAGTTGGCCACCAAAAATATCTTACATCACACACTAGCTAAATCTCACTTGTAACCACCAGAATCTTACAATCAGCACTAGCTGCCCTGCCCTAGCTGCTGGGTGCCTTTTGTGTTACATTCTTTGTGCTCTGCATGCTCAAGATACCTCTCAATATTTTTTGTCATGGGATGTTGCACTCTGTGTTAAGAACCCTGTCCTGTAGCTGCTTCCTTGACCCTCTTGACACCGCTCCCGATTCCTCCTTGATTCTCGCTGTGGGCGCTGTGTTGCTGCTGTTTGCCTGGGATAATTCTGTAGCAGCAGGACTTTACTCTGCCTTTTCTCACCCTGTGGAGGACTACAACATCCAGGGTGCAACGCGACCCCGCTCAGGTGTATTGGGTCTTGCTGACGAGGGGGAGGCACCTGACCATCTACGCGCATAAAGCGCAGCCTCTACCCCCGCAGTGTGGGTCCTGTAGCTGCTTCCTTGACCCTCTTGACACCGCTCCCGATTCCTCCTTGATTCTCGCTGTGGGCGCTGTGTTGCTGCTGTTTGCCTGGGATAATTCTGTAGCAGCAGGACTTTACTCTGCCTTTTCTCACCCTGTGGAGGACTACAACATCCAGGGTGCAACGCGACCCCGCTCAGGTGTATTGGGTCTTGCTGACGAGGGGGAGGCACCTGACCATCTACGCGCATAAAGCGCTGCCTCTACCCCCGCAGCGTGGGTCCTGTAGCTGCTTCCTTGACCCTCTTGAAGCCCGGGCCAAGGGCGGGCCCGTCTGAGCCCGGCCGAGACTGATCGAGGTTGGGTTGGGCTATTCCCTTGAAAATTTGCTTTATGTAAGTTGATTGCTTCTGTGGAAATATATTTTCTAATTAAGCGCATTGTTGTCTCTGGGTGGGTTTCCCGGTGTTCAAGGAGTTAGTAATCATAAATCCAAATTATTCTAGTACACTGTGGACATTGTTTATTCTACTTATAAGATTATTATTGTTTATTTGTAATTGGACCCAGGGAATCTCCTTAACCCAAATTGCTATGGGAAAGGATAATGTTCTGCTCACGAAGCCGAATACTAGGCAGAAAACTCATGCCCGCCCACCGACACCTAAATCCACAGCAATTGACAAAATGTTACAGCAAGCAATAGGTGTCGTCTCCAGTGAGATCGAACGTACTGAGAGTCGCCTCTCTCTTACACCGATACTACCTAGGCTCTCAGCTATCATGGAGACAGTAGTTCCAAATTCTTTACATCAATCAGACTCTCTGTTCTCCTTAGACACATCGCTTGCACAAGCAAACATAGCTATGGAAACTCCTAGCAAAACACTTATGGGGGGGGCAAAAAAAAAGGTACCCTATCGAAAACGCAAAATCCAAAGGGGAGAGAAACAAGGGAACCAACTACCAGAGGTGGCGCCTAATCTATTGCCAAATGGTAATGTACATAGCGATAGAAGTAATATACCTATGGAGCCACCGATTTGGGCTCTAAATATGGTAGAAGAACTTAAAATCCATCTTGAGCTGCTCATTAAACATGAGCTTGAATCCGCAATGATCTGTATTAATAAGCTGTTCTCCCTGGTTACGTCCTGTGGTAGCTGTTCTCCCTGGTTACGTCCTGTGGTAGTAAAATTGAGGCTGTTTGGCTTGCTACTCAACCAACAAATTTACTGGTCCCTCTTAGAATATCCCAAACCTTACAAAATTCTGAAACATTACCTGTACTAACTGTGCCACTTTCCTCTGAAGGTCAAGTACCATTAGCACCACTTGCACATTTACCAGCTCCTGTGGAGTTCATCCCCCCATCCCAAAATAGTCAGGGCCCTGTTTTATCCCACCTTAGGATGACTAATACTACAGCAAAAGCACAAGGAACCAGGGCGGTGATATCTACCGAGGGTCTATTAATGGAGCATCACGTTTCTAAAAACACCAAAGGGAACAATGAAGGGGATTCTTCCCATTCTAATCAGAGGCAAATTAATCCACTTTTGCCATGCATAGATCTGCCTCCAGCTTCCACTCCATACGTTGTTGTATTAGCAGGCGTACCAGAGCTAGATTTAGGATGTGTGGAGTCTTACCCTGATTTAAAAAATAAAGCCATTTATTGGCTTAACAAAAATAGACCCATTCCTCATCAGTTACATGGCGAAATGTTATTCGCACGTAGGGTTAGTTGGGTGGGGCAGAGACAGAAAGATATTAAGGGAGATTGCGTTGTGATTAATTTTAGAGATAGAAGGGTGGTACAACACACTCTAGAATGGCGCCATCCTGGGAGGAGCTGTGGTATCCAGACAATTCCTCTGGGATATTTTTATCCCCCTAGTCCCTTGTTAGAAAGAATGGGAAATGTGTACAAAAAAATGGGAATCAAGATCAGATGTAGGAAGCGTATCAAACAGGGGTTGGGGTTTTGAATCTATTCCACAATTTAGTATCCCTGTCAGTAATAGGTACAGCCCCTTAGAGTTGGTCGATTGACTAATTCCTCCCCCTAATCACTTGTTTGGTATAGGTTCCTACATAGATATTTCACAAAGCCAAGAGAGTCCTGAGCAGTTAAGCCCTGATAGATCAGTTCCCATTGACCACCACATGGGAATAAATAAAGAGAACATCCCAGGGACTAGTATCCAATGTGCACCGCTTAGTATATCTGGAGCTTTCTATATTAATACACAGGGCAGGGAGGCGACTCAACAGCAAGTATTGCATTTAGAGAAGGATCCCATCCCCACATTGATAGGAAATGCAGAAAATGTGCAGAATTGTAAGATCATGTCTTGGAATATAGCGGGTTTAATTGCAAAAATGGAGCTCCCGGACTGGGGAGCTTTTATAGATTCTCATGAAGTATGCCTCTTCCAGGAAACGTGGGCTACAATGGAATTGCATAGGGTGGGATATGTAACCTATTGTATTCCAGCTATCCAGGGGCCTAGGGGGAGACCCTCAGGAGGACTATGCATTTGGGTGGGAACCCATCTAGGATGCACTATTAAGATGATTGATACATCCTCCTCTGACATTTTGTGCATCCTCCTTTCGTTAGAAAATTTCCCCAAGCTGGCCATTATTAATATTTACTCTCGCCCTGTGAGGTATGGGCTAACCTCACAGACTCTTGATTTTCTTTTATTATTTCTTCCCACTTTACCTGTGTCTACAAAAGTGATAATTGGAGATTTTAACTGCCATTTTGAGCCCCTTAATGGTATTGTTACCAATATCTCTAGCGAGGAAGAGCCGTCTGGTTAATTCCAGAATGTAATACTTATGCGATAAGAGGATGGAGTCCTCTTGTCCTTCAAATGAATACTCTTACTCTTAGTCACTCGCTTAGGGCATGCAATGGTCGTTTTCCCTCTGACAGCCCAGGTAATTATACATTTGAAAAATTGGGACAGGCCTCTATAATCGATTATATTTTAGTCGATGTTGAAATATGGCATAGAATTTTGAATTTTACAGTCCATCCTAGATGCGAGAGTGATCATAACCCTTTGGTCTTAACTTTAGACCACTTGCAGAATAAAGATATCCCAGGTACGCCACAACAATCCCCCTCGAATTTAATAGCAATTGAGGGTGGTAGAAGAGTTCGTTGGGCAAAATTAGCACAAACACCAGAAAAAATGGCTAATATGTATGATCAAATCATCCCCTTCTTAGTAATTGCATTTACTGCTTCCCAAAATAGTGATGCACCAGAATCCCTACGGGCGATAGGTAAGAATCATCAAGATTTGGTTTTAAACTTGGCTGAGTTTTTTTATAATGGTAGGAGTCTCGCCAGTTCTGATTCAAAACCTAAAAATCCCTGGTATACTAAGGTGTGCAGGGCAGCTAAACATGCCCTGTTATTAGCGATCCGGGAAGGTGAGAGCTCTGGTATTAAAGCATCCAGAGCGTACTATAAAAATACTCTTGCTGTAGCGAAAGCAGAATGGGAGACAGATAGATGGGATGCAATAAAGAAAGCATTAGAAGTTAGGGACATGAGAACTTTTTGGAATTTAATTAAAACGGATAAACCTGAAGGCTATTCGGCCATACAACCAAACTTGGGCGCTGAAGTTTGGAGATCCTATTTTAAAGCTCTATATGCTAAGCCCTTAGCTAGAGACAAGGATGGCAGGGTCTCAGACTCTGGTGAAACTGATGTTAATCAGAACTGTTTACCACTGTGTACACTGTCTGAGGTATCTCTGGCTCTAACCAAATTGTTACCAAACAAGGCCCCGGGGTTGGATAGGATCCCGGGAGATCTTTTTAGGAATGAACAAGTAGTATGGGCCCCCTATTTGCAGATTTTATTTAATGCCATCTTTTGTGGCATGGCACTTCCTTTAACGTGGGTGGGGGCCGAAATTATTCCTATTTATAAAAAAGGTTCCCCGTTAAACCCAGCAAACTACCGGCCAATAAGCCTTATTGATGTCACCCAAAAGATATTCGCCCGTGTCCTTTTGGGTCGACTACAATCATGGATGGATGAGATGACAGTTCTAACTCCATTACAAGCTGGTTTTAGGTCTAAAACGTCAACTATAGACCAGCTATTTAGGCTGCAGTTGATCCTCTGGAAAACGGTTATCTTGGAGGGTGGCAGCCTCTATTTAACCTTCGTGGACCTTAAGTCTGCGTTTGATATGGTCCGGCGCGATCAGCTATGGGCCCTTCTCTTAGATATGGGTGCCCCAGTATATCTCTGCCATCTTTTGAAGCGCCTTCATGAAGGCACCTATGCAAGGATAAGGTACGGTAGGAACGGGGAACTGACAGCTCCATTTCCGGTCGAGAAGGGGGTGAGACAGGGCTGTGTCTTGGCACCGACCCTGTTTTCCCTCTTCTTAAATGGTCTAATTGAAACCCTACTTTTGGTTAAAGACATAGATTCTCCAAGGTTAGCGAACCGTAAAATGCCAGCCCTAATGTTTGCAGATGACACACAGCTTTTATCCAAGTCACCTATGGGTATGAAGTGTGTACTGGATGAATTTAGTCTATTTTGTAAGAGAAGAGATCTGGAGATAAATCTCCAGAAGACTAAGGGGCCGATTCCGATTCGGGCCGGAAATCTCTCCGACCGAGCCGGACTCGGAGAGATTCCCGACCGAATCGGACCCTAGCAGCCCGACGGAACGAGTACGATGCGCACGTATGCCATCGGACTCGATTCGGTCGGACTCCCATTGAAGTCAATGGGAGCCTGTCGTACAACGCGTACGCGGGCTCCCATTGACTCAATGGGTGCGAGGCGAACAGGGGCGCCCCCTACAGCGTGTACGCGGCGAAGTGACTCGCGCCGTACACGCACAGGTACGCGTACAGGGGGGTCCGACACGGACCCCCAAAGTACGGCTCCGACTGCTCCTTCGAGCCGGACGGCACGAGTCGGTCGGACTGCTCGCGGCGCGCATCGTACTTGCCCGGCCGGGGAACGTCTCCATTGCGCGGTGCGAGGCGTGTCCGCGCGAGTCGGTCAGAGCGGTCGGCTCTCGCGTATGAGTCGGTCGGTGTGGTTGGGTCTCGCGAACGAGTCGGTCGGAGTATTCGCATCGTACTCGCTCGCCCGGACGCACGTAAGAATCGGTCGGGTAACAGGGCTCCGAATCGTATCCGGTAAAGCCGAATCCGATTCGGAGCCCTACCGGCCGAGATCGGAATCGGCCCCTAAGTA
This sequence comes from Calotriton arnoldi, assembly GCA_963921515.1. Lineage (NCBI taxonomy): Eukaryota > Metazoa > Chordata > Amphibia > Caudata > Salamandridae > Calotriton > Calotriton arnoldi. The sequence continues at coordinate 643,691 of CAWUFW010007035.1, read as the reverse complement.
TATGGTCTTTGGTGCTAATACTAGAAATTGCCCTCATCCTCATTTGGATGGTAGATCTTTAGAGCGTGTGACCATTTTTGATTACTTGGGTCTTACATTAAATGACACAATGGATTGGGAGATCCAAGTAAAGAAAGCAGATCTTAAATTAATACAGTCAACAGGGGGAATTTTAAAAGTATATAAAAATTGTACCCTTAAAAATTTAGGTCCCCCAGTTGAAATTTATAAAACTCAAGCGAGGGGAGCATCGCTATATGGTGCCGAACTCTGGGGTTATTGTTTGCCTAACAATTTGACAAAAACTGAGAACACCTTCATTAGGCAGCTGACGGGTCTTCCCAAAAGTAGTCCTCTAATTCCACTTAGGATGGATTTGGGTATAGACCCAATAGTCGATTTAATTGCCTCCCGCCCTCTCCAATATTGGCGACGTCTCTGGAGCACGCCGGAGTTAGAAACATATAGGGAGGAATTGAAGGATGTTTTGTCTATTTTGGGAGCAGGTAATTTACCATGGCTGACCTATATTAGGAACATGTGGGCTAATATGTGGTTAACTCCAGAAGTGACCTGCCCAGCTGTCCCAAAAAAATCTTTAACCATTGCGTTTAAAAATCACAAATTGGCCCAAATTACTCAGAGTTTAGAATCCTCAACTCTAACGTCCAGGTTCCTGGACGTTAAGCAGCAATACTTTTTAGAGCCTGCCCTGGATAGTATTCAACTATTTATGGCAAAGAAATTGTATTTACAATTTAGGCATGGAACGCTTCCGTTGCGGGCATTCACTAATAAATGGAAGGGAGCAATAAAACAAGAATGCCCGGGATGTACCCACCTTGAAGAAACAGAACTTCACGTTATTTTTTTCTGCCCTGCGTATAGTAGGGCTAGGTCTAAGTGGGTACTTCAGTTATGTAGGAATCTGGGGATTAGAGACTACATTGAGGTGTTCAGGCTTTTAAAATATGAGATGCAGCCACTATTTGTAATTGCTATTTCAAGATTTTTATTTGCGATGTGGAATATACGTAGAGGCATTATAAAGTCAAAGGAGTTAGGTAACAATATAAATCTGCTTTTCCCCAGATAAGCCATCGTACTTGTTTGTATTTTTTTTTAAAATGAGAAAAATCAATTTACAATGCTACTCTGGACAAGTGGGTTTAATGTTCTTAATCAATTTTAACTTTTCTTTTTAAAGTAAAAATTCAACTGTTCAAATTCTTTTTAATTTTTTTTATTATTATATGACACTTGATACCAGATGATGTATTTTTCTGTTGCCTATTTAGGGGTCGATTCCGATCTCGGTCGGAGGCGCACCCAATACCATTCGGTCGGGAAAAAAGCCATGCGAAAGCCAGTTTCCCGACCGATCCGTACAGCACACCGAACGAGCAAGTACGATGCGCACAACAGCAAAAATTCCGGCCGAGCCGTACTCACCCAAACCAGGTCCTGTTCTCCGACCGAGGCGAATCCGGAAACGCCGAATCGAGTCGCACGGAAGGGAAAATGCAGCCCCGTCCGGCCGGACAAGTACGATGCGCTTTCCGTACGCGCCGAACCCGTCGCTACGCACGGCACGTCAAAGCATCCGGGAGAGGCGCACATAAGCTCCGAATCGCGCCACAACACGATCCACGGCTACGAGACGAACACAGCACAGACGAGGACGACGCGAGCGACGAGGACGAAGCGAAGCGACGAGGACGAAGCCAAGCGACGAGGACGACGCGAAGCAACGAGAAGGACGAACGACACGAACCAACCATGAATCCCTTCGTCCCGATCATACCAATATTCTACATCTACTACCGGAACAGGCACGGACGCGTACGGCGCAGAAGGTAAGTCAGACACCAACCACAAAACACATACAACACGTACACGACACATCACACACATACACTGGGAATCTGAATATACTTGCAACAGCAGCACCATAGGGGCGGGATGCCCATCACCAATGCCACATATGCACACAGGGGCCTGAATGCGCGCCACCACCCCAACCCAGGGGGGCTGGATGCCCACCACCACTACCACCCTTAGCCAGGGGGCAGGATGCCCACCACTACTACCACCCTTAGCCAGGGGGCAGGATGCCTACCACTACTACCACCCTCACCCAGGGGGGCAGGATGCCCACCACTACTACCACCCTCACCCAGGGGGGCAGGATGCCCACCACTACTACCACCCTTAGCCAGGGGGCAGGATGCCTACCACTACTACCACCCTCACCCAGGGGGGCAGGATGCCCACCACTACTACCACCCTCACCCAGGGGGGCAGGATGCCCACCACTACTACCACCCTTAGCCAGGGGGCAGGATGCCTACCACTACTACCACCGTCACCCAGGGGGGCAGGATGCCCACCACTACTACCACCCTCACCCAGGGGGGCAGGAAGCCCACCACTACTACCACCCTCACCCAGGGGGGCAGGATGCCCACCACTACTACCACCCTTAGCCAGGGGGGCTGGATGCCTACCACTACTACCACCCTCACCCAGGGCGGGCTGGATGCCTACCACCACCCTTAGCCAGGGGGGCTGGATGCCTACCACTACTACCACCCTCACACAGGGGGGCAGGATGCCCACCACTACTACCACCCTTAGCCAGGGGGCAGGATGCCTACCACTACTACCACCCTCACCCAGGGGGGCAGGATGCCCACCACTACTACCACCCTTAGCCAGGGGGCAGGATGCCTACCACTACTACCACCCTCACCCACGGGGGGCAGGATGCCTACCACTACTACCACCCTCACCCAGGGGGGCAGGATGCCCACCACTACTACCACCCTTAGCCAGGGGGCAGGATGCCTACCACTACTACCACCCTCACCCACGGGGGGCAGGATGCCTACCACTACTACCACCCTCACCCAGGGGGGCAGGATGCCCACCACTACTACCACCCTTAGCCAGGGGGCAGGATGCCTACCACTACTACCACCCTCACCCACGGGGGGCAGGATGCCCACCACTACTACCACCCTCACCCAGGGGGGCAGGATGCCCACCACTACTACCACCCTTAGCCAGGGGGCAGGATGCCTACCACTACTACCACCCTCACCCAGGGGGGCTGGATGCCTACCACTACTACCACCCTCACCCAGGGGGGCTGGATGCCTACCACTACTACCACCCTCACCCAGGGCGGGCTGGATGCCTACCACCACCCTTAGCCAGGGGGGCTGGATGCCTACCACTACTACCACCCTCACCCAGGGGGCAGGATGCCTACCACTACTACCACCCTCACCCAGGGGGGCAGGATGCCTACCACTACTACCACCCTCACCCAGGGGGGCAGGAAGCCTACCACTACTACCACCCTTAGCCAGGGGGGCAGGATGCCCACCACTACTACCACCCTCACCCAGGGGGGCAGGAAGCCTACCACTACTACCACCCTTAGCCAGGGGGGCAGGATGCCCACCACTACTACCACCCTCACCCAGGGGGGCAGGATGCCTACCACTACTACCACCCTCACCCAGGGGGGCAGGATGCCTACCACTACTACCACCCTTAGCCAGGGGGGCTGGATGCCTACCACTACTACCACCCTCAACCAGGGGGGCTGGATGCCTACCACTACTACCACCCTTAGCCAGGGGGCAGGATGCCTACCACTACTACCACCCTTAGCCAGGGGGCAGGATGCCCACCACTACTACCACCCTCACCCAGGGGGGCAGGATGCCCACCACTACTACCACCCTCACCCAGGGGGGCAGGATGCCCACCACTACTACCACCCTTAGCCAGGGGGCAGGATGCCTACCACTACTACCACCCTCACCCAGGGGGCAGGATGCCCACCACTACTACCACCCTCACCCAGGGGGGCAGGATGCCCACCACTACTACCACCCTCACCCAGGGGGCAGGATGCCCACCACTACTACCACCCTTAGCCAGGGGGCAGGATGCCTACCACTACTACCACCCTCACCCAGGGGGGCAGGATGCCCACCACTACTACCACCCTTAGCCAGGGGGCAGGATGCCTACCACTACTACCACCCTCACCCACGGGGGGCAGGATGCCTACCACTACTACCACCCTCACCCAGGGGGGCAGGATGCCCACCACTACTACCACCCTTAGCCAGGGGGCAGGATGCCTACCACTACTACCACCCTCACCCACGGGGGCAGGATGCCTACCACTACTACCACCCTCACCCAGGGGGGCAGGATGCCCACCACTACTACCACCCTTAGCCAGGGGGCAGGATGCCTACCACTACTACCACCCTCACCCAGGGGGCAGGATGCCCACCACTACTACCACCCTCACCCAGGGGGCAGGATGCCCACCACTACTACCACCCTTAGCCAGGGGGCAGGATGCCTACCACTACTACCACCCTCACCCAGGGGGCAGGATGCCCACCACTACTACCACCCTCACCCAGGGGGGCAGGATGCCCACCACTACTACCACCCTCACCCAGGGGGGCAGGATGCCCACCACTACTACCACCCTTAGCCAGGGGGCTGGATGCCTACCACTACTACCACCCTTAGCCAGGGGGCAGGATGCCCACCACTACTACCACCCTCACCCAGGGGGGCAGGATGCCCACCACTACTACCACCCTTAGCCAGGGGGCAGGAAGCCTACCACTACTACCACCCTTAGCCAGGGGGCTGGATGCCTACCACTACTACCACCCCCACTCATAGGATGGACAATGCATGACACAACAAGCACACCACAACCTAGGGAATGCAAGATTAAGACATCCCCCCACCACCATGACAAGCGTGTGAGCAGGCTGTGTCAAATGCCTACAACACCGAACATGACATTGAACATACAATGTGACCCCCTAGCACATGTGCCACACATATATGTGTGTGGCACCCACAATGCAAGCAGCCCATGACCATTGTGGCAATGGGGCCTAAACCCCCATCATCACAGTGACCAAAAGGCAAGTGTGGGGTCCATAGCTGAAGCACATTTTGACCATTGTGGCAATGGGGTCTACACCCTCATCATCACAGTGACCAAAAGGTAATTGTTGACAAAGAAAGAGCTGCAACTGCCAAACTGCATGGATCATTCCTGGTCACAGAACCAAAAACTCATCTGTGGCAAAGTAGTGTATGTGTCCCATTGCAACATAAATTGGGGGAGCCAAATACTGCAGTGCAAATGAAACATTCCCTTGGCCATGTGCAGACAAACAACACCCATGGGGGCTGAGACCGTCAACAGTCATCAATAACACAATGACAGAAGTGACCATCAGAATGCAGACCCACATATTTGCACCAATGGGCACACAAATGCAGATACCCTGTGGAGACAGCAGATGTGAGGTGAACAGATACCATACCATGGCAGCAATGGGACACACAAACCATGATCACTGTGCTGACCGATGACCTAGGAGTCCCAGGGACAGCAGGGGAAACACACCAAACAACATACAGCCAATGGCACACCCAAGATATGCCAATGCAGTGGTGCAGATGCACAAACACAAACAGGCAGACCAACACTGTCATCATACACAGCAGGTGAGGGGTGGGGGTGCCAGTGTCCCCAGGCAACAACACAACACATGAGGAGAGCTGAATACCAATCATACAGATGTGCATACACTGCCACACTAAGGTAACTCATGGATCCAAATCCCCTATGTGGGCAAGCAGGCATTGACAGGTGAGAGGGAGCACAAAACACACATGTCACACAGGCACGTAGGAACAACAACTGACACAGCAAGTCACAGACACACCACAGCACCACCCCCAGGGCCCCCACAATGTGGTGACCCTGGGCTGAAGAAAAATACCACTGTGATGACAAAGCTAAATGTCGTTCACACTGTGAACCACAGTCAGGTGTCCTGAGCAACTAACTACCATCACACCTACACAAGCACAAATCAATCAGCATGGCCAGTAAGCCAAGGCCAACATGGAGGCAGGGGACTAGCCGGGCAACAACTCTCATCTGCACACACTCAAGACCACACCCCTCGACCTCCAACAATGTGCAGCAGTGAAGTACACATGCACTGGTGACATTGCACATGCACCCATTACTATTCCAGGGTGGTGGGTGGGAACCAAGGTGTAGAAACACATCACACATGGACACTCAACAAGACTCCTGAATGTCTGACACACTGCACACTACGCTGTACATGGACATGACGGCAATACCACACCGACCAATGGGATCCCAGCCACAGTCACACACCAATGAAGAAGCCAAGGTCACCCACAAAGAACACACATAGACAACAACCAACATTGCAGCCCGGACCCTAAGGAGTGCCAGCAGTCACACACACAACGTGTCACAATCACTGAAAGATAACACAAACTGGAAATCACATGACAGGGGCAAACAACAAGTGCCAAAGGGAAACCTGACTGTGACCCATCTGCGTCAGCACACAAACTCTGCCCTGACAGCAAACACACCTATGGGTGACACCCTGATGACCAGTAATGTGCCATGCACCCACATCACAGAGAACACAGGGAGAAGACTTTGGGGGAACATAGCTCAAGTCAGCAAGCATCACAAACAGGTACAACACTAGGGATCACAGCATGCGCAGATGAATGGAAGTGAACACACAGACATGCACATACAACACACACCTTGGGCGCAGGCAATGTCACACGTGTACACACTGCCATGAGGGGACTCCACTCCTGTGTGAGGAAAGCTGTGCCATATGTTGCCTCAGTAGGGCCCCATCATGTCAGCTGAGCACTTGGTCACACAATCAACAATTAGCACCAAATGAGGGCTCCCATCACATCAGCCTGGTCATGGATGTGCCAACGGAATCATCAGCACAGATCCAACACACTTGTATAGCAATGTTGCACTGACTACACGGATGAGTCCCTCCCCATTGATGCCCAAACCTGCATGTCCACTGGAGATGGCAACACGGTCAGGGAAGTAGACAAATGCAACGATGGCAGGCACAACAGATGTGCAGGGGTGGAAGCCACAGATATGAAATTGCCAATGTAAGTAGGAAACCCATTGCCAAATACTGAACACATGACACCCTCAGATGCTGCTATTGATGACATGGATACACCACATGATAGGACACATTCCCCCTGGACCACATGGGTTCCTGCACAGTAACACTTCATAATCATGAGACCAGATATCACCATCACTGCAGCAAGGGCATGGTTAGCTGCACCAACAACATGTACATCTGAAGCATGAGCACTAGAGAAAAGAAAGTTGCTTTATTCAGCATATGTGTTGAGGCCAAACGAAGTCCTGAAAAAGAGCAAAGGCCAATGGCCAGTCAATTGTCAAAGTTCAAACAGGGTGACACTGGCAGATGTCACCCTACGCATGCCTGCACAATACCAGGGACAATCCACTAGGAGGGGCAACCGGGGGGCAGGCCAGGCACCGCAGGGACAGGATCAGGGCTCACCAGGGGGAGTCAGGGAAGGGGTGGTGGGTGCTGGAGAGCCACTGACAACTGCAGTGGAGGTGTCTGACATGGTGTGTGCCGGCACAACTGGGGGGCATGACACAGATGTCGTGGGTGCCGGCACAACTGCAGTGGACCCTGCAGATGGGGTGGACAGGTCCGCCACTGCAGTGCCCAAGTCAGACAGGGCGGTAGTGGACTCCACTGCAGTGCCTACCTCCAGGGGAGGAGAATGGGGAACAGGCAAGGTGGGTTGGACAGAGGGGGGACACCCTCACCACATCAGTGGCACAGACAAGCGCAGCGGGGGTGTGGTGCTGGGAGAGCAAGTGGCAGGGGGAGAAGGCCGGAGCATCTTGGGGATGGTATATCTGTGGGTGGGGGAACCTGGGGCAGGGTGTGGTGGGGGCACCTGTGCAGTGGGGGCCTGAGGGATGGAGGACGGAGACCTTGTGCCTGAGCTGCAGGGCGGTGGCGGGGTCTTGCTCTTAGCACTCCGGGGGACTTGCGGGTGGGGGCCTCAGTCCGTCTGCGCCTGGGGGAGGGTGTCCGGGGGCGAGGGGCACTCTGCTCCGTGTGGGTGGGCTTCCTCTTCCCCCGGGATGCTGGAGCAGCTTCATCGGTGGGGAAGAGGCCGAGGTCACAGAGGAAGAGCTGCTGTGACTTTGGGGTTGCAGGTGAGGCAAGGGAGGGTGCTTTGGAGGGAGAGGGAACTGAGGACTGCGCAGTGCATGTGGATGCGTGTGTGTGTTCCAGGGCCCCATCCCCTGTGAGTCTGGCTTCAGTCCCCTGAATGTGCGTGCGTGTGCGTTTTGTCATTGGCGTGTGTGTCAGTGTGCTGGATGTGTGTGTGCTGGTGTGTGCCAGTGTGTGTGTGCCTGGGATGGGTAAGGTGCTGGGGAGTGTGGATGGAGCAGAGGCAGGAGGGGTGAGGGACCGTTTGAGGAGGGACACTGCTGCCGTCAGGGAGGAGTCCATGGACCTATTGCCCCTCTGTAGGTCAGACATGCCCGATGAGATGCCCTCCATGAACGACACCAGCTGAGTCAACAGCGCGGTGTGCGCATGGAGGACACTCAGCATGGCTGTCTGCCCTACATGGAGCTGGCGAAGGAGGTACACAGACTCCTCACTCAGGGCAGCAGGGGACACAGGGGCAGGGGGTGCGGTGCCTGGCCCAAAGGAGACACGCTCCCGGACATGGGAGCCTCCACGGACCTGGGGAATGGGAGCCGATGGGAGGGCGGTGGTGGTGCTGGTGGTGGCGGGGACAGCAACACTAGCTGGGGTGTGGTGGCTGCTGACACCCGCCTCCACAAGGGAGTCATCCTCCGAGTTGCTCTGGTCCTCAGCTGAGGTGGATGCTGCTGAGGACTCCTCGGTGTGGCTCCCCTCGCCCTCCGTGCCACTGGGTCCCTCCGACCACTCCTCGGCTGCTGACCCAGTCTGGCTCTCCGGCTCCTCCTGGTCCGTGGAGCTGTCCCCTTCCGTGGCCGTGGATGTATCTGCAAACAATGGGGAAACAGACAGACATCAGTCACCTGCACATAACGCACACACCACTGTGAGCACAGCACATCACAGAGCAAGCCCTGGCATCATTAGTTGTACATTGCTAAAAGTGCACTAATTGAACAGGAGAAGTCAATTGTCAGTCTGATGCCAAGCATGGCACTCACATCCCACATGGCCTTGCACCCATCTGTCTGGTGTCTGTTGGATTGCAACACCCCAGTGTTGACACATGCACCAAGTACACAGTAGTTGGACAGTGCAGAGGACACGGTGTGGACACATCACAGCTCTTGCCACTGAGTCAGTACAGGTTTACGGATGTAAGGGATGCCCAGAGTCAAATAGGAAATGCATGTGATGCATACCAGCGACAGACACCATGATGCACCCATGTCCTGATAGCCAGCGCCACTATGGTGTGCATGTAGCACATGTCACTCCCCTGCAGGATCACCAATCAGTAGACACATGCCATGGCGGAGGCATGACTGCAAAGTCATACATCACTGTCTCAGTGATGTATGACTTTGCAGCCAGACAACAACACTCTGCACTGTGTCACAATAGTAGGTCATGGGGAATGCAAGTCCTGGAGCTGCACAAGTGCACATGTACATCCCCCCACAACACATCCTCTTAACCCTCATCTGTCCAGGTCATACCTATTGGACATATGGGAGACCTGTGACACTACCCTCTGAACCTGAGCCCCTCACACTCTGCTGTGCATGGGGAACAGCTACCTGAACTTCACATTTACATGCCCCAGTCTGCATGGGCAGCTGATCAGACACCTATGTGTCACACAAGTATCGTCTCCTATGGTCACATCTCCAGTGGCATGCTGAGCCCCTACCAAGAAACTCCACAGCAGTCCTGGCGACTAATCCACAGCACACTGACACAGAGGCAGACACCTGAGGGGCAAATCACTGTGCACAATGTGTCCACTGATACACGGGAGTGGGAGTACAGAGTGTATTGTATGGCCTGGAGTAGGCATGACTGTCCAGCCCCACATTAATGAGGGATGAGCCCTGGACTGTAGGCAGCTGGCTAAGTATGTGTGACACACGTCATATACATACTCCTGGGGCCCAAACATTGTTCCCACCCGCAGCATGGGTGTGTGCCAGGTACCCCAGCCACATGTGGTGGATCAGCTCAGCAATTGGACCACAGATCAAAGTAACACGCTGAATACATGTCAGAATACAGGCATTGTGTAAGCAATGGACCCACCCATGATGCCCACCACAGAGTCAGGGAAACAGATGCTGTCTCCCACCTTGAGTCAAGCAAACTGCAAGGACACAGTCCTAAGTGACAGGATTCCCTGCATGTAAGGGCCACACCTGGGTATCAGATGAGGAGTGGGCAGTGCACAATAGAGGGACATGGCTCCTGGACAACATGACTGCTGTACTGTGGCAGTTCAACCTGGCCCGAGGAGGGCACATAACATGTTAGACAGAGTACACAGTGCAGTCTTTGACTCACCCCCTCCTTGCTGCTCTCTGGCCTTCAGCTGCCCATCCAGGTCTGGAAAGACCACCGCCAGGATCCTGAGCATGTGGGGGGTCAGGGTCCGTGTTCCGCCCCTCCTGCGAGGAGGCGACAGCTTCAGCTGGACCCGTGCAATCCTCCGGGTCCAGCCCCGAAGGTCCTGCCACCTCTTTTGGCAGTTGCGGATCCGGCGCTTGTAGACCCCCACGGACCGGACAGCCCGGACGATGTCCTTCCAGATCTCATGCTTCCGATGGGCAGAAGCCTGTCAGGATGACAAAGTGATAAGGACATTACTACACATGCAACATATCCGTGCATGACACAGTTGCATATACATGTCGCAATCACAGGGGCACATGGTGTACCCAGGCAGTGCACGGCTGCCCATGGACAGTTTTCCAGAAGTCACTACATGGTATCATAGCATGGGGAGTAAAACCCTGTTCAGAAGCACTGTCACTGCACCATACCTGTCCAGTGCAAGTCACTACACACTATGGGGGGTGACAACTACTCAGTGAGCCTGCTAGCCAGTGGTGTGCTGACTCTCAGCCTTGCTAGTCAGACAAAATGCACATTCAGAAAGGCAGTGCACAGAACACTCACCTGCTCCCCTGGTGTCCCATACAGCTTGCTGTACTGTGGAAGTAGGCTGTCCAGCAGGGCCTGGTTCTCTTCAAGGCTGAAGGCTGGGGCTCTCTCCACAGTACGTGCCATTGCAGGGTCCAGAGGGGCAGAGACAGCAGCAGTGCAGTGGCAGATGTCGTCCTGGAGCATGTAGTGCAGGCAAGTGGGCTCTCAGGGGAACATGCAGCAATATATATGTGCTGGAGAGGCAGATACTGTCCCTTGTGTCCAAAGTGATAGGTCCAAGTCGTTTGCATCTTCTGAATCTGGCCAATCCATGGAATAGCAGCACCAAAACACGCCCACAGCATCCTTCAAAATTTCAACTTCATGACATACATGATTTTGCAACATTGTTGTGGGTGACCAACTGATTTTCCAGCAACCAACTCGTTCGAATATTCGAAAACGCGTCCGTTGCCAGGCAAGCCCATTGTCAATGGGTGCGCACCGATCGGTCCATTGAGGTACAACGCGCACAGGGGTACAACGCGTACCCGCACACATTGAATGCAATGGGCCGGCCGGAGGCACCGATCGGTCCATTGCAGTACAACGCGCACAGGGGTACAACGCAGACCCGCACACATTGAATGCAATGGGCCGGCCGGAGGCACCGATCGGTCCATTGCAGTACAACGCGCACAGGGGTACCACGCGTACCCGCACACATTGAAAGCAATGGGCCGGCCGGAGGCACCGATCGGTCCATTGCAGTACAACGCGCACAGGGGTACCACGCGTACCCGCACACATTGAAAGCAATGGGCCGGCCGGAGGCACCGATCGGTCCATTGCAGTACAACGCGCACAGGGGTACAACGCGTACCCGCACACATTGAATGCAATGGGCCGGCCGGAGGCACCGATCGGTCCATTGCAGTACAACGCGCACAGGGGTACAACGCGTACCCGCACACATTGAATGCAATGGGCCGGCCGGAGGCACCGATCGGTCCATTGCAGTACAACGCGCACAGGGGTACCACGCGTACCCGCACACATTGAAAGCAATGGGCCGGCCGGAGGCACCGATCGGTCCATTGCAGTACAACGCGCACAGGGGTACAACGCGTACCCGCACACATTGAATGCAATGGGCCGGCCGGAGGCACCGATCGGTCCATTGCAGTACAACGCGCACAGGGGTACAACGCGTACCCGCACACATTGAAAGCAATGGGCCGGCCGGAGGCACCGATCGGTCCATTGCTGTTCAACGCGCACAGGGGTACAACGCGTACCCGCACACATTGAATGCAATGGGCCGGCCGGAGGCACCGATCGGTCCATTGCAGTACAACGCGCACAGGGGTACCACGCGTACCCGCACACATTGAAAGCAATGGGCCGGCCGGAGGCACCGATCGGTCCATTGCAGTACAACGCGCACAGGGGTACCACGCGTACCCGCACACATTGAAAGCAATGGGCCGGCCGGAGGCACCGATCGGTCCATTGCAGTACAACGCGCACAGGGGTACAACGCGTACCCGCACACATTGAATGCAATGGGCCGGCCGGAGGCACCGATCGGTCCATTGCAGTACAACGCGCACAGGGGTACAACGCGTACCCGCACACATTGAATGCAATGGGCCGGCCGGAGGCACCGATCGGTCCATTGCAGTACAACGCGCACAGGGGTACCACGCGTACCCGCACACATTGAAAGCAATGGGCCGGCCGGAGGCACCGATCGGTCCATTGCAGTACAACGCGCACAGGGGTACAACGCGTACCCGCACACATTGAATGCAATGGGCCGGCCGGAGGCACCGATCGGTCCATTGCTGTTCAACGCATCACTGTACATGTGACTGGCATATGTCAGCATGCCTGTCTCAGATGGACATATGCCAGCCACAGATAGCTCCCAGGGAGTGAGGGGCACACCTACATCACGACAGCCTGTCCACACCTTATCATGAAGGCATGTAAGGCTGCATTTCCTATTGTGTGTATGTTGGTGTACATGTTGTCCTGTGGGTGTCACCTGTGGGCAGCCACCCCCAGGCTGTGCACGTGTTCATGGGGACAGGATCCTGGGTGTTACGTGTACGTGACCACTGTGATGTGCAACTGTTCATATCTGTGCATGTGCCATGGTCACATTTCACAGTGGTGTTTGTGTATGTCATGTCACATACCCCGTGAGTCCCATGTGGGACGGTATGTTTGAGCCAGGGTGTCCCAGTGGCACAATAGTGATGGCCCTCCACAGTCTTTGTGCATGTAGTGTTTACAATGTCTCTGATTTCATGTGCACAATGGGAGACAGTCTCCACATCCACGTTGTGTGTGCATGGACTCTGATGTTGTGCGTGTGTGTCACAGACGTCCATGGCTCTCCTGCCATGGCAAGTGTGGCCACTACCTGTGGGGGTCATGTTTGTTTTGTTGTGGTGTACACATGATACTCCAGGTGATGCCAGTGTCCATGTGGCATTACAGGGTCCCTGGGAATGTGCCTGTCGTTGAGCTGTGGTGCCTGGGGCACATCTGTCCTCACATGTCACTGGGGGGGTGACTGTGACACAGCATCATGATATCCAATGGGCCAACCTGGGCCAAATTGATGCCACCTGTAGGACCGTGTTGACAGATGTTGGCCATGTATGTACCATACATGTCGTTCCGGTACTGCACACTTCATGTAGTTGTGCCTCATGATGATGTATGTTGGGATCTTGAGTGTGTTCAATGCCGCATATGTGGGGTGACTGACGATCTTGCTTACTTCTCCTCTGCACTGCAGGGCTCCTGCTGTCCATCGGCCATTCCCAGACCTGGCAACGATGGTGGAACGGGACAGCATCCGACGGTACCGCTTCACCAGGCAGCTGATTGAGGATTTTGCAGTGCAGTTGTCCCCACATTTGCAGCCTGGCCGGCCGTATCCTACAGCGCTGACCCCCAAGGTGAAGGTGATGGCAGCCCTACACTTCTTTGCCACCGGTACCTTCCAACATACTGTGGCGTCTGCTGGTGGGATGTCACAGACCATGTTCAGCCGTGTGCTCCGCGATTTCTTGGCGGCAATGTTGCTCTTCCTGAACCGGTACATCTATTTCCCTAGACTGCGACGACTCACTGACGTGAAGAGTGACTTTTATGCCCTGGGGAGGATGCCGCATGTCATTGGCTCCATTGATGGGACACATGTGGCTTTGGTACCACCACAGGCCCAGGAGCAGGCCTACAGGAACCGCAAGCACTACCACTCGGTCAATGCACTGGTGGTGTGTCTTGCAGACATGACCATCACACACGTGTGTGCCCGTTTCCCTGGTTCAGCACACGATGCCTTTGTGATGAGGAGTAGTCGCATCCCCAGGTTGATGGCACAGATGCAGAACCAGCGTGCCTGGCTTGTCGGTGTGTACTGACTTTGTGCCATTGTGTGTGATCTGATCTGTAGTATTCCGCCCACTTTTCCAAGTCAGCTGATGTGCACTTGTCTGTCCGTAGGTGACTCGGGATACCCCAACATGCCGTGGTTGCTGACACCCCTCAGGAACCCTGTGACACCTGCCCAGATGCGCTACAATGAGGCACATGGTCGGACCAGGAGAGTGATTGAGCGGACCTTTGGTCTCCTGAAGAGCCGCTTCCGCTGCCTGGACAAGACCGGAGGGTCCCTCCCATATGCCCCTGCGAAAGTGTGCAAGATTATCATCGTCTGCTGCATGCTCCACAACCTGGCAGTGCGGAAGGAGTTGCCTCTCATCCAGGATGACGATGACCAACATCCGCCACCTGTGGAGGATCCTGGCCTGGACCACGATGCCAGTGACGATGATGATGATGATGGTGATGGTGATGTCCGCACACAGCTCATCACCAACTTCTTTAGCTGAATGTGAGTATCCTGAGGTGTCATGTGAATGATGTGAGTTGGCATGATGTGTGGGTGGTGCTCTGGTGCTGTTGGAGTGTGTCCATGGGCTACTTGACAGGATGTGTGTTGCGATGTGTGGTGACAGGTGGGCTGTACTCCCCAACAGTGTTGACATGCTAACTTGGTTCTGGGTGGGTATCTTGTAACATGTATTGTGCATGAGTTTTGCTGTTCTGTCCTGTACTGCATTGCTTTTGACTGTGTGTCATTTCTGTCCTTCACAGGGTACTTTCAGATTCGTTTGGTCAACTGTGTCCACCGACGACGTGATTGCACATCCAGGCTGGTAGCTGTTGTGTCCCTACAGGTGATGTGCGCCACACCCATGGACTTCCTTCTGTCTACAGTTGTTGACTGTGTGCCCGCTACCAGGTGGGGTTACCTTGCATCTGTAGTGGTTAAGGCATGTTGCTACTGTGTAATAAACCTGTGCTTCACTTAGTGATGTGCGTTGTCTGTGGTCACACATTTGACTGCCATTTGCTTACTGCACCTGTGGGCTACTTGACTACAACTGGGAATGGGTGTGGTGTCTGTGCATTGCACCGTCTTCCCTGGCAACATCAGTGTAGGCAATGAGTCAGATGGCCTAGGTGTGTATGTGTTGTGTAGCCCTGGTGGTGTGTCTCCCTCATATGTGTCACGTTGCCTGTACTCACATGCCTGTGTTGTCCTTGCTGTTGCAGTTCGCATACACTGTGTAATTTTGCAGTTCATCATCCCCATAACAGCACCCACGTTGGAATCACGACAGAGGCAAGTATGGTGTATTAGTGTGTTTATTGTGATAATAGTGCGTAGGATGGATTGTGCTGTACATGAATCTTGCAATCCCAAGTTCCTAGATGAATAGAAAGTCCAGGTAGACAGGATCCCCAGTATCGGGGCCACAGTTGTCTGACACATTGTTCCAACTTGTACTCCCCATGCAATGTGTGGGAGTAGTGTTGCCATCAACAGGGTGAACAGTCTGTGCACAAAGGCGAAAATCCAGAACAGGTTCAGGCTTCCTGGGAGTTGCGCTTGGCCATCAGCCTCTCACTTTCCCCTCCTCGGACGACCCCTCTTCTTGGGGGGGCCCTCTAGTGCAGGCTGCTGCGGTGCAGGGGACTCTCCGCCAGAGTCCTCCTCCCTCCCTGTGGCAGTTGCAGTTTGTTCGGTACCAGATGTTGTTGGCACACAGGGAGGTGTGGACTGGTTGCTGTTCATCTGGCGGAGGCATTGTAAAATGTCCCTGTGCACCGCCGTCATCTCATGTAGTACATCCCACTTGGACTCCACGCGGGTCATGTGGGAGTCCACACGTGACATGTGGGAGTCCACACGTGACATGTGTGACTCCACGTGGGACATGTGGGAGTCCAAGCGGGCATGATGGGCAGCCTGCTGCTGTTTGATGTCTCTGAGGAGCCCCACTACCTGGCTGAGCTCTCCGGTGCTGGACTGGTACGCATCAGCTATGCGTACCAGTTGTGGGTCTTCATGCACACCAGCAACGTCTGCAAGCAGCGACCTCTGTCTCCCACCCCTCCCACCACCCCTGCTGACATGTGCAGTGTGTGCAGTTGCACGCACAGATAACCCTGGTCCACCTTGGGGGTTGGTGGTGGTGGTGGTGTCCATGGCCCCAGGTTGGTCCAGGGTCACTGCGCTGGTGTTGTTCCTTATTCTGTCCATGTCGGCAGGGATGGTATTCGTGGTGACAGTCGTTGGAGGGGTGGGTGCAGGGGGTGCAGCTGGTGGACCTGCTGGTGCTGCAGCTGGTGGTCCTGCTGGTGCAGCATGTTGACTTGCACCGGATGTGCCAGGTTGTTCTTCATCGTCCGAGGAGGACAGAGGCTGTACGACGCCAGTGAGCTCGGCATCCTCTTGAGCCTGGGACTGGGACTCCTCAGCGTCTGCTGCTGTGTCCCTATCATCACCTGTTTTTGGGAGACACAAACAATGTATGTCATGTTTCTGCAGGCATCAGTGGTTGACACACCTGACAGTTGTGACTGTGCCTCGGGGTGCGGGCCTGTACATTGTATTGTCCTAAGTCGTCACAGTCAGGGGTTGATATTGGTGTGGCACATTGTCCTGCATTATTTGGGCATTTCTATGTATTCTCTGGGGTGTGAACATGGTCTGCATTGATTGTGTTTGGTTGACAGCCAGACCTCCTTCCCACCCACCCACCCACCCAGTCAGTTATCCCACCATGGAACGTGCTTGCATTGCAGGGAGTGTAAGTTGTCTCTCAGGATGTCAGTCAGTGGTGTCCTGCTGTTTGTTGGTGCACAGTTGGCAGCAGGGCCTTGTGCTCCCCACAGCAGTAGCCAGTGTCAGCCATCTTGTGAGTCCTTCTCCACTCCCTGTGATGTGAGCATGGTTCAGGGTGGTGTTGATGGGACAGTTGTGGGGGTGAGCTATGTCTGTGACTGTGACTCCCATCATGCTATTGCCTCCACCCCACTTCCCAGCATTCCCATACTTACTTGCTTTTGTGGGGAGTTCAGTGTGTGTGGGTGTGAGGGCAATGGCAAGATGGCTGACAGTGGTGTCCTGCTGTTGGTTGGTGTGCAGTTCCCAGCATGCCCTTGTGCTCCCCACAGCAGTAGCCAGTGTCAGCCATCTTGTGAGTCCTTCTCCACTCCCTGTGATGTGAGCATGGTTCAGGGTGGTGTTGATGGGCCAGTTGTGAGGCTGAGCAATGTCTGTGACTACGACTCCCATCATGCTATTGCCTCCACCCTCCTTCACAGCATGCCCATGCTTCCTTCCTTTTGACTCTGCTTCCCTGTGGGGTGGGCTGGCTGTGCTGACAGGATGGCTGGGAGTGTTGTCCTGGCAGTTGTTTGGCTAAGAGTCCCAAGAGTGTCCCTGTGCTTCACACAACATAACCCAGGGTGGTGGTGCTTTGTGGGATCTTGTGTTAGGATGGAGGGCATTGCATTCTACCAGGTGGGTACTGTGGAGTTTGTGTTGGGGGGGTGTGAGGGGAGGTGCTGGTGACTATGGTCAGTGCTGCAAGTCCCCCTTCCCACCCAGCCAGCCAGATATCCCACCATGGAACGTGCTTGCATTGCAGGGAGTGTAAGTTGTCTCTCAGGATGTCAGTCAGTGGTGTCCTGCTGTTTGTTGGTGCACAGTTGGCAGCATGCCCTTGTGCTCCCCACAGCAGTAGCCAGTGTCAGCCATCTTGTGAGTCCTTCTCCACTCCCTGTGATGTGAGCATGGTTCAGGGTGGTGTTGATGGGACAGTTGTGGGGGTGAGCTATGTCTGTGACTGTGACTCCCATCATGCTATTGCCTCCACCCCACTTCCCAGCATTCCCATACTTACTTGCTTTTGTGGGGAGTTCAGTGTGTGTGGGTGTGAGGGCAATGGCAAGATGGCTGACAGTGGTGTCCTGCTGTTGGTTGGTGTGCAGTTCCCAGCATGCCCTTGTGCTCCCCACAGCAGTAGCCAGTGTCAGCCATCTTGTGAGTCCTTCTCCACTCCCTGTGATGTGAGCATGGTTCAGGGTGGTGTTGATGGGCCAGTTGTGAGGCTGAGCAATGTCTGTGACTACGACTCCCATCATGCTATTGCCTCCACCCTCCTTCACAGCATGCCCATGCTTCCTTCCTTTTGACTCTGCTTCCCTGTGGGGTGGGCTGGCTGTGCTGACAGGATGGCTGGGAGTGTTGTCCTGGCAGTTGTTTGGCTAAGAGTCCCAAGAGTGTCCCTGTGCTTCACACAACATAACCCAGGGTGGTGGTGCTTTGTGGGATCTTGTGTTAGGATGGAGGGCATTGCATTCTACCAGGTGGGTACTGTGGAGTTTGTGTTGGGGGGGGTGTGAGGGGAGGTGCTGGTGACTATGGTCAGTGCTGCAAGTCCCCCTTCCCACCCAGCCAGCCAGATATCCCACCATGGAACGTGCTTGCATTGCAGGGAGTGTAAGTTGTCTCTCAGGATGTCAGTCAGTGGTGTCCTGCTGTTTGTTGGTGCACAGTTGGCAGCATGCCCTTGTGCTCCCCACAGCAGTAGCCAGTGTCAGCCATCTTGTGAGTCCTTCTCCACTCCCTGTGATGTGAGCATGGTTCAGGGTGGTGTTGATGGGCCAGTTGTGAGGCTGAGCAATGTCTGTGACTACGACTCCCATCATGCTATTGCCTCCACCCCCTTCACAGCATGCCCATGCTTCCTTCCTTTTGACTCTGCTTCCCTGTGGGGTGGGCTGGCTGTGCTGACAGGATGGCTGGGAGTGTTGTCCTGGCAGTTGTTTGGCTAAGAGTCCCAAGAGTGTCCCTGTGCTTCACACAACATAACCCAGGGTGGTGGTGCTTTGTGGGATCTTGTGTTAGGATGGAGGGCATTGCATTCTACCAGGTGGGTACTGTGGAGTTTGTGTTGGGGGGGTGAGGGGAGGTGCTGGTGACTATGGTCAGTGCTGCAAGTCCCCCTTCCCACCCAGCCAGCCAGATATCCCACCATGGAACGTGCTTGCATTGCAGGGAGTGTAAGTTGTCTCTCAGGATGTCAGTCAGTGGTGTCCTGCTGTTTGTTGGTGCACAGTTGGCAGCAGGGCCTTGTGCTCCCCACAGCAGTAGCCAGTGTCAGCCATCTTGTGAGTCCTTCTCCACTCCCTGTGATGTGAGCATGGTTCAGGGTGGTGTTGATGGGACAGTTGTGGGGGTGAGCTATGTCTGTGACTGTGACTCCCATCATGCTATTGCCTCCACCCCACTTCCCAGCATTCCCATACTTACTTGCTTTTGTGGGGAGTTCAGTGTGTGTGGGTGTGAGGGCAATGGCAAGATGGCTGACAGTGGTGTCCTGCTGTTGGTTGGTGTGCAGTTCCCAGCATGCCCTTGTGCTCCCCACAGCAGTAGCCAGTGTCAGCCATCTTGTGAGTCCTTCTCCACTCCCTGTGATGTGAGCATGGTTCAGGGTGGTGTTGATGGGCCAGTTGTGAGGCTGAGCAATGTCTGTGACTACGACTCCCATCATGCTATTGCCTCCACCCCCTTCCCAGCATGCCCATGCTTCCTTCCTTTTGACTCTGCTTCCCTGTGGGGTGGGCTGGCTGTGCTGACAGGATGGCTGGGAGTGTTGTCCTGGCAGTTGTTTGGCTAAGAGTCCCAAGAGTGTCCCTGTGCTTCACACAACATAACCCAGGGTGGTGGTGCTTTGTGGGATCTTGTGTTAGGATGGAGGGCATTGCATTCTACCAGGTGGGTACTGTGGAGTTTGTGTTGGGGGGGTGTGAGGGGAGGTGCTGGTGACTATGGTCAGTGCTGCAAGTCCCCCTTCCCACCCAGCCAGCCAGATATCCCACCATGGAACGTGCTTGCATTGCAGGGAGTGTAAGTTGTCTCTCAGGATGTCAGTCAGTGGTGTCCTGCTGTTTGTTGGTGCACAGTTGGCAGCAGGGCCTTGTGCTCCCCACAGCAGTAGCCAGTGTCAGCCATCTTGTGAGTCCTTCTCCACTCCCTGTGATGTGCGCATGGTTCATGGTGGTGTTGATGGGACAGTTGGGGGGGGGGCAATATGTGTGACTGCGACTCCCATGATGCTATTGGCTACACTGACTTGGCCAGCATACACAGAATTCCTTCCTTTGAGTGGTCTTCACTGTGTGTTGGTGTTGTTGTGGTGGCTACATGTGTGGATGTGTGTGTTAGTTCTATTTGTGCCACTGCCTAGCTGTAGTTGTGGTTGTGTTTGTACATGTGTTGGCACAGTTGGATGTGACTTTTTTGATGGCATGTGTTGTGTTTATCTGACTGACATACACATTTTGGGATGATTCTGTTCTAGTTGCTGTGTAATTGCTATGAGTGCATGGTTTGACTCTCCCCTTGACAGTGATGTGTGTGTTTTGTGGCAGTTTATTGTGTACATTTGTTGTGTACTCACCAGGCTCTGGGATGTTCTCTAGTCCATATACGCTCACTGGCGGAAGGATGGCCCGCACCTTCTCCTCCCAGGGCCTGAGGTATATTGGCTTGGCAGGAGGGCCACTGCCGGTGTGTTGGCTGTTGATGTAGTCTATCTTCAGCAGGTCCCGTACCCTCCTGCGCACGTCATACCACCTGTTCTGGATGTCCGTCTTTGTGCGCCGACATGGTGATTGGGCGTTCACCCTGTTGATGATCCTCTCCCACATCTTGGTTTTCTGCGACATGGGGGTCTGTTGGACCAATGTGCCAAACAGCTGTGGCTCCACCCTGAGGATCTCGTCTACCAGGACTTCCAATTCACAATCTAGGAACTTGGGATTCTTCTTGGGGGGCATGGTGATGGTTGGTGATGGTGGGTGATGTGTGTGTTGGTGTGCAGGTGAGGGTGTGTGGGTGTGTGTTGTGCTGGGTGTATGTGAGGTAGGTATTTGTTGGTGTGCTGCTGGTGTGTGGCTTGTGTGAGGGATGAGCTGTGGGTGTGTGGTTGCTTTCTCTTGGGTGCTGGTAGTGGAATGGCATTTGCAAAGGCTCATGGTAGTGATTTGTGTCCTTTATATAGGTGGAGTTGTGGGTGTGTCTTTGTTCTCTGTCCCCACCCCCAGTATTTATTGGCTTGGTAATTGCTTGTTTGGCCTTTTTTTGGTTGATTTTTCCTTTGTGCTGTTTGTGTATGTTGGAAACGTTCTTGTGACCGAGTCGGACCGTGCATTGGTCTCGTACGGTGTTTTCCGTTTCGTTCACGCTGTGTTTGTGCAGTTTTGTATGCTGCGTACGCGTCGGTCGCGGTGTATTGTGTTGCTTCGGCTCGGTTTTGTATGCGTGTCGGTCGTACGGCTTGTCCTCCGTCCGACTCGGTCGTGTTTTTCGCGCCTTGCATCGTACTTTGCGGGTTGGAGTTGGCGGGTACGATTCGGTCGGATTTGTTCCGGGTGCGTGTCGGTCGGTTGGATTCGCGTGTTTTTCCGGCCGGATTGCTATTTTCCGAGCGGCTCGGTCGGTCGGCTTGGTTTCCTGACGTGTCGGTCGGATTTATCGCGGCTTGCATCGTACTTGGCGTGTCGGGCGCCACTGGTACGTGTCGGTCGGTATTTTTACCGGATCCGAGTCGGTCGGTGCTTTTCCGGCCCGAATCGGAATCGGCCCCTTAGTGATGACCCAGACTTGGGGATAAGATTAATTTTTGTACCTGTGCACCCTATCTATGAATTTCTGCTAAATGCTACCTCATCATTTTTGCTAATTATACCTGTTGTTAATTCCAACTTTTTTTTCTAACAATTTGTTTTTTAAATGTTTTATATAAATTGTGCTTTTATGGCTGTATAGCCGAAATAAAGTTTCACTTGACTTGACTTGTTAAGAACCATACTGAGGTCATCCATTCTCACGTGTGTCCCTGAATGAATTGCTCACTTTTGTCCCCTAAAATGAATACTGTTAACCTACTCACTGCCGTAACCACAGAGACCATTGTGACAATTCTGCTTTGTTTATTATTCATTCTTCTTCAACTTTCTTCTTTCTTGAGTCCTGTTTCTTTTTCTTCAATTATGTCTTCTGCATTCAGCTTCTTGTCGTTCCCTTTATCAATTTGGTACGATCTTCCTCTTTTCTTCTTCTCCCCTTCTCCCTTTATCTGTCTTTGCTTCATCTCTTACAGTCACATGGACCCTTTCTGCATTTATGCTTTCTCACTTTTTGATCAGTTTTTTTCATTGTTTGTTCTCTTCATGTCTCCTTTCATTTTTCTCCTAGTATGGCTTACCCAGTTCTTCCTGTCCACCTTAATCTCTTTCATTGAGCTGTACCCTTTCCTTCCTTACATTCTATCTATCTATCTTTTATGAATTTTCTACTAAATATGCCTCTTACTGTCTTCATTTTTGTCCATTTCTGCCCTTTAAGCACATGACACCTATGTGCCTTTCCATTGATGCTACCTCATCTTTACACTTCCAGCATTTCACTTTTTATTCCTACCTCAATGGACATGTCTCCTTCTTTAATATCACCCCTAACAAACTAAATACATACACATTTAATTTTCCACTCCTTTCTTTCTCCTCTCTTAAGCCCAATTGGTGCTTAGGTGTGCAAATTTAAAATATAGCAGTAGCGTGTTAAGGCCTTCACAAATAGGCTGTACAGGCTGTTAATTATTTGTCCCCGCAGTTATGGGCCAGGGCGCAGGTGAGGACGCAAAACTAAGGGGGACAATATTAGCCATGATTGCCCTCCAGGTAAAGCAAAAACATCAAAAACAAAGAGTGTTATACCAGATAAAAACCTTGGATCACTGACACAGACAGAATATCGAGCTACAAAAATATCGACACAAAAATATCGATGTCAAGAATATCGAAGTCCTATCTACATAATGGTAAGTACAAAAATATCGAAAAATATATATCTTTGTCAAAATTTTCGTTGTTAAAAATATCTTTTTTTTAATGTTTAAAAAAAAAGTAAAATAAAGTAAATAATACATATAATTAAAAGAAACATAGTTAAAATTATTTTAAAGTGTTTAAAATTATAACTAATACATATAATATAAAAATAAATTAAACATATATAGGTATAAAATATAATATATATACTTACTTAATAATATTTATAAATAATTATTTTAATAACTTATACATTGTTAAAAAACATTTTTAAAATTATAAATACATATATATACACATACACCAATAATATAGATAAAAATATAAAAAATATATATAACAAATTAAAAAATTAAAATAATTTTAATTAAAAAAATAAATTATACATTACATTAACTAAAACAGTAGAGAAAATATTGGATAGCGGAGGGGATAAAATTACTATTCTCACTCCAGAGAGTTTAACAGTAGGGAAAGTGTTGGATAGCGTAGGGGTAAAAATTACTATTCCCACTCCAGTCAGTGCAACAGTAGGGAAAGTGTTGGATAGCATAGGGGTATAAATTACTATTCCCACTCCACTGAGTGCAACAGTAGGGAAAGTGTTGGATAGCGTAGGTGTAAACATTACTATTCCCACTCCAGAGAGTGCAACAGTAGGGAAAGTGTTGGATAGCATAGGGGTAAAAATTACTATTCCCACTCCAGTGAGTGCAACAGTAGGGAAAGTGTTGGACAGCGTAGGGGTAAAAATTACTATTCCCACTCCAGTAAAGTGCAACAGTAGAGAAAGTGTTGGATAGCGTAGGGGTAAAAATTACTATTCCGACTCCAGAGAGTACAACAGTAGGGAAAGTGAAGTGTTGGATAGCGTAGGGGTAAAAATGACTATTCCCACTCCAGAGAGTGCAACAGTAGGGAAAGTGTTGGATAGCCTAGGGGTAAAAATTACTATTCCCACCCCAAAGAGTGCAACAGTAGGGAAAGTGTTGGATAGCGAAGGGCTTAAAATTACTATTCCCACTCCAGAGAGTGCAACAGTAGAAAAAGTGTTGGATAGCAAAGGGGTCAAAATGACTATTCCCACTCCAATGAGTGCAACAGTAGGGAAAGTGTTGGATAGCGTAGGGGTAAAAATTACTATTCCCACTCCAGAGAGTGCAACAGAAGGGAAAGTGTTGGATAGCGAAGGGGTTAAAATTACTATTCCCACTCCAGAGAGTGCAACAGTAGGCAAAGTGTTGGATAGCGAAGGGGTAGAAATTACTATTCCCACTCCAATGAGTGCAACAGTAGGAAAAGTGTTGGATAGCGTAAGGGTAAAAATTACTATTTCCACTCCAGAGAGTGCAACAGTAGGGAAAGTGTTGGATAGCGAAGGGGTTAAAATTACTATTCCCACTCCAGAGAGTGCAACAGTAGGGAAAGTGTTTGATAGCGTAGGTGTAAAAATTACTATTCCGACTCCAAAGAGTGCAACAGTAGGGAAAGTGTTGGATAGCAAATGGGTAAAAATTACTATTTCCACTCCAGAGAGTGTAACTATAGGGAAAGTGTTGGATAGCAGAGGGTTAAAATTAACATGCTTATCAAATAAATAATTATTGAAATAAATTAATTATGAATACCAATAAATAAAAATTAATAATTACTTTAATAAAATTAAATTACTTCCCACCCTATTCTCTTATAAACCCGCTCATAAACTAAATTAACACAATTAATATAATTATCAATTAATCAAATAATAAAAATTATTTACCAATTAATAATAAATTAACAATAAATTAATTATCAATACCAATAAATAAAAATTTATAATTACTATATTATAATTAAATTACTTCCCACCCTATTCCCCTATAAACCCACAACCCACTCCTAAAATAAATTAACACAATTAATATAATAATCAATTTATCAATTAATAAAAATTAATTAACAATTAATAATTAATTAACAATTAATTAATTATCAATACCAATAAATAAAAATCAATAATTACTTTATTTTAATTAAATTACTTTCCACCCTATTCCCCTATAAACCCACAACCCGCTCCTAAAATAAATCAACACAATTAATATATTTTTCAAATAATCAATTAATAAAAATAAATTACCAATTAATAATTAATTAACAATAAATTAATTATCAATACCAATAAATCTAAATGAATAATTACTTTATTATAATGAAATTACTTCCCACCCTATTCCCCTATAAACCCACAACCCACTCCTTAAATAAATTAACACAATTAATATAATTATCAATTAATCAATTAATAAAAATGTATTACCAATTAATAATTAATTATCAATGAATTAATTATCATTACCAATAAATAAAAAATAATAATTACTTTATTATAATTAAATTACTTCCCACCCTATTCCCTATAGACCCACAACCCGCTACGGAACTAAAACACAAAAGTTAAGTAAAAATAATTAATAATTCCTAAAAAAGTATTATTTAATTTACTATAATTAAATTACTTCCCACCCTATTCCCCTATAAACCCACAACCCGCTACGGTACTAAAACGCAAAATTTACTTTAAAAAAAATTACTAACTTCTAAAAGTTTAATACATATATTTAAATAAAAATACAATACTTAACAAAAAATATAGAACACATACATATAAAATACATACTAAAATACATAACACTAATATAAACATCGATATTATTAACAACGATATTTTTGCAAACGATATTACTGACTTCGATATTAACAAAAACGATATTTCTTACCTTCAGGTCGATATTCTGGTCACCGATATTCTTGATGTCGATATTCTGTCCCTTCGATATTTCCAACTCGATATTTCTGTAGGACGAAATAAAAAACTCGATATTATGTCTGTGCACCGAAAACCTTCACTGGAGGGGGCTCCAGAATTGGCTAGAATTAGCCAGGTCAGCACATCAGATGAATGATGGTTTGCTGCAGGAGGCATGGCCCTCATCTAGGAAGACTGATGGAATAGCAGAGGAAAGTGGAAGTAGTTCCAGATAAGGTCACAGTCAGGGAAAAACAGGACTAATTTTCCTACCACAAGCACACAGTCAGCAGAAAGATGTCATCCCTATCACATGCTGTCCAAGAAAAAAATGAAAGTGCAAGGCAAGTGTATGGAGCAGTGTGGGAGTGAGCAAAGCCCTGCCAAGAAGATCTGATACATGAGATTGGGGTCAAAAACCTGAACACACCCAAAGGACTATGAGGCATGAGATGTTTACCCTACTCCACCATGAGGGATAAAAATAATCAATTCTGCTGTATGCCTTTTGCCAAAGTAAGGGGGAAATCATCTAAAAGGATAAAATAACTCCCAAATGAATGAGGGCCCGTAGCTAAAGCAGAACTCTGAAACATAGCATTCCCCTAATTAAAGCCTGTTTATAGGAAGACTTCAATATAAAAGGGAAAGAATAAATATGCCTATTTCTTTAAAAGAAGCAGTCATTGTCGGGAAATTCAGGATAAAAAAAGTCTCTCATTGCACAGCCATAAAGATCATGACAGCAATGCAAAGAAAAGCACATCTTGGTTCTAGAAGAAAAAATAGAATACTTTTAGAAATATCTGATACCCACTACTGTAAGAAAACAGATTATTATTGAGGGAAAGTGAATGCCCACCTCAAGGAACAATAACACTTCTTGTCAGGGTGAACCCAGCAAGGTACTAAATTAACCTGAGTTCAACCCCCAGATACCTATGGCACAGAGCAGACAGGCTTAACTTTAGGAAATGTGTAAAGCACTTATGCAGTACCAAAATAGTAATGAAGTAAAAAAAAACAAGCAATATAAATCTTAAACTGAATTAGAAAAATAGTGTAAGATTTATTAAACAAAATGACACCAACTTGACAAAAATCCAATAAGGGAAACCGGAGAAATGAATTTTTAAGTTTTAAGTAAAAATTACCGAAAATAGCATTAAGAGCCAATGGGAATCTATAGAAGTGGTAAACCGGGACCTAGGTGCGATTTGAGGCCATTCATAATGGATCTGTGATTGGATACACCAAGTGGATTGGTCCCAGTGAAAGTCTGGGATGCAAAAGTTCAAAAACATTTCTACCTTCAACTTTAGAAAGGTACTTTGTCATGTTTTCTTTAAGGAAAGTTATCCTTTTTGACCTTATCAAACTCATTTTTTGACTCATGCTGGTGGTTACTGACTCTGAAGGTGCCCTTGGCTCTGCTAACCAGGTCCAGGGCCAGTACTCTGTACTGTAAAGGTTTATGGTAATTGGTATACTTCTATTTGACTAAAAAAAAACCTACCTTTAAATCCCTAGCATATGGGAGGGCATGTAGGTTTAGAGACCCCAGTGGACCTAATGCACTTAACTGTGCATTTCTGTGGTGTCTGATGTCATTTTAAAGTCAGACCTGGCTTGCAGGCTGGTTTTAAAATAAAACTATGTCCAAATTCGCCTTCGGAATTGAAAGTACTTTCAAAGTCCAAAACTAACTTTTTATGACTTATAAGTCACACCTAAGGTCTGCCCTAGATGCCCCAAGGGTAGGGGGCATGGTCATGAAAAGCAAGGACAATATAAAAGATATTTTATATGGCCTGGTAAGGAAAAAAAGCTAAAGTTGTTTCTCCTTGTTGTAGAGCTGGGTCTGAACTGATATGGCGAAGTGAGCTAAAGAATGATGATGGATTCAACCCAGATCTGTGACTGGGGGTGAGTGTCTGAAAAGTTTCAGCGTTCCGTCCATCATCTCCTTGTGTTTGTACAGCTGCTAGCTCCATAGGCTAATATGGATAAGGCTTTATTAAATTTAATAAAGTCTATCTTTGCATTGGAGCTAACTAGCAATACCATTCAAGGTATCAAATTAGTGGTCACTTTAAATCTAACCATTTGCAAAAGTTAGATTTAATGTAACTATTACAGGGAAGTAGTTTTAGAACTTAGGGGCCGATTCCGATTCCGGCCGGAAATCTCTCCGACCGAGCCGGACCCGGAGAGAATTCCGACCGAATCGGACTCTGGCAGTCCGACCGAACGAGTACGATGCGCACGCATGTACCCGGACTCGATTCGGTCGGACTCCCATTGAAGTCAATGGGAGCCGGTCGTACAACGCGTACGCGGGCTCCCATTGACTCAATGGGTGCGAGGCGAACAAGGGCGCCCCCTACAGCGGGTACGCATCCATGCGCATCGCGGCGTACATGCACAGGTAGGAGGGACCCATGGGTCCCCCCTGTGTGCGACTCGCGCGCCTACGCGTACAGGGGGGTCCGACGCGGACCCCCAAAGTCCGGCTCCGACAGCTTTTGCGAGCCGGACGGCGTGAGTCGGTCGGACTGCTTGCGGCGCGCATCGTACTTACCCGGCCGGGAAACGTCTCCATAGCGCGGTGCGAGTCGTGTCCATGCGAGTCGGTCGGAGCATGTTGAAGCCGCATACGAGTCGGTCGGCGATTTCGCGGGTGCTTGCATCGTACTCGCTCGGCCGGACACGCGTACGATTCGGTCGGGAAACAGGGCTCCGAATCGGATCCGGTAAATCCGAATCCGATTCGGAGCCCTACCGGCCGAGATCGGAATCGGCCCCTTAATATCCTGCAGTTACCTAAAGCACCCCTGTGGTACCCTCTTCTGATTGGTCAGTCTTTGACAGCTTGAGTCAAGCTGTTCCCTGAGTAGGTATAATGACGCCCGGGGCTGATACAATACAGCTATTTTGTGGGAGGAAATGTGCTTCCTGGAGAAGTCAGGGAGAGGAAGGGGGCCGGGGAGATAAGCTGGGCTTCAAAGGCAGGAGAACAGATGTCATCAGACCCGAGGCACACCCCAATTACTTGATCCCCAGTCAGATGGGAGCCCCCCTAACTAGATTAGGAGATGGGCTAAAGGTGAATGTAGTCAGCTATCAGCCATACCTTTGGGTTAGGTTGCACAAACACACACCAAAAAGAGATTTTCTCCACTTTGACTATGGGGAGAACAGTACATTCTGGGTCAGAAATATGCCACACTTCACAGGAAGTGGTCATAGGAGAGTGAGGTAACTTTACCCCTATTGGCTGGGTGTTACCCTTTCCTGTCAGCCCAGAATGGGGGCTAAATATCGAAGAGCTGCATGAGCTTCTCAGACCACTGCCTGGAACAACAAAAGAAGAAGGGCTGCCCTGTTGGATCCTTGGACTGCACCACAGAAGGCTTGTACTAAAAAATACTGCTTCTGCTGCACTCATAAGGCTCCACAAAGAAAGGACTGTGACTCACTCAAAGGAAAATGAGTGGACACCCTGATCTGCAACAGGTACAATAGAGCTGGAAGAAGTCACCTGCAACCCAAAGAGAGGAACACCCCAGCTGACCAGTGGCAACTGGAAGTTTCCTGAACTGTGCAGGTGCATGGTGGGAAATTGAGTCCTAGCATCCAAGAGGCAATCCAAAGCCCTTGGACAGAACTAGTGGACACTTATTTTCCCCAAAGGAATTCAGAAACAAACAGAGTTCAAGTCTGGAAACTGTTTGCAAAGTTTTGCAGAAAAGCTCCAGGAGGAGACTGGCTCGACATGGAGAGTAAACCTGCCATCATCGACTCGTGAATCAGCCTGATCATGTTGGTTTGTCCCACCAAAAGCCCTGGAGCTCCTCACCATTGATGTCGAGGGCAAAGACTTCCAGAGGCTCACCGAGGCATTTCACTGCAGTAGGCAGCCGCCGTCGAATCGAACGCTGAATCCAAGAAGCCAGAGGACCGGCTGAGGAGCCTGTCGATGAGAGAAAAGCTCGAAGAAAAAATCTAAGTTCAAAGGTAATCTTTTGCCCGGGACCAAGCCCTCAGCTTATCCAACCCATGTGTAGTAACTAGACACACTCCAATGTCATTTCCCACCTTCTTTTATTCCAAGACCTGTAGTTGCCAGGTCAGTAACCTCCAGCTGAATTACAAAATAACTGCTTTTTCCTAGAACATTACTCAACTCCCCATTACAACAGCATCATCAATGCCTCCTCACAAAGTCTCTATTCTATTACATCTCACCAAATCTCCCCCTTTTCCCCATACACAACTAAACAACAAAAATGACATATGAACATCTTAGCACTCCAAAAAGCATTTAAATATTGCAAATTATATCAAATTCAATACAAAACAAAATTCAACACATGGAACAATTAATAAAAACATACCCTAATAGAACATTACTAAAAATAAACCCTAAGGAGAAATAAAGACTCACTCCCCAATGCCTGGACCTTTCATTTTCCATAAGTTTCCCATACTCTACTCTCTACCACCATCCAATCTCACAACTGACTTCATCACCTTGATCACCTTCTGTGGTTGGAAAAATTTGCTCTAACCTTTCTTTACGTGACCAGTTTTCTTTGTCACCATCCAGTCTCCACACTTCATACACAAGTCCTTCACTCCTTTCCGTTTATGATAATTCTCTTTATTTTCCTTCTGTAAATCTGCCACTCTCAACTTCATTCTCTCGTGATCTACCCACACTTGATCCTTTGCTTACAACCACATAGGAGATTACTTTGTTGTTATTTCCCTGACTTTAAGAGCTATTAACAGAGATGCACCCGTCATAGAATGAGGTGTCACTCTATGAGCCCAAACCATCTTATCCAACTCATCCTTCCATGTCAATCCATTTGTCAAAGACAATTGAATATTATCCATAATGATGCAATTCACTCTTTCCACCAGCCCACTAGTCTGCAGCGGGAACAGTGCCACTTTATCATGTCTGATGCCCAGTTTTGCAAGAAACTCTGTCACAGCAGTGAAAACCAATTGCGCTCTGTTTCCCGCGACTGAGACTTTGGGCATCCCTTTCTCCAAGAACACATCTCTTAAAAACTTCATAACATTATAAGTTTTAATCTGTTCCATTGTCCTGACCACAAGCCATTTGCTGTGTTGATCCACCACAACTGGCAAAAAATGATCTATTCTACATAGCTTCTCTACAGGACCTAAAAAGTCTGCTGCAAGTTTTTTCCAAAGTCTAGCTGGAAGTTCCTTGCACATTAAATGTGGCTGTCTGACTACCTTGACCTTGTCGTTATTAGTACAAGCATAACAATCATCAGCCACCTCTTCCAACTCTTTGTCCGTCCCTGGCCACCAGAAAGACTGTTTCAACTGCCTCTTCTGTCGTGTAGTTTCCACCCATCAGTAGGAACTGTGCGTTTGGGGACAACATAAAATTAGGATGGTGCCAGACTGATTCCATGCCCCCCTGCAGGATATGTTGTTCCTTGGACCAGCTAGCTCAATGTGCCACCGTTATCCCCCCAAACCCAAACAGGGGCAAACAGTGTTGGCAACCACTGAACATGACAACTCTGTTCCCTCAGGAACCATGGTGACAGACTTCCAACTTTTCACTCAGTCGCTCGTGCTGTCGTTCGCTCAGAGTAATGTACAAAGAATACACAGAGGGGTTTTTTCAGTATTTATTGAACCAAAGTGATCCATGCTTAGAATATATGGGCTACGATAATCAATAGACAGAAGCAGACACAAGTTATTCTGAATGTCAGAATGGTAAAAAAATGAATAGCTCGACCATTTTTTGATACAATTTATACATGCATACATATACAATAGTACAACTATTTAGCACACTCCTACAATACAAAACCTTAACCTACGTGTCTAAGGTGCAGATGTATGTTTTGCCAAGAAGCCCTCTCCTGTATGATCTTATCCCATTACCTGATGAGCAAGAGTGTAAGACCCCGTCTTGGTCATGAACTGGACACCCCTGACGAAGATGTCAGTCAGCTGCTAGGGGAAAGCTTCGGCATGCAGGGACCCCTCAAAGTCAGCAGAAGTGTCTCCTCTGATTATGTCAGGAAACAAAAGGTTATAAATAGAATATAGTATCCTTGCCATTGTTTGTATTTCATAAATAGCTGCGTCGCCACATGGATGTAATAACAAACAGATTTCTGTCACGCACGTGAGGGCCATGTCCCTAATGTCAAGACAGTGTGATAGTGTGCTCACAAAGTGTTCCGTGTCAGTAAGCCAGTGTTTCCAAGAAACTAGTTCAAGAATCATGAATGCAAATGTGTGCCAAAGGTTGATGTGGCAAAGAGAAGGCAACTTCAGGAAAGACCGTTTGCATGTAAAACTGGTGCTAATAACAACATGGCCTAACTCGGGCACATGACACCAACTTCTTGTACAAGTGTCAGCTACAAATCTATCTAAAGCAAACCAATATCACTTATCCAAGAAATACATGGGCATATATATAAAATGCTAAAAGCTTATATGATAAAAGGTGATAATTATACTGCATTTAAAAATCAGGTACTCATGCCATTTGGAGGTCCATAGCATAGAGAAAGCCAAATGTGTTAAAAATATAAAATGTATTAAAAACTAGAGGCAATTTAAAACAAATTTGGAAGTTAAATACAGGCAGAATAAAAAAGTCCCCACCACACGGGTATCCAGATGTTTACATATCCTGAGTGGTAGACGAAACATTGCTGTTCCCAGCTTCTGCATACCTCAGAGCAAGTTGATAGAGCAGGTATGTTCCCATCTAATGCCGACTTCAGCCACTGAGGGAGTGTATGCAGCCACCTGATGTTCCGTTGAAACAGAGCTAAGATCCAACCCACTAGGCACGGAGGCAACCCAGGGTAGCTCGCAGAACATGGCCAGGAGCAGAGGTGTCCGCAAGGGACAGCTGTACAGATGAGCCTTCAGAGGGTCCACCAGGTCGTGTAAGTCTGATGGCTCAGCCAACTGCGACCCCAAGCACAAATCTAGGGCACACTCGTAAGGGCACAGAAGGCAGCGGAACACAGGCTGTATGCAATGAGGCCAAACAGGCTGAAAGGACAGAAACCAATGCTCATCCACTTCTTGAAGCAGAGGTACTCTAAAGAAATGCACCATGCGATCACGGCACAGTTGGATGTGAGGTATTTCCAGCTCCATTTGAACTTGAACTAGGACATCCATTGCGGAGAAAAAATACTAAAAGCAGTATCCCTGCAGCTAGGAGCAGGACCAGTAGAAGACCTCCATAAATGCTTCAGAGGATGGAGTAGATGAAGGATGGAATAATTCCAAAAACAGTCAGGAAGGTGCTGACTAACCCTGAGCCAATGCTCCTAAAAAACCCTACAATTCCAGTCGTATTAGACGTTTTAAAAATACGATGGACCAGCTCCCCAAAATGTTGTGGGAAGTTAGTATGAAGGAGCGCCTGTATCTCTGAAGAGGAACGCGTAACCCTGAAGATCAAACGCCTGTTTGGTCAAAGTTAAGGCGACATCTTTTGAAACAATAAGGGTTTCAGTTTGCTAAGGGAGTTAAAGCGCTCATTGGAAAGGTTAATAGAAGACCACAGCGTATCCTCCCAAACTAAATGAGCGGGCAGAAACAGGACTTGTGTGCAACAGGTTACAATGGAAGCGATGGTCACCACATATGGGACCCCTAGTTTCATTCCACAGCATCCCTGATCGTTCAGCATCATGTATCTCCCGTTTGAGAGTAATCTGAAAGCCAAACGTATTATTGCTGCAGGAGACCCTTTCAAGTAGCAAGACAGGTTCACTACCGACACATTGCATGCCCTGTGGAACGAAGCATCCTTGCACACCAGGGACCCACTCAAAGTATTCTCGCAGTCCAAACCGCTGAGGAAAATGTCAGTGCCCTGTTTCCTACACCGGAAAGTGAAAGGAAGTTCCTATTGTTCATGTATGAACCCTTCACCTAATGCCTCATATCTGCCCACTTGATGATGTTGTAGACAGTACTGAAAGTGGAAATTTGAGATTGGCAGTGTATTGTACCTATGGATTATCCAATCTGAGGACGCTATTTTAGCAACGGTAAAAGGTAATTTCTCAAATTTTTCAATGTGTTACATTGTGTATTTCGCATTTTTTCCTGCCATTGCTATCTGTCAATCAGAAAGATGGTAAGTGGAAAACAGATTTGTGGTGTTAATGTATCGCCACTGCACATGGCCTGAACGCAATGTTCCCACTATCCAGCTTAACAATAGAACTGACCTAAATTGGGACTGCCCATGTTGTAATGCTTTGTTCGCCCTAAGTTGGCAGGGTATGCCCAGACGAGGGTCCCTTGCTCACTTTGCCACTGGATTCAAGCTAGCCTGGCTGATGAAGGGTGTTAACCAGAAACCGGTCCCAGGATGCTTGTTTCCGGTTCAGGGAAGACCTGGCTTGGCAGTTCGGGCTGGACTGTTCCCATGAGGCACAGGGTCAAGACTGATTTGCATATAGCTGGGTCTGAACTGAGGTGGTGAAGTGAGCTAAAGAATGATGATGGATTCAACCCAGATCTGGGACTGGGTGTGAGTGTCTGAAAAGTTTCAGTGCTCCGTCCATCATCTCCTTGTGTTTGCCATGTTGTAATGCAGACAAATCTTGCTGGAGTACGTCTATTGTTGATGAGACAATGTTACCTAAAGATTAAATTCTACATGATAAAGTAGTCATACCGTTGTCCACTACTGCAAGATCCTGTTCTGAATTGGCCTTATCAATCTCACAAGTCTTTCAGCAGCTTCTTGTTGAGATATCTTCCATATCTCATTCTGGACAGCATACAGAAAGCCCTTTTAACGTGGGTTCCGAGGACCTGGCAAGAAGTCTCGTAAGTCCAAGTCATCCGATAAATGGGACAATGGGAAGATGTCAAAGTTTTTAGCCAATCAAGGCACATATTCCCAACATTTTAAGTTGTTACCACTCCTGAATGTCCACTCTTTACATATCGCATGTCAGGCCTATGTGCTGTAAATCACTTGATTTTACCCAGGAATCTATCCTGACACCAGTCAGTGTCCAATGGGCATATTAACCATCCTTTCCAATCGCAGTCTGACGAGTTATGTCTACTCCTATGCAGCATAGTGTCAATATTAATTTCATCAAATTGTGTTAACTGCTGCCAGTTCTAAAATCATGTAAGAGCGGGAATCCATGGCAAGTTCAAATCTTTACTCTTTGCTAAGCCAAGACACGTTGTCTGTTGCACAGTTTTGTTCAGGAAAATCATCTGTAGTGGTATTAAACAGGCCCTAAATAAAGCCTCAGTTACCTGAACCTGCCAATCTTTTGTACTATTTTGATTTATTCTTTTGATAGCACTTTAGCACTACAGTTGTGTTAAAGTGCTATAAAAAATAAAACAAAATAGTGGCAGTTAAATTATTAATTGTACACAAGTGATGTAAAGCGCTCTGACACCCTGCATTACTCATCCCAATGCAGGGTGTCAGAGCGCTTTACATGCCATGTACAGAATATACATTGACAATAAATCATGAGAGTACATCAATATCAAGGATGTCTTACATAAGACAGTGAGGTTTATAAGGTGTAGGAGCTCCAAGTCCTTCATACCTCACTGTGCTATAGTAGTAGGATTACTATTTATGAACTGCTAGTTACAAAAATATCTCTATCTTAAAAGCAGTAACCACTTACCCATTTACATAAAATAAAAATCTGTCTTCTGTGTGTTACATAATGTGGTTTGCAGGAGACATATTAACCCTCTATGATACATTGATTCGAAACTGAGACTTGCCAAAAAGCACAGATCTCTCCAGCAACTAGGTTATCCTCCAGAGTTATCTTACCAATATTATTATTCCTTGAGATTTAGTTGGCACTTAAAGATCTCTGCAGCTGTTGCCCTAACTTCATAAGATATTTTAAAATACTTACATTGCAACCAATTAAGCAGAACAGATTTACTGCCATATTTCTCCATGTTGGCAATGTATTTGTGGCAGGGTTTAAAAAAAATACATTTGTAAGTTGAGGCCCAGAATTTGTGTCGGGTTGCACCAATATTTTTGCACAACCCCAATATAAAATATCATATATTAAGTATTATAATGTGCTCAAATATACTCGTGATAGACCTGCTAAACATATGTGAGGTCTTAAGATCTGATGTCATTTCCTGTGATGTCATGTGTTGTGATGCCACTTCCTGTGATGCCACATGTGATGTAATGCACCATGAAGTCATGCACTGTGATGTCATGCACCTTGATGTCACTTGCATACATTCTCAGGCAGTGCAGAGCCGCCCTGTATAAAGTGTGACTGAAGCACTCAAAAGAGCAGTCTGTCACACACATTTTCACACTAACCCGCCTCCGTTATTCACCTGCATTTGCAGAAGCTTCTATGCACGATTCTCAGGTTAATGATAAACTGTTCACACAGAGTGATAGCATGCCGCTATGACCCAGTTTAAAATCCTCTACTTCGTTGCCACTGGAACACTTCATCTGTTATGCATGAAAGTATTGCTGGTTTACCACACTGGGCTAGTCATCCATCAGTTTGCTAAAATCCATTCATGTTTATCCAGTTTGCGTGAAGTACACGTAGAGGTAAAATGCTTCACTGAGGTTAAAGAAATTGGGAGTCTGGCTCCAAGCTACTTGAAAATCTTGATAGGCAGGAATTTCTTCACAAGCCAATCCAAGTGCAATAGCTGGTGACTCCAATTAGACAAAATACTACTGTTACGCACATGTTTTGCAAGTTTTAAAACTGATGGTGAAATAAAATTTCCTGCAATGAGTGACAGCCTGTTGCCCACCTGATCGTGACAAAGGTCCTGATTTAGATCTTGGCAGATGGTGTTAATCTGTCACAATGGTGACGGATCTCCTGTCCTTTGAAATATAAATTCCATTATATCCTATAGGATTTATATTTCGGTGGACAGGATATCTATTGCCGTTGTTACGGAGTAAGCCACCAGCCAAGATTTTAATCAGGCCCTAAGTCATGTGAATAAGGAAAGGGTTACTTCCAGGGGCATAGCTACAATTGGCACAGCAGGTGCAGTAGCACCAGAACCCAAAGGCCTGAATGATACTTGATAATTGCTGTACTGTACTACCCCAGTCGAAGAGACAATTTCCCTGGCTTTTCCCTGGCTTTCACCAAGGCTGCCTTGGTATGCTAATTTGTACTGCTCCATTGTCTAGCCCTCCAGGCGCCATAGCTGCCAAGTTTCCTAGATCTATTTCTGATGTTCTGGTCCAGTCCAGGTTTGTCTCTAAATTCTGGGACTTGTAGTCCTGTTTTATAATGGAATAAACAAGACCATGTGCCCCAGGATCCAAGAAAAACCTTGGACTGGAGTAGCTGCATGCATCGACCTGGGAATCTTCACAGGGCTGCTGTGAGGACTCACTAGAAACAAAAAAGCAGTTAGCATGGGCAGACATTCTTCGTACCATCACCTCTGTAAGATGGTCGAATATGGCTCATTACATCGCGATGTA
This sequence comes from Calotriton arnoldi, assembly GCA_963921515.1. Classification (NCBI taxonomy): domain Eukaryota; kingdom Metazoa; phylum Chordata; class Amphibia; order Caudata; family Salamandridae; genus Calotriton; species Calotriton arnoldi. The sequence goes on along the minus strand of CAWUFW010007035.1, from coordinate 606,004 downwards.
TTACATCGCGTGCTTTTACAACATGGTTGTTACAATGACCGTGTTGTTAGTACGCGATGCATTTACATCGCAAGTCATTACAACGACTTGCACTAGGAGGCGCGCTGGACTTAGGAATAATATTAATTACTATTCCTACCCCAGTTTGCACAACAGTAGGGAAGATGTTGGAATTCATTTCCAATACCTCAGCGCCCCTAGTGCAAGTCGTTGTAATGACTTGCGATGTAAATGCATTGCGTACTAACAACGCGGTCGTTGTAACGACCGTGTTGTAATAGTAGCACAATGTAATGACAGCGTTGTAAATGCTGTTTCCCAAGATGGTCCAGCAACAATCTTCTTTTAATGCCCCTCCTTTAGAGTAGCAGTATTGGGCTCCTTTTGGGTTGCTTTGGGCTCAAGTGTGTTCTAAAAATTTGGCAACACTGGAAGGGAGTTTGTAGCGTTTTTGAACTGCTTTTAAATGACTCCCCTAGCCTTCACTGCTGATAGAATTCTTGTTGGTGTCCCATTTCATTAGCCTTTTCTGCCCCCCACCATATAATTATTAAATGTGTGCTACACCCTCCCGAGCAAAATATGAAAAGCACTTAGAGTGGAGAACCAGTGGGTACAGGGAGGGTTTTGTGTTATTTTAGGAGTCTGCACTTCCTGCACATGGTACTATATAGGATTGTAAACACATTTGCATGTTTTCTACTGTAACATTTCTTTTCTGTCTTTGTTTACTTTAATTAGTAGCCATGGATCATTACCAAAGCTCTAGAACACATTTAAAAGTGCTTTGTATTTATATTTGCTGTTTGAAATATGTATATATAGAGGCTAGAAATACCATCTTTAGGTGATTTTGCTAATTTCCTGATGTCTCCCACTTCATTATTATATGTGAAAATGTTCTTCATGTTTCTTTTATTACTGTTCTAACAGAAGTGTAAGGTGTGGGGTTAAAGCTCAAGGAACTGTGTTCTTAAGCACTCTGCTGCTCAGGTTATATCTAGGCTCAGGCATAAAACTCTACTTTGCTCATGGAGTTTGCGGAATTCGGGCACTCCTGAATTCTGCCTTTCGTGCGAAGTGGAGGTTTTTTTTCCATTCACGCGCCCACGTTTTGTTTTGGTACTCTCTCGCGAGCACCAAGATACTCTTGGGCTGCTTGTGAGTGCGCACAAGACTTCTCGCTCTGCTAGCAGCTCCCGCAAGACTTGGCGCTCACTCGCATGGCTTCCGGCCTTCGACGGCACCAATCTAGTGGCGATCGCAAATGTAGCGCTCGAGCAGCTTTTGTGCTCGAGATGCAGCTGAGAGACTTTTGAAGTAGATTATCTTCTCCAACTGGCTATTGGAATTGTTTTTTGTGTGAGAGCCTTTTTTAAAAGTTTTTGTTCCAACAGGAAGGGAGTGTCCCAGAGACTCCTGTTCCTGTCCAGCCGGCTCCTTCCAGTGCTGTGTCCCTCTACTGGTCACTTTTCATTGGAATTTGGAGCTGGAAGGATCACTCTCCTTGTCTACCTCATATATACCATATATAAGGACTTTGTTTTTGAGATTTCATATGTACGTTGGAAAACTGATGTATAAGGGGGTTGTTTGTTTGATTGGGGGCATGCACCAGGATTTATTTGGCCTTTTATTCAATTTTTTTAATTTATTGTGGTGGGTGGCCTGCATTTTTAGTAGGGGCCTAGTTATTTTTTTTGCATGCAATTTTTCTTTTTTTCTAAAGGAAAAATGTTGCACAGTTCAGTACATTTTCTCCCTGCTATTTAATAAGTTTGCAATATTCATTTAATTCACTATGTGGCCTAGTCTGCCAATGGGCCTTCCAGCCAGTCAGCCCATAACTGGTCATGGGTGCATGAAACAACTGTTTCTGTGGTGTCTGTTGAATTTAAACATAATTTAGGCCATGGATGGCATTGGATTAAAATACAAAATGTGTTTTTTGGGGGGTATTTAACTTTTTTTTCTGGCAAACAGTGTATAGGTGGGTAATTATATTTGATGCCTTTGGACGATGCGTGTTGTTGTCAAATTTCTTAGCCCAGTAAATTTTAATTTTTGCCATTGCTGAATTAATGCCCTTTTTCTGTGTTACCAATCTGGCCAGTCTGTGAGTGTGTTTGCCATAAGCCACCATTTGTCTTTGTTACCCATGCCATGTGGCCAGGGGCCATTGTGTATAGTCAGTGCCCATAGGCCTGCATGTGTTCTTTGTTTGTGGCCATGCCTCCTTGCTTGCTGTTTGACCATGTGGTCAGTGCCCATTTTGTGTAGGCAGCGACTGTGCTTTTGCTATAGGCCTGCATGTCTTCTTTTTTCCCCATGCCTTCTTGCTTGCTTGCTTGCTTGTTATTGAGACCATGTGAATGGTGGCTATTTTGTGGAGGCAGCCAATGTGCTTTTTGCCATAGGCCTGCAAGTCTTCTTTGTTCCCCATGCCTTCTTGCTTGCTTGTTGTTGTGACCATGTGGTTGGCGGTCATTTTGTGCAGCCAGCCAGTGTGCTTTTGCCATAGGCCAGCATGTGTTCTTTGTTTTTGGCCATGCCTCCTTCCTTGCTGTTTGATCATGTGGTCGGTGGCCATTTTGTGTAGGCAGCCAGTGTGCTTTTACCATAGACCTGCATGTCTTCTTTGTTTCTTGTTTGCTTGTTCTTGTGACCATGTAGCTGGCGGCCATTTTGTGTAGCCAGCCAGTGTGCTTTTGCCATAGCTAGCATGTGCTCTTTGTTTGTGGCCATGTCTCCTTGCTTGCTGTTTGACCATGCTGTTGGTGGCCATTTTGTGTAGGCAGCCAGTGTGTTTTTGCCATAAGCCTGAATGTCTTCATTGTTGTGGCCATGCCTCCTTGCTTGCTGTTTGACCATGTGGTCAGTGGCCATATTGTGTACTCAGCCAGTGTGCTTTTGCCATAAGCCGGCATGTCTTCTTTGTTCACCATGTCTTCTTGCTCTGTGGTGTTGAACATGTGGCTGGCTCCCATGTTGTGTAGGCAGCTAGTGTGCTTTTGCCATAGGCCTGCATATCTTCTTTGTTGTGGCCTTGCCTCAGTGCTGGTTTTTGTGTGGCTATTTTGTGTGGCAGCCAGTGTGTTTTTACCATAGGCCTGCATGTCTTCTTTGTCCCCCATTCCTTCTTACTCAGTGTTGTTGTTGACCATGTGGCACTGGCTGGGAGCCAATTTGTGCAACCAGCCGGTGTGCCCCTTTGCCATAGGCTTGCATGGATGGTTGAGATAGCAGTTTAATTAATTAAATTCCTGAGGATAATTTCACTTATTTATTAAATATGTATTTTACGTTTTTAATTTTACATTTTGTAATTACATTTTTTTAAAATATTTTTTTTAATTGTCATTTTTGAATGTTTTTAAAATTTATGTTTTTATTATAATTTTTTTTTATCTTCATTTTTTTGCTATTTTCCTAACATCCAGGATCAATCCCATGTCTGCTATAGGTGCACAACAGCATTAATTGTCTAAGAATGATTCCATTGTCACCTGCACCTCCCTTGATGCACATAAAGCAAACAGGTATACCTGTATGCTGTTGTTGTTGCTCTTTCTTATCCTTCCTGAGTGTACACTGTAAAAGTTTATGTTGGTGTGGTTTTACAAATAGATACACTGTTGTAAATAATTTATAATAACATAAGTAACCACACTAAATGATATTGTTTGTTTATACTACTAATTGAACTGCAACAATGCCACGTTTCACTGATGTTCTTCTTGCTTGTTTTCTTTTAATTGCACAAGAGAATAGACATCACCCACAGTGCTACCAGACAGAAGGCCTAAGCAAGATGTGATGCGTGACTGACTGCGCAACACAAACTTCTCTTCAGCTTGTGAAGCTAAGTACCACTGCTAACTGACAGCTTCAAGAAGGCCCCAAAGAAAGGTGCTGCCAAGAAAGTGGCCAGTGGGGAGGAGAAGAAGCAGATTTCCACCACTGGCTTACCAACCAGAACCTTTTTCGGCAAACATGTGCCTCCGCCACTGCCCTCCGGTAAACAAGCTGAGAGCAGCACTTCTGCATCAACGGCACCACCCCAACCTAACCCCAGGACAATGTCTGTCAGTGAGGCAGCCACTGCAAGCATGTCGACATCTTGGAGGAATTTAACAGGAAGGTGTATGAATGGCTGCGGCCCAGAGGTCTCAGATTTCAATTTGTTGCCACAGACAATGGCAATAACGTAGTCAAGGCCATGTCAGACAGCAGCTATTTCAGGGTCCTGTATTTGGCCCACTGCATCAACCTGGTGGTGCAAGACTTCCTCCAAAAAGAAGACATAGTCAGCAACATACTGATCACCTGCAGAAGAATCTGCACTCATTTCAGCCATTCTTTTAAAGTCCGGAGGCAGTCGCTTATTATTCAGCATAATAAGAGAGCACCAGTTAAAGTGCTGATACAGGAGGTGTCAACACGTTGGAACTCGGCCTATTACATGTCGCAACAGCTGTTTGAGCAGAACAAACAGATCAATGGCTATGTCATTCTAAGAGGAGGGGATGCAGTTGAGAAAGCTATGACCATGAATGCGGACAAATGGGGTCTAATTTAATGCCTGAGGTTTTCACATGGGAAGTTAGTAGGGAGGACAGTACAATGGGCCAAGCTATCACATTGTTGCATCTCCTACAGGACCAGGTAAAGAAGGTATCTGAAAGGTTCACCCCACAGGTGTGAATGAAAACACAGACGTGCATGACTTGGTTTAGAGCTTAATCCTTGGCTTGACTTGTGATACAAGGCTGAAACATGACATCATCACGTCCAAAGAGTGCATTTCTGCCACACTACTTGATCCACGGTACAAAAAGATTCTGACCACTTTCATTCCTTTTTCTAAAGGGGATGTTTTCAAATACAAGAGGTGGAATTTAGAGCAAGCCAAAGACTTGGAAGAAGAATGGCTGGAACTTTGAGTCCCACCCCGCAGTTCTGGGGGGCAGCTTTCAACTTCCAGAAAGGGCAGTCTTGTCTCACAGCAGCCATCAACACCATCAACCAGATCACCGGCAACAACAGCAACAGAAGGACCAGACCCAACCTCTGCATTGTATTGGTTTCAATTGGCAGGGCTGAAGTCCAGTGCAGAGGTGATGGCAAAACAGGTTGAGCAAGTGGCAGCACCAAGACAATCCACAGGATGTTCCAGGAGTATCTGGATGATCCAAAAGAGGTCTATGTGGATCAGAATCCATTGATGTATTGGTATGGGAAGATGCGCCAAAGGCCAGAGCTCAGCAGGCTGGAAATAAAGTATTTGGCTTGTCCTATCACTGTGTGTCTGCTGAGTGTGTGTTCACTGCAGCTGAAGCAGATGCTACAGTGAGAAGGACCAGTCTCTTGCCTCAAAACGTGGGGAGATTGACTATGATCAAAATAAACTAACATTTTATACCACACAATTACTCTGTTCCTGAAATAGCACAGGAGGAGGAGAAAGATGATTTGTCAGAAATTGAATCAAGCGTGTTAGCTGATCAACTTCTGAGTGAACCACCTGAGTTTGAGGATGGACTCTACTTCCTGGACTAAGTATGCCAGTGCCCCTATAGAACCTTTGAATTATTTCTCATTGAACTTCTATCTTCGCAAAAAAAAAGTAGCTAGTGAAACATTATTACTTTTGTGTCAGATTTATGCTGCCCCACCATTTTTTTAGTCACATAATTTGCCGGATTGCAGTTGGACCAGTGTGCATTGAAGAAGCCTCCACAATTCCTTCATGACATTGGAGACAATGCCTGCCCTCCTCGCATGCCTATTGCCTATCCTTTTTTGCATCACTTAGCACTAGAAGTTCTGCCCTAGAAGATCGTTGATTTACAAAAGTTCCTGCCAATACCAAATTCCAATGTGTTGCCTGCAGCAAAAAGGACTACCTAATACCTACACTACCCGTGTTTGGATTGGGAGAGGTAAAACTACAACAATTGCAATGGTGAGTGAGTGATTGTGTGAGTGATGATGATGATGATTG